>OZ012737.1:211526742-212053795 GCA_963859935.3 Lathyrus sativus
CTGTAATTCACAAATACCCAAAATACCCTTTGCTTGTCAAGACCATAAGTTGAGTTCTCCACATCATATGAAGGCATGCCATACCATTCTAGAAAGCTAAGACAATGAGGAACAATTCTTATGTTGACCAAGAATTCATTTGAAATCTCCTTGAGGGGCAAAACTAGCTTGGAAGTCAAGTCACTTTCACAGACAAAAATTCAGACACCCCAGATGACCTGTAACTTGTAAGGACCATAACTTGAGTTCTATAAATCTCCTTGAGGTCTTCCACCACTCAAATTAAAGGTCTTGAGATCCTCTACAAGTTTCATGTTGGCCAAGAAGCCATTTGAAGCTAGCATTTTGACTTATCTTGCTTGGAAATTTGACCTAAACTAGGGGATTTTACAGAGAAACCCTAATTTAGTAACTCCTCTTCTCCTTGATTTCTCTTGAATTCTCCTTGCCATATCTCCATATCATTCTTCATATGTCAAATGATGAACCCCACATCTTTCCAATAGCCTTGAATGCTCTTTTAAACCAGTCAACTGACCTAGGGTTGACCTAGGGTTGACCCAGATGAAACCCTAGTTGACTGTCTTCAACTATAGCTCTTATGCACTCATCAATGACTTGTTTTCTTCTCCAAATGACTTTATAAGTCTCTCATAAGGTCTAGATGCTCTCCATACCTTCACTCCACAGCTCACAACCCTCTTGTTGATCCTCAGATACCCTCAGCTAGGAGATGGACTCAAGGCTTGATCTGCTGAACTCCTTGCTTTCAAATTCTTTCCTGATGACTTGAATGAGATTGAATTAGGATAATAACCTCTTGAGAGGCCTCTAGAGATGAGAATAATGATTGGTCCCCTGTTGAATGACTTGCTATGCTTATGCTATGCAGATGGTTAGTTTATGTACATGACTCTATATGCAAATGCTAGTAATAATGAAACATAAACCAAGGAATAAGGTTGGGCAAATTTTAGGGTGCAACAGCTGCCCCTATTCAAGCGACTTGGACCCGATTGGATGAAGAGTCCGGAGCCTTCAGACATTCGCGGTACGAGACGGTTGAATACTAGTGAAACCAGAAATTTGCCAACCGCAGAAATAAACTGCGCTCCTGCTTGCGGAATGACATTCATCAGCTGAATCTGACTGTTAGAGCAACCCACTGATCTCGCGCGACCGTGCTGGGGATTGTCTTCATCGTTCTGAAGAGGATTCTGTCATAACAGATTGCTTGCTTGTCCATGCTAGGACTCTGTCTGTCATCAATACGAAGAAATCTCAACTAAATCTGTCCACGTTAGGACTCCACTTGCTGCTAATCCAGAAAAGTCTCGGCAACTCCGCTGGGGATAATTCATCTGCATTTCCGTAAACTGTCCACGTTAGGAATCACATCGTCCACGTTAGGAGTAACGCTTTTATCTTTCCACGTTAGGAAGCAATCTTCTTTCCGCGTTAGGAAACTATATCAATCTGTCCACGTAAGGACTCCAATGCCATTTGACATGTCCGCGTCAGGACTCCGATCTTTCCACGTAAGGAATACAACTATTTCTGAACTTGTCCACGTCAGGACTCAACTTTTCTTGCATCTGTCCACGTAAGGACTAATTTCCTTCTTCCACGTTAGGAATATCTTCTTCGATCTGTCCGCGTCAGGACTAAACTCTCTTTCCACGTCAGGAATAATCCATTTCTTTCCACGTCAGGAATCAATCTTGATATGTCCGCGTGAGGACTCAATCTTTCCACGTAAGGAATAAACTCGTCTTTCCACGTAAGGAAACCACTTTTCTTCCACGTAAGGAATGCTCTTGATATGTCCACGTAAGGACTCCGATCTTTCCACGTTAGGAATCAAATCTTGATCTGTCCACGTCAGGACTAAACTTTTCCACGTCAGGAATGCCATCTTAATCTGTCCACGTAAGGACTCTCTTCTTTCCACGTTAGGAATACTGTCATTTCCACGTAAGGAAACTATCTTCTGACACGTCCGCGTATGGACTCCATCTTTTCCGCGTTAGGAATCTCCGTCTTTCCACGTTAGGAATCACTTCTGTTGATAGGTCCGCGTAAGGACTACATCTTTCCACGTTAGGAATAATAATCTCTTTGATCTGTCCGCGTTAGGACACTGATCTCGTCTTGATTCGTCCACGTTAGGACTCAGGCGTTTTCGACTCACTGAGGAAATAAGACTTGTCCACGTAAGGACTCACGCGTCTTCGACTTGCTGGGGAAATATCCGCGTTAGGACTTACACTTTGCCAACAACACGAAGAAGGATAAATTTGTCCGCGTCAGGACTCTTGTATCTTGTCATCACAAAGAACTACAAACTTGTCCACGTCAGGACGCACATTTCACCATTACGAATAAAGATATCTGCGGGAAACAAATGATCCACGTCAGGACACCAACACGAAGAGTAACCAATCTTTTGTCGACGTCATGACCTCCTTTTCTCCAACTTTCGAGAGACCGAATCTATCCACGTCAGGATTAACGCACCTTACCAATCCGGTAAAACAAACCTGTCCACGTTAGGACGCCCACTTCTGAAGAAATCCCGTCATTCTAGGAGTAAATGGTCCATGTCAGGACTTAATTCTTCAATGATCCTTACCCACAAACTGCTCAGCACTGACGTGACAGCGACTTCGAGATGAACTCTACTGGGGATGTCTGAACACCAACCATCGGACGCCTGCTCTGATAACCGGCGGTGGTCTCTGAAATTCTGATTCATGCGACTCGTTGATGACAAACGAACTTTGCTTGGGAATAAGGAGATTCTTATCCTGGCCACTCTGGCTGGGGAAAATAAGATACATTTGCATAAATGACTCTGCTGGAGACAAAGAGAGTTTTATCACGATAACTCTGTGGGGGAATACCGCCGAAACTGACATTGTCATTGAATATCTCCTGCCGAGATCTTGACTGTTTGGTGATTTATTTGAGCAAGAGCTCTCCCCACCTGAACTGCTATAATACAAAAACTGCTTCAGCAAAATAAATGCTGGTAGGGTGAAGTCGACCCTGCTGGGAAGTTGGGAACTCAAACCACACGTCTTGTTGAAGTAACCCCCTGCTGGGAAAATAACTCTGCTGAGGAATAGCAGATGCGCACAGCACGATCGGACTTTCTGCTGGAACGTGAACCGATATCACCAGTATCTCTGACAAAATAAATGACAGGAACCGCCATCAACTCTGCTTTGGAGAGTCTTGACCTTCGAATTCCACTGGAAGGAAAGAACATTTACTGAAAAGAGAACTCCGCTGGGGATGGCTGGATTCTCTTGGGGAAAATTAACTGACTCCACTGGGGAAGAGTGCCTGACCCTGCGTGGGGAGATGAACCTGTCGGAATACAGCCTTACGATCTCGGAATCACTAAACTCTGCTGAAGACGAGTAACTTCTCTGGAGCACGTCCTTTGGATAAGTTACGGCTAGCTGGAGAATTCTATCCTTCTTCAGGAAGAACATGCATGACCTGCGTGGGGATCAAGCCTTTCACTATTGCAATCTTTTGATCCTCTTCTTCGTATAGTTATGAAACCTGCAACAACACAAACAAGACACGACAAGCCTATGCAATCCAAATCGATTCAGGTTAGTGACGTTACACTCAGTTAATTCAAAGCTTTAACAATTGTTGGCAAGGGCCAGTAATGTTATACTCATGCTAGCTTCAATAAACTTAGGCGTTTTATCATGCGCAAAGCAGTAAAGAACAGGCATCAAAGTACTGAATAACGCATTTTCATTGATTGGGCCCCTGAATGGGCGGAGTTTTTGTACACGGGATGTAACTCCTGAAAAGAGGAAGCTACGCAAAGCAAATATACAAGTATGCAAGTATTCACAAGAAGCATAAATATTGACAAATTAAATTTTGTACACATGTCGGCAACTGGATGCAGATGAACACCACGAACTGATCCTCCCATGACTCGTCCGACTCTTATACTTTCCCGGTATCCCTACTTCTGAAGAGGTTGTATTCGATAACTAATTCCTCAAATATATTCTCCCGCATAGATGCTCATTGAATTCGAATTCGGACCGCAGTCATTTGCTTTTCAAATCCCTAACTTTTGCGTGAACCGCCCTTTACGGGTTTTCAGTTCACCGGGATACCCTTTTTTGCCGAAGCCGCCCAGTGTAGGTTTTCAACTTCGCGGGTGTACATTTTTTCAATTTTATCCCTAACTTTTGCCCGAACCTTTCATTCTGTTTTTGGTTCGCCAGGATGCCCCATTTTTGCCTGGACTCTCTTTTTTCTGTCCAGCGGGTCTATTTTAAGCAAAGTATTTTTTAACCGCGTCCGAATTCACAGGTGATGCAAAGTCTTCCCCGTCCATGGTGGACAGCAACAAAGCTCCCCCTGAAAAGACCTTACTGACAACGTATGGCCCTTCGTAGTTGGGGGTCCACTTGCCCCTGTGATCTGCTTGCGGCGGGAGAATCCTTTTCAGCACAAGGTCGCCCGTCTGAAAGCTTCGCGGAAGTATTTTCTTGTCGTACGCTTTCTTCATTCGTCTTTGGTACAAACGACCGTATGCCAGAGAAGCTAGCCTCTTCTCATCCATCAAACTCAGTTGGTTCAATCTGTTCGTTACCCATTCTGCCTCGTCCAGCTGAACGTCTCGCAATACCCTCAGAGAAGGGATCTCAACTTCCAATGGTAATACCGCTTCCATTCCGTATACCAACGAGAACGGAGTTGCCCCGGTTGATGTGCGTACCGTCGTACGATAACCGTGCAAAGCGAAAGGTAGCATTTCATGCCAATCTTTATAAGTCACCACCATTTTCTGGACGATCTTCTTGATATTTTTATTGGCCGCTTCGACAGCGCCATTCATCTTGGGTCGGTAAGGGGAGGAGTTGTGATGTTCGATCTTGAAATTCTGACAGAGCTCCTTCATCATTTTGTTGTTCAGATTAGAACCATTATCCGTGATTATCCGCTCGGGAATCCCATATCGGCAAATGATATCTCTCTTGATGAATCTAGCCACCACTTGCTTCGTTACATTTGCGTAAGACGCTGCTTCCACCCACTTGGTGAAATAATCGATTGCTACGAGGATGAACCGATGCCCGTTAGAAGCCGTCGGCTCAATCTTTCCAATCATGTCGATTCCCCACATTGAGAATGGCCATGGAGATGACATCACATTTAGAGGACTCGGAGGCACATGTATTTTGTCAGCATAAATTTGGCACTTGTGGCACTTTCTTGCAAATTTGAAACAATCAGTTTCCATCGTCAGCCAAAAGTAACCTGCCCGCAGCAGTTTTCTCGTCATAGCATGTCCACCAGCATGCGTGCCAAATGCACCTTCGTGAATTTCCTCCATGAGAAGCTTTGCCTCTTTCTCGTCTACACAACGCAACAACACCAAGTCGTGGTTTCTTCTGTATAAGACGCCATCCGGGTTCAAATAGAAATTACCCGCTAATCTCCTGAGAGTCTTCTGATCTTGACTAGATGCCCCAGCCGGATACTCTTTATTCTTCAGGAAATTAAGGATATCAAAATACCACGGTTTGCCATCAGACGCTTCATCAATAGCAAATACATAAGCTGGCCTGTCCAACCGAGAGATAGTGATTTGGGGAGCTTCGTTCCAGAAATTGACCTTGTACATGGAAGACAAGGTGGCAAGGGCGTCAGCCATTTGATTTTCTGCCCGTGGCACGTGATGCAATTCAACTTTGTCGAAGAAAGGCAACAATCTCCTTGCATAATTCATATAATGTATCAAATTGGGCTGACGTGTCTCCCATTCCCCTTTGATCTGATTCACTACCAGAGCTGAGTCTCCGTATACGTCTAAATGTTTGATTCGCAAATCAATGGCTTCTTCAAGCCCCATTATACAAGCTTCGTATTCTGCCTCATTGTTGGTAACAGCAAAGGTCAATCGGGCAGTAAACGGGATGTGCGACCCGTGCGGCGTAGTGATAATTGCCCCTATTCCGCTACCGTAAGCATTCACAGCTCCGTCAAATATCATCTGCCATTTGGACCCCGGCTCTGGTCCTTCGTCTGGTAACGGCTCTTCGCAATCCTTCATCTTGAGATACATGATATCCTCGTCAGGAAAGTCAAATCTCATCGATTGATACTCTTCAATAGGCTGCTCCGCCAGATACTCAGACAACACACTCCCCTTTATGGCCTTTTGCGAGACGTACTGAATATCGTACTCAGTCAAGATCATCTGCCACCGGGCAATTCTACCTGACAACGCCTGCTTTTCAAATATATATTTGATTGGATCCATCTTCGAGATGAGCATGGTTGTATGATTCAGCATGTACTGCCTCAAACGCTTGGCGGCCCAGGCTAGCGCGCAACAAGTTTTCTCCAGCATTGAGTATCGAGATTCACAGTCTGTAAATTTCTTACTCAAATAGTAAATTGCATGCTCTTTTCTCCCCGTCTCGTCGTGTTGACCGAGAACACAACCCATGCTTCCCTCAAGAACCGTCAAATACATTATCAAGGGTCTCCCTGCCACTGGGGGTATCAAAATAGGAGGCTCCTGCAGATACTTCTTTATTTTATCGAACGCCTTTTGACAATTATCGTTCCACGTTATAGCTTGATCTTTCTTTAGCAACTTGAATAATGGTTCGCACGTAGCAGTCAGGTGAGATATGAACCGAGCAATGTAGTTCAATCTCCCCAAAAACCCGCGCACCTCTTTCTCTGTTTTAGGCGTCGGCATTTCTTGAATCGCTTTTATTTTAGCAGGATCGACCTCTATTCCTCTTTCGCTTACTATGAACCCCAGGAGTTTACCCGATCTCACCCCGAAGGTGCATTTGTTAGGGTTCAGCCTCAGCCTGAACTTCCTAAGCCTTTTAAACAACTTCAACAGATTCACCAGATGCTCTTCCTCCGTCTGGGATTTGGCAATCATATCGTCAACATAAACTTCAATCTCTTTATGCATCATGTCATGAAAGAGAGTTGTCATCGCACGCTGATATGTTGCCCCAGCATTTTTCAAACCAAAGGGCATCACTTTATAGCAAAATGTTCCCCAAGGCGTTATGAAAGTAGTCTTCTCCATATCCTCTGGCGCCATTTTAATTTGATTATAGCCTGAAAAGCCATCCATGAAGGAGAATACAGAGTATTGAGCAGTATTATCCACTAACACGTCAATGTGAGGAAGTGGAAAATCGTCTTTTGGGCTTGCTTTATTCAAATCTCTATAGTCCACGCACATTCGAACCTTGCCATCTTTCTTTGGCACTGGTACGATGTTAGCAACCCATGAGGGATACTTCGTCACAGCCAGGAAACCAGCGTCCCACTGTTTCTGAACCTCCTCTTTGATCTTCATTGCCATATCTGGGCGAGTTCTGCGAAGTTTTTGTTTGACAGGCGGGCAGTCTTCTTTCAGTGGCAGGCGATGCACAACCATATCAGTATCGAGCCCTGGCATATCTTGATACGACCAAGCGAATACATCATTATACTCTCGGAGCATTTCAACCAGTTTTCGCTTGATATCACTCTGCAGTGCGGCTCCGATACGAATGTTTTTCTCAACCCCTTCCGACCCCAAATTGATAATCTCGATAACCTCGTCGTGAGGCAGAATGGCTCTTTCCTCTTGCTTCACCAACCAAGACAGTTCTTCAGGAACGTCGCTATCTTCGACAACCTCTTCTTCGGTCTGGAATACCGGGTGTTCGAAGTCGGGACGAGTCATAGGTGGCTCAAGGATGCCATCTGAAAATGTTATCCTGCAAAAGAAAGGGTTAAGTGCTTCAAAATGCGTATAAAGCGGATAACCACGTTGCCATTTTATTGAAAAATACAAAACAAGAAAGACAGGGATTACAGTATTTACACATGAAAAAAAACGCCATTTATTTAATGATTAACGAAGCAATGTTTATAACAACACAGCCCTAAGCAAGTCCTGGTGCCCCGGGCAAGACATCAGATTATTCAACAATTAATAAAGCAAAGCATTACTGTTTAAAAGTCACAGGAACAAGCTCCTGAATAGACCAGTTGCACAGTCCTTGTCCTGGCGTGCTTGGCTGAATCCAGGCATCCATATCACAGTCGCTGTCCCCTTCATCAGACTCCGAAGCAGCATTGACAGCTTCATGACATACTCCACTGGCAGAGATGGTGATTGACTTTCTGAAATGAGGGGCCCCCACAGAAGGAGTTGATGACGACGGTCGGTACCCCAGTCCGAACCGGTCCATTTTCACCGGAATGTCCAATACTTTGCCCCAGCCCGTGGCTTCTCCTGCCTTCACTAGCGCTTGGGCTTCTTTATACGAAGAAACAGCTATCTCTGGCACTTTGCTTGGCCCGGGACTCTTGTCCTTAATGCGCAAACCTTCGAATGCCTGGCATGGCGTCTCGTGGATCTCCCCGTCGACTTCCACATATTTAAACGAAGATAGATGGCTGACCAGGATGTCTTCTTCTCCGCACACGGTGACTACACTGTCTCCGACCATATACTTTAACTTTTGATGCAGGGTAGACGTGACTGCCCCTGCCCCGTGAATCCAAGGTCTTCCCAGCAAGCAGCTGTACGCAGGCTGTATATCCATGATATAAAACTCCGTTGCAAACACTTCCGGCCCTACTTGCAGAGGCAAGGTAATTGATCCGAAGACTGTTCTACGCGTGCCGTCAAACGCTCTGACTACCAAATCACTTGGTGTACACAAAATCCCTCGAACATCCAGCTTCATCATAGCCTTCTTAGGCAGCACATTCAAAGACGATCCAGTGTCAACCAATACGTGCGACATTGTCGACCCTCTGCACTCAACAGATACATGTAATGCCATATTATGGTCCCTCCCTTTCGGAGTCAGGTCAAAATCAGTAAAGCCCAGACTGTGGCCCGCATTTACATGTGCCAATACTCCTTCTAGCTGGTTCACGGAGACATCCTGTGGTACAAAAGAAGTGTCCAGGACTTTCAGCAAAGCATTTCGGTGAGCTTCCGAACACAACAGCAATGACAGAATAGATATTTTGGATGGCGTTTGCTGCAGATGCTCCACGATTTTATAATCGCTTTTCCGAATTAAGCGCATGAATTCCTCTACGTCCTTCGACGCTGCTTCTTTTTCATTTGCTTGTATCGGAACATTTTCAACCGCTTTCCCTTTTCCTTTCGCTATCCTTTCAGCCTCTACTTCAGGAGATGTAAAGATCCTGCCGCTTCTTGTCATGCCTCCTGAGCCCACAACATTATCCACAACCTCCACTGACTGCTTGTTAACATCGATTTTAATCCCGTCACAATACACCTCTAGCCCATATGACCATGGGACCGCCTTCGTGTTCTCATACGGGATTGGCCCGGCTTTAGTTATAGTAATCGGTGGTCGCTGAACTGGTGCTGAAATGGTGATCGTCTTCCTAGGAATTGTCACTGTGGCAACATCACTCTGATTATCCATTACTGCCCCTGCCGGCTCATCAGTTGCTGTTCTATCAAACTGCAATACACCTTCATCAATCAAGGCCTGAATGCCTTTCTTCAAATCCTCACACCCCCCAGACAGGGCCCAACAATCTAAGCAGTACTCATTACAACCCGGGTAAACACCTCCTTGCAACAGTCGGCTTTTTATTTCGCTCAGCGGCGTCTTTAAATCCTCAACATTCATAATCAGATTCAGACCTTCCTCAGTCAGCACGGCGTTCGCCCCATGATTAGGCATGGGTTTCTGGACTATATTCGCACCGGTCGTTCCGAAGTTGATAGACTTGTTGTCCAAGAGATCCTGCACAACGTGCTTAAAAGCGTGACAACCTTCTATATCATGGCCCGGGGCCCCAGAATGAAACTCGCAGCGCCTATTTGCATCATAGCCGAACGGGGGAGCTCCCGTTATCGGTGCCAAGGTTCTTTTCTCTACCAGATTCAATCCCAACAAGGTCTGCAATAAATCAGCATAGTTAGAGGGAGGCTTCTCGAACACCCTTCTCGGCTTACCACCCTGGAATTTTCTCTGAGCCTGCTGTGCCCCTGCTGAGGCTGCTGCTGCTGTGGCATTGGTTGCTGCTGAACCTGTTGTTGTTGCTGGATTGGTTGTTGTTGATACGGGATGGTGACACTCGACACTTGCTGCTGCTGACGATATGGATTTCTTCCCCTGCCTCGGCCTCGGCCTCGGCCTCCAAATACCGCGCTAGCTTCGCCCTGACGGCGCCCACCATAAGCTTTCCTATTACTGCCAGATGCAGTTGATTCATCGACTTGGAACTTTCCTTGCTTAATGTTCCGCTCAATCTTTTCACCCATCAGAATCAGATCTGAAAAACTAGCCAGAGACGTATGAAACAACATATCATGAAACAGCCCGGTGAATGTGCCAACAAACATGTCGTTCATTTCTTTATCTTCCACAGGAGGACGGACCCTGGCAGCCATATCGCGCCACCTTTGCGCGTATTCTTTAAAACTCTCCCCCTTCTTCTGCGAAAGCCCGGCCAACTGGACCCGATTGGGCGCCAGATCGCTGTTATACTTGTAATGGGCTACGAACGCCTCTGCTAATTGCTTCCAAGTCTTGATATCAGTGGGCTCCAACCCCATGTACCACTCTAAGGAAGGACCCGATAGACTATCCTGAAAGAAATGCATGAGCATTCTTTCGTCAGTGGAGTATGCAGACATCTTTCTGTAATAAGCTCGTACATGAACCTTCGGACATGTATCTCCTTTGTACTTATCGAACGCAGGCGCTTTGAATTTAATGGGCACCCTCAAGCCAGGTACCAAGCCCATAGTTGCCATGTCCAGACCCACAGCACTCTGGTTTAGGACTCCTTTCATTTGCTCTTCCAGCATTCTAATCTTTTGAGAATCATCCATCGGCCCGTCAAAACCCCCTCCAGAGAAGGCGTCCTCCTGCTGATCCTCTTGCCACATACCGTTTCCAGCCCCGTATCCATCATACGCATTATTACGTCCAGCTCTGACCTGATTCATCCCCGGAACTCGGCCTCTGTTGCCATACCCTTGAACACCTCCAGCAGGACCACCAGCCATAAAACCAGCACCGTTTCCGTTTCCAAAACCTCCGTAGCCCTGATTGACCATACCATAACCATCTTGCCCAAAGCCTTGAGCATTAAAGCCATACTTGCCAGTATTGTCGAATCCCTGATCGTTGAATCCGAACCCAGCGTTGACAAAGCCATTACCTCCGAGATTATCTCCCATATTGACATCACCCGGCCCAGCGTTATGGACAGCAGTTTCATTTCCAACTCCGACGTTACCATTCACAGCAGCGGTAGCGTTGTTGACGTTAGCAGCATTCACATTGACGACAGGCGGAGCCACTGGCGTGGGAGTGCCGTCTCCATGAGCAGTATCAACCCGGACAGACTGATGATCTTCGTTACCATGACCAGCGTTGCGAGCCAATAGAGGCTGGACCATGGCCTGCAAATTCTCTTGCCCTTTTGCTATAGCCTCCATGGTCTGCATGAAGAGGGCGAGCTTCTCGCGTACATCCTGCATCTCGTTCTGAATCTGGTCCATGACTTTCCGACAGTTGGATCGTGTAGAATAGCGGTGCGGATGTTGATCTGGAATCCTGTTAAGTACCTGATACAGAGCAAGAGATAAGACACCATTCATAGATTACCTGTTATGCAATATGAATATGAATGCAATGCAATGTGTCTGTGCATTAGGGAAGTTCATTCCCCCAGTTCTAGTGCGAAGGTGCCGGTGCGGTGACAGTGTTGACAATAGGAATATCGGAGCTGAATCATAGAAAGCCTCATATATAACAGAGAGAATCAATAAGCCCAGGGTACAATATCACTGAGAGTACAAAGATGGCATGACCTCAACCAACAATCCTGGTGATGGTCAGCACTACGCAAATAAAGCATACAAATAATGGAATGATCAGATCCTCCCAAAAGTCTGGTACTCCTCTATCAACTTCTTGGTCTCCGGATGGCTTGGCCGATCAAGCAGCCCTTCAACAAGCTGGTTTCTCTTCTTAAGGATACGGCGTACGTCTTCAGCAGTTTCTTCCCATGTTGCTTCTCCGAAGCAATCTTCTAACTTTCGCTTCTGGGACACTGCTTCATCTCTAGATTTGATTGCCTTGTTCAGTGCATGCTGGACACTATACCGGTTCATCACTTCTTCCTCACACTTCTTGATGCTAGACTTCAACTTCTCCTCGAGGTCGAAAATTTGCTGCTTCAGCTTATCTTCCCTCTTCTTGTTGTTGGTGAGTGTAGCATTCCAAGTCTTGTTGCAAGAGGATATCTCTCGGTGTGCTGCGTCGAGCGCCTTCTTTTTTGATTCCAGCATGTCATGGGAGCTTCTGAACTCTTGCCCCAGACGTTCGCGCTTCTTCTTTTCCTCGGTCAACTCGGCTCCTAACCTGTTCACCAGCTCAATCTGTTGTTGGAAAGCATATACGGCCTTGTTCTTCTCGCTGCGCGCCTGGGCTAACTCTTGCTCTAACCCTTCGTTAATCTTCATCAGGGCTTCTTTCTCCTTCACAACCTGTTCATATGCTTCTCTAGAAACAGTAGTCGGCTCTTCTACCGGAATAGGATCAAGAATTGGTGCATCTGGAAACGGCATCTTCAACTGACTAGCCCTCTCCTGAATCCAAGCTCTATAAGGTGCATAGGCCTGACAGTCATTCTTTCCCAACAACGGCTTCCCTTTGTGGTTAATACTCGTCCAGGCACGTCGCAACTTGGCTAATAATTCCCCCTTCAAATCTCCCGTGAAGTACAGAGATTCCTGTACTTCCTCCTCTTGAGGTGGATTCTTCAGTGCATATCCGAACTGGCGAATGAATAGAGAAGGGTTGTAATTGATACACCCCTTCCTTCCTATCAATGGCACATTAGGGTACCCAGCACAGCTGAAGATGAGCTCCGATCCCAACAGGTCCCTATCAAACCACTCCATATCTTCCGACAATAACCTCATCAAACGCTCCGGCCAACCAACTGGAACTGTAGTCTCTGCAGCGGATCTTCTCTTAGGAAGGTGACTCTCAAACCACATACTCAATAAGGGTACACACAGATGAACATTCTTCCCTCTTCCCTTCTCATTCTTGTAATGCAGTGAATGGTAGAGATCTCCGAGTAAAGTAGGCACAGGATTACCAGCGGCAAACAAGTAGAAAGCATCGAAATCCACAAAATCCGGTATATTGGGGAATAGTACTATGCCATAAATGCACAAGGCCAACACAGCATTGAAAGCGACCCAGCACCCATTCTTGGCGTACTCTTGGGCTTTACCAACTAAGAACTGAAATGAGAAGCCTGGAACTCCACGGGAAACAGTAGTCACAAGTTCAGAAGCATCAACATGCAAGGCTTTTGCCAATTCCTCCGGCTTGGGTTTGGCATCATAATGAATGAACGGAACCTGGTTCTGCACAGGCAGCTCAACATACTCAGCGTATTCCTCCAAGGTTGGTCCCATAATAAAGTCAGAGAACGTGAAACACCTCAAAGCAGGGTCGTAGAATTGCATCAAAGCATACAGCCCATCCAACTCTACCTCTGTAGGTTTGCACACCAATCTCAATAATCTACCATAGCTCATCCGGAAACTCCTACGAACACCCTCATCAGCAAGAGAGATCAACCCCAGTAAAGGAACAATATCAGGCGTAGGCAATTTGTAAGCAACCGTTCTCCTTAAGCTAGTCATGATCAAACACTCAGAAGTCTGGGCACTAGAACTAGGGAAATGCAAATGCACCTGCAGCACAGACACACGTTAGTGAAATGCAAATGATAATGGATATGCAGGGATGCAATGCAAATAACATTCAACAGGGGCCAAAGCTGCAACTGAATAGCCTGAACCCAATCAAGAAAGGTCTCAGATAGACCATCCAAAAGTCACCAAACCCTGGTCTCAGATAGACCTAAAATAGAACTCCAACACTGGTCTCCGACAGACCTCAAACCATAACTCACTGGTCTCTGATAGACCTCAAATCCCATCTAATTGGTCTCTGACAGACCTCATAACTCATCTCCAACTGGTCTCTGACAGACCTCATAGCTCTCCCAATGGTCTCTGACAGACCTCAGAATAACTCTCCAAATGGTCTCTGGCAGACCTCATAGCTCTCCCAATGGTCTCTGACAGACCTCAGAATAAATCTCCAAATGGTCTCTGGCAGACCTCATAACTCTCCATAAATAACCCGGATCTCTGATCAGGAAATAACCGGTAGTCTGGAGGTCTAGTTACCTGCATAGCCCTGAATCCCCTCACAGGTGGGTGGCCCTATAACTGGCACAAGGTACGGCATCCTATGCGGTCGTCGGCGTCACAGACTTTCAGGGCTGATGATACGATTCCCAGAAGGAGTGGCATCATCAATTCCTGAAGAGGCCTCACTCAGCCACCTTCCAAATGATCGGTCCCCAGAGTCGACAATCCAACTAACCAGCAACCCACACCAACCAAAGGAAGGGGCAGGAGGCCAACCAGAGGAACCTCGTCTGAGTGTAGATTTCATGGGACACCAAAGCAAGCAAAGCAAGCGGGCGCCCACTAATTTCTACTCTAATTCTAGGTGCACTCAAGCCCAGGTCCGGCTTATCTCTCAATATCAGAACACCCGTCACACCCCAATACAGCAATAATAAACAATATATAAAGCTGAAAATACAAGGTTAGAAATATACAATAACTCCATACAAAATCCTCGACGGGAAAACAAGCGTTAGGATTGACTCTCTTAAGGGACGTCGGATCCCAAATGCATAAGAACCATCGCAGTCCTTAGCAGCCAGGGGACGTTGGATCCCCAGCAGAGTCGCCAGCTGTCGCTACTGCGAAAATCGGCGCCGGCTGAACAGAAGAGTCGCCACCGTGCGTTATTTATCCCACGGGAGGGAAAGGAAACGCTCAGAGTAAACCTCGCACAACACGGGAAAGGTATGGTCATCGCAACCAAAACCTGGATTCGGGAGTCGGTTACGCAAGGGGAAGGTATTAGCACCCCTCACGTCCGTCGTACTCGACGGGATCCACGCTTGTTTTCGGGTATGGATTGTTATTCTATCTAACCCATAGGTCAAGGGTGAAAAAGAAAATAAAATGAAAATAAAAATGACTCGGCAAAGTATCGCACTTTATGCCTACGTATTCCCGTCTGGAACGAGAAATCAGAGTCAACGTAGTTCGCCTACCTACGGGAAAGGAGGGGAAAGTTGCTCGCTAGGATATCGCATCCTATGCCTACGTACTTTCATACAGCATGAAAGATCAGAGCAAACGTAGTTCGGGCCACGTACGACACAAGCTTGTCTTGGTTGATTTTATTCCTTCTGAAAAAGGTTTTTCTGATTAACAGTCCAAGGGGACAAAAATGACGTTTTGATGAGTTCACATTCTTTTACGGAAGAAGTGTCTTTTATTGTGTTTGAAATCTTTATGTGTTTTTCTGTTTGTTTTGAGAAAGAAAGAGGCAGAACTCTAACCTACGGTTGCGAAGGGAAACAAACTAACCTAATGTTATCATGCATGGGTTAAGACCTAGTGTCCATCATGCTCCTCTCTTGCACAGAGAGAAACATAGATCCTACGGGATAGACAGAAACAGAAACAATATCAGATATATACAGTAAAGCAGTAAAATGCATGGATGCAACAGTACAAGCGAGGCAAGGGAGTCCCACTCAACCTCGAACCTAGAAAACAATAGGCGAAAGTGAACAGGCTTCACTTTCAACCCAACAGGGTAAACAGCAAACAATACAGTCCAGAAAACCAATCAATACATCAACAAATGAAATACAGCCAAAAGAAACAGCATCAGCAGCTCTGAATCATCATCTGGCTTCAAGCAATCTCCATTCAGCTACAGGCTTCAACAAGCATCAATCTCCATCTTCATGGCCTTCAGGCAAGGGCTTTGATCACCAGTCTTCCATCTGCAATGGCTTTTCTTCAATCTCAAACCTCCAGGATGAGGGATTAGTCACAAGAGTGAATTGGGTGTTAAGCAATCAGCTGACTACCAAAGGTGGTGAACAGACTGCTTCTAACACAAGAGACATTTTCTCTCAAGAGTTCTATCTCATAGACACTATCACCAAGCCTTCCCAAGGAAGGGGGTGAGTGTCTTAGAGAGACTCTGAATCACAGAGAAGAATGGATGCAGACAAGGCAATCCATGTTTGAGAAACAAAATTTCTAATCTAGAGCTCTGCCTAGCTCCTAAACCCTAATCTCCTCAGCATCTGCCAGCAAGAAACTCCTCCTCAACTCTGACAGTTGATCTTCAATCTTTGAATCTCCAATAGCTTCATCTTCACAAATCTTCAGCTTCCCCAGGGCCCCAGGCAATCCCAATACCCAATCAAACAAGCAACAATCCCCAGAGGGCACACCACACCAGACAACAGATATACAGACAGTAATAATAGCAGTAGGGGAATCCTAACTGTTCTCTAAGGGATCTAATAACTACCCATAGCCCCTATAGTCCCATAACTAATCTATTCAAACCCTAAGTCCTAAGGGAAATGAAATCAAACTCCTAAGTTGTCACCTAAACCCTAGTTTTGCTCATGATATTCAAGCATTTATTAATCACCTAAAATTAACCTCTAAAAATGGGAACTAAAATATTTCTACAAGCCTAATATCTCATCTAAACAATATGAAAAGAATGATCAAAAAATATCAAAGCATGTGAGAGAACAAAAATCATAAAAATGATGCATGAAATGAATTATTTAATGTGACATTTATTTAGAAAATGTGTAAAAAATATGAAATAAAACTAAAAATGCAATTTTATTTTTCTACAATATTCTAGACATTTTAATGAAAATATGGTAAAAAGAATGGATTAAAAAGCATTTTTTATGAATTATTTATGAATTAATGAAAATGGTAAAAATTAAAATGAATTAAAACAAATAAACCAAATAAAATGAGGGAGGGGGGTCAGAATAGGAACTCGCCCCAGTTCAAATACATTGGGCCAGCAAACAGGGGGGTGTTGGTAGCGTTTTATCAAAGCCCAGAGTTCACTCAGAATTCAAAGAAATAACCACAACGCGTTGGGGGTAAGAATAGTAACAGAAACACGTTCAAACTTGGTTTTGGGCCTAACACGGGGGTGGGGATAACGAAATTCAACTCAGGCCCGCCCGTTTCAATTAATGAAACGGCGCGTTTTGGCCAGGCTTCCATTCCCTCCAAATGCTCAGATTAAATGCCAGCCACACGATGGCTCAATGAGTCAAAAGTCCAACACAACATGAAGGGCTATGATTATTTCTTCTTCCTCCATTCAACTGAACCTAGGGTTTCTGCCATGCGAGCTCATGCACGAGCTACATTCCACCTCTCTGTTCTCCATCTCCAAGCCACGAATCATCACGCCATAAACACGAAAGTTGCTCAGGATCTTCCCCTCTACAATCCTATACCACTAGCTCAGTCTGAAACTCACAGAATCTCTCAACCCGATCGAGGTAAAAACTGATCATCATGAAATCATACTGATATGCATCATCACCATTCTTCCCCAAACTTAGCCTAACTGAACTCCAACTAATGGAGATTAATTTGATCAATCACGCTACAATTATGATGCACTAATCTAAGAGATATAAGCACCAACAGTTTGTTGCACCTGTCACTAACCATCACCAATCCTTTCCAAAATCATCTAACTTAATCTCCTAACCACCTAGATCAAGTCTACACTAATAAAATCATGTGAAACCAACAGAATCAAGCTAATCGAATGAAAACTTACCTGATGAGAAACCTTGAAAACAGCTATGGAAATGGAAGATATGAAGCTTTTGAGACTTGGATCTTGATTCACCAATTCAATACTCAATTCTGTATGCACAATTTTGGAGGTTCCTTGCTTGAATCATGCAATTCACTTGAACTTGTGATTTTGATGTTGATGAAAGAAGCACTCGAAAATGGATGAGAACTACCAAAACCTTGCTTCAATTATGATCTAAGGTGATGATGGAGTGAAATTGAATTGATCTTGATGAAGATTGATGAAGAATTTGAGAGATTTGGAATGAAACTTTTGAAGAAAGAGTGTGAGAAATTTGTGGAATTCTTGGTGCAAATGAGGCCAACCCTTGCCAAATTCATCTTTCATGAATATATAGACCCCAATGGTACATTCTAGATCCATCTTGCACATTCCCTTGTTTTCAAACTTTGGCTTATTTTGATTATGTTTCTTAAAAGGTAAGCAACCATGGATAACTTCATTTTTTCCTTCTAAACTCAAAAAAGTGTGTGAACCATTGTTCTTAGAATTGTTTTTCCATTCAAAATCATATATTGGAAGTCTCCATTTGGACTTGTAAATCTCCCAAACCATTTTTCACTTTGAAATTATTCACTTTATAAGCCTTTTTAGTTCATATTTTGACCAATCATGTAACCCCATGCTATGAGCTTCTCCAATAACTTGTGACCTTCTTTCTAGACTTAAAATCCCATTTGGAGCAAGTTTGATGTTGTAAGTTTTTCCATTTGAGGCCTCCTTGTATGAGTTTTGGGTATAGGTTAAAATGACCTGTAATTCACAAATACCCAAAATACCCTTTGCTTGTCAAGACCATAAGTTGAGTTCTCCACATCATATGAAGGCATGCCATACCATTCTAGAAAGCTAAGACAATGAGGAACAATTCTTATGTTGACCAAGAATTCATTTGAAATCTCCTTGAGGGGCAAAACTAGCTTGGAAGTCAAGTCACTTTCACAGACAAAAATTCAGACACCCCAGATGACCTGTAACTTGTAAGGACCATAACTTGAGTTCTATAAATCTCCTTGAGGTCTTCCACCACTCAAATTAAAGGTCTTGAGATCCTCTACAAGTTTCATGTTGGCCAAGAAGCCATTTGAAGCTAGCATTTTGACTTATCTTGCTTGGAAATTTGACCTAAACTAGGGGATTTTACAGAGAAACCCTAATTTAGTAACTCCTCTTCTCCTTGATTTCTCTTGAATTCTCCTTGCCATATCTCCATATCATTCTTCATATGTCAAATGATGAACCCCACATCTTTCCAATAGCCTTGAATGCTCTTTTAAACCAGTCAACTGACCTAGGGTTGACCTAGGGTTGACCCAGATGAAACCCTAGTTGACTGTCTTCAACTATAGCTCTTATGCACTCATCAATGACTTGTTTTCTTCTCCAAATGACTTTATAAGTCTCTCATAAGGTCTAGATGCTCTCCATACCTTCACTCCACAGCTCACAACCCTCTTGTTGATCCTCAGATACCCTCAGCTAGGAGATGGACTCAAGGCTTGATCTGCTGAACTCCTTGCTTTCAAATTCTTTCCTGATGACTTGAATGAGATTGAATTAGGATAATAACCTCTTGAGAGGCCTCTAGAGATGAGAATAATGATTGGTCCCCTGTTGAATGACTTGCTATGCTTATGCTATGCAGATGGTTAGTTTATGTACATGACTCTATATGCAAATGCTAGTAATAATGAAACATAAACCAAGGAATAAGGTTGGGCAAATTTTAGGGTGCAACAAGCTCCTCTCGAAAAGACCTTGCTGACGACGTACGGACCTTCGTAATTGGGATTCCACTTGCCCCGGTGATCGGAGTGTGGAGGAAGAATCTTCTTCAGGACAAGATCACCCGTCTGAAAGCTTCTAGGACGCACCTTCTTATCATAAGCCTTCTTCATTCGGCTCTGGTACAGGCGACCATATGCAATCAATGCCAACCTCTTCTCGTCCATCAGGCTGAGTTGGTTTAGTCGGTTCTTAATCCATTCTGCCTCGTCGAGTTTCACATCAACCAAAACTCGTAAAGAAGGGATCTCCACTTCTAGCGGTAGGACAACTTCCATACCGTACACCAAGGAGAAAGGAGTTGCCCCGGTTGACGTACGTACCGTCGTACGATAACCGTGTAATGCAAATGGCAGCATCTCGTGCCAATCTTTGTAGGTCACAACCATCTTTTGAACAATCTTCTTAATGTTCTTATTGGCCGCTTCAACGGCGCCATTCATCTTCGGCCGGTAAGGAGATGAGTTGTGGTGTTCAATCTTGAAACTCTGGCACAACTCCTTCATCATCTTGTTATTCAGATTCGAACCATTGTCAGTAATGATCCGCTCGGGAATTTCGTAACGACAGATGATGTCCCTCTTTATGAATTTAGCCACCACCTGCTTGGTCACATTAGCGTATGAGGCTGCCTCCACCTACTTGGTGAAGTAGTCGATAGCTACTAGAATGAAAAGATGACCGTTAGATGCAGTGGGCTCGATCTTGCCTATCATGTCAATGCCCCACACGGAGAACGGCCACGGGGAGGACATGACATTCAACGGGCACTGCGGCACATGAACTTTATCAGTATAAATCTGGCATTTATGACACCTCTTCACGAATTTAAAGCAATCTGATTCCATCGTCAGCCAGTAATATCCTGCTCTCAGGATCTTTCTTGTCATAGCATGCCCGCCGGCGTGCGTACCAAATGTGCCCTCATGGACTTCTTCCATGAGCATACTCGCTTCTTTCTCATCTACACATCTGAGTAGCACGAGATCGTGGTTTCTTTTATACAAAACTCCATCAGGATTGAGATAAAAATTTCCAGATAGCCTCCTCAAAGTCTTCTTATCCTGGGTTGACGCTCCCGCAGGATACTCCTTAGTCATAAGGAAAGTCTGGATATCATGGAACCATGGCTTGCCATCGGAGGCTTCCTCGATCGTAAAGACGAATGCAGGTCTATCAAGACGAGAAAGGACAATTCTTGGAGCTTCATTCCAAAAATTGACTTTATACATTGAAGCCAACGTGGCTAAGGCATCAGCCATCTGATTTTCGGCCCTGGGCACGTGATGGAGTTCCACTCGATCAAAGAACGGAAGCAGCCTTCTGGCATAGTTCATGTACGACACCAAATTCGATTGACGAGTCTCCCACTCCCCTTTAATCTGGTTGATCACAAGTGCCGAGTCACCATATACATCTAGGTTCTTGATTCTCAAATCAATTGCTTCTTCTAGACCCATGATGCATGCTTCGTACTCCGCTTCGTTATTGGTGACCGGAAACGTCAGTCTCGCGGTAAACGAGATGTGGGATCCGTGGGGAGTCGTGATGATCACCCCAATGCCACTTCCGTAAGAATTAACTGCCCCGTCAAATATCAATTTCCACTGGGATTTCCTATCTGGCCCCTCGTCGGGCAACGGTTCATCGCAATCTTTCGCTTTGAGAAACATGATATCCTCATCAGGGAATTCAAATTTCATAGGCTGGTAATCTTCGATCGGCTGTTCGGCAAGGTAATCAGACAATACGCTTCCCTTAATGGCATTCTGGGAAACGTACTGAATGTCATATTTCGTCAACACCATTTGCCATCTGGCAATCCTGCCCGAAAGCGCTTGTTTCTCGAAGACGTACTTGATCGGATCCATCTTCGAAATTAGCATGGTGATGTGATTGAGCATGTACTGTCGTAAACGTTTGGCAGCCCAGGCTAGTGCACAACACGTCTTCTCCAGCATCGAGTAACGAGATTCACAATCTGTGAACTTTTTACTCAAGTAGTAAATGGCATGCTCCTTTCTGCCCGTCTCGTCATGCTGACCGAGAACACACCCCATACTATTCTCCAGAACTGTCAAGTACATGATTAGTGGTCGTCCGACCACTGGGGGTATCAAGATCGGAGGTTCCTGTAGATACTGTTTTATCTTGTCAAATGCCTTCTGGCAATCCTCGTTCCAGATAATCGCCTGATCTTTCTTTAACAGTTTGAACATCGGTTCACACGTGGCCGTGAGCTGAGAAATAAACCTTGCAATGTAGTTTATTCTGCCCAGGAAACCACGAACTTCTTTTTCTGTTTTTGGCACTGGCATTTCTTGTATCGCTTTAATCTTCGCAGGATCCACCTCGATACCTCTTTCACTCACGATAAACCCTAGTAATTTTCCGGACCGTACTCCAAAAGTACACTTGTTAGGATTCAGCCTCAACCTGAACTTCCTAAGTCTCTCAAAAAGCTTCAGCAAATTGACCAGATGCCCCTCCTCCGTCTGGGACTTCACAATCATGTCATCAACATAGACTTCAATCTCATGATGAATCATGTCATGAAACAAAGTAACCATTGCTCGTTGGTAAGTGGCCCATGCGTTCTTCAGACCGAAAGGCATTACCTTGTAGCAAAATGTTCCCCACGGTGTAATAAACGTAGTTTTCTCCATGTCCTTCGGCGCCATCTTGATATGGTTGTAGCCGGAGAAGCCATCCATGAACGAAAACACGGAGAACTGAGCTGTATTGTCGACCAACACATCAATATGAGGCAGCGGGAAATCATCTTTAGGGCTCGCCCTGTTCAAATCCCGATAGTCGACGCACATTCGTACCTTACCGTCTTTCTTCAGTACAGGTACTATGTTGGCGACCCACGGAGGGTAAGTAGTGACCGCTAAGAAGCCAGCATCAAGCTGCTTTTGCACTTCTTCTTTGATCTTAACGGCCATATCTGGTCGCGTCCTCCTAAGCTTCTGCTTAACGGGAGGACAATCTTCTCGCAGCGGCAAGTGGTGGACCACGATGTCAGTGTCAAGTCCGGGCATATCTTTGTATGACCAAGCAAAGACGTCACTATACTCTCTTAGCATCTCGACCAGTCTTCGCTTGACATCACTCTGTAATGCAGCCCCTATCCTGACGTTCCTGACAAGTTCTTCAGAACCCAGATTCACAATCTCGATTTCTTCTTCGTGAGGCAGAATAACTTTCTCTTCTTGTTTCAACAAGCGGGCCAACTCTTCGGGAAGGTCTTCGTCTTCATCAATCTCTTCTTCGGCTTGATAGATCGGGAAATCGAAGTCGAAGTGAGTCGTAGAAGGTCCAGAGTCGATGTCATCTGCTATGTGGATCCTGCAATAACAAGGGTTAAGCTTAAAACAAGGATATGCAGGTTACATAAACCCCATTGCCATTTTATTGTTTTTCAAAACAAACAGGAATAACAGAGATCACAATATTTGAATACGAAGAAAACACCTTTTGATTTATTGATAAAATGCATGTGCATAATCAAACAAGGCCCTGACAATAAAACCACTATGCCCCGGGTAGGACATAGGGTTGTACAATGATTGGAAAAAGTAAATCATTACTCTTTACTTGACATCTGGATGATATCCTTGACGGACCAGTTGTTAAGGCTCTCGCCTGGCTTGCTTGGCTGGATCCAAGAGTCTAAGTCACAGTCGCTATCTCCGCTGTCTTCAGACACCGCGTTGATGCTTTCAAATATCACCCCGCCACTGGTAAACTGGATTGGCCCTTTACCTCGCGACGCACTGCTGGAAGAGGAGGCTTCAGCCGCAGGAGAATATCCCAACCCAAACTTGTCTTGCTTGTTAGGTATCTCCAAAATTCGCCCCCAGCCTGGGGTAGATCCGGCTTGGACAACGGCTCGGGTTTCCTTGAAGGAGGAGAGAGTCATCTCTGGCTTTTCAGTGACCACAGGAGCTACGTCCTTGACTTTGACAGCTTCGAACGCTTGGCATAGGGTCTCTTGGATTTCCCCATCCATCTCAACATACTTGAAGGACGACAAATGGCTCACCATTATATCTTCCTCGCCACATACAGTCACGATGCTACCTCCGACGGTATACTTGAGTTTCTGGTGCAACATGGAGGTCACGGCACCCGCCGAATGGATCCACGGCCGGCCCAAGAGACAGCTGTAGGAAGGCATGATGTCCATAATGTAAAAGATTGCGTCGAACGTTTCCGGCCCGACTTGGATTGGCAACGTCACCTCCACGAAAACATGGCGTTTGGTTCCATCGAATGCTTTCACAACCAGATCACTGGGTGTGCAAATCACTCCGCGAGTATCTAACTTCATTAATGCCTTCTTCGGAAGAACATTGAGCGATGACCCCGTGTCCACCAACACGTGCGACATAATCGTTCCCCTACACTCTATCGAGATGTGCAGGGCACTATTGTGGTTCCTCCCCTTCGGCGTCAGCTCCAGGTCAGTGAACCCTAACCCATTTCCAGCATTCACGTGGGCTACGACCTCTTCCAGCTGGTTTACCGATATTTCCTGTGGTACATATGCGACGTTCAACACCTTCAGCAGTGCGTTGCGGTGTGCCTCAGAACACAGCAGCAGGTTCAAGATGGAAATCTTCGAGGGTGTCTGATGGAGATGATCCACAATCTTGTAGTCACTCTTTTTAATCAACCTCATAAATTCCTCGGCGTCTTTAACAAGTAAGTCTTTTTCTACCCCACGGGGGATCTCTTCAACGACTTTACTTTTACCTTTATCAGTTGCATCAACTTTGTCCGCTTTGTCCGCCACGACCTCAGGTGGTGCAAACACTCTTCCGCTGCGAGTGATTCCGCTAACGCCCGCTAGGTTCTCCACAGACGACCCAAATGGTTCTAGTTCCAACTTCTGTCCGTTGCAGTAGACTTCAGCCCCATAATGCCATGGGACAGCATTAGTGCTTTCGAACGGTATCGGCCCAGCTTTGGTGATGGTAATCGTGGGCGGCCTGGGTGCAGAAATAGTTATCGTCTGGCGAGGGATGGTGATGGTGGCGACCTCATCATCTTGCTTCAGCATTACCTCTCCTGATCCGCTTTCGGCCCTCCGGCTAAACTATAGGATTCCCTCAGTCATCAGACTTTGAATACCCTCTATCAACTGTTCACATCCATCAGGACTTGTCACACAGCCCATACACAGCTCTCCGCAACCTGGAAAGAAACCCCTTTTCATCAGCTTAGCTTTAACGAAGCTAAGCGGTGTCTTCAGATCCCTGACGTCAGTCAACAAATCCAAACTCTCGTCTTTAATAATGGCGTTTACTCCACCTCCCCTATGATTCGGCATAAGGTTCTTCGTGACATTTGGCACATTATCGGAGAAGTTGATGATCTTGGCGTCCACCATGTTCTGCACATTGTGCTTGAAGGCTTTGTAGTTCTCTATTGTGTGGCCTGGTGCCCCTGAGTGAAACTCACAAGTTGCATTCGCGTCATAACCTGGCGGAGGCGCCCCTGTCAAGGGAGCCAAAGTTCTCTTCTGGATCAACTGTAGCTGAAGCAAAGTCTGCAATAGTTGCGCGTACGACATGGACGATGTCTCGAGGTGACGGCTCGACAAAGGTGCCCGATTCTGGTACTTTCGGTACCCTTGTTGATTCGGTTGCTGCTGCTGCTGCGGCTACTGCTGTGGCTGTGGGACTGCCGGGATAGTTATGCTGGCCACCTGTTGGTGAGGGCCTTTACCCTTCCTTCGAGCGTTGGACACAACGCTCGTTTCTCCTTCCCGTCTTTTGCCACCATAACGTTTCTTTCCGCCTCCAGCCGATGACGAATCACCTTGAATTTTCCCCAGTTTGATCCCATTTTCGATGTGCTCACCCGTGATAATGAGATCTGAGAAGGTTCCAGAAATACCGCTGACCAATTTCTCATAATAAACCCCTGGGAGGGTGGCTACGAACATCTGCACAAGCTCACATTCAACCATCGGCGGCTGAACCCTGGCTGCCAATTCACGCCACCGCTGGGCGTATTCCTTGAACCCTTCGTTGTTCCTTTGCGACAGATTCTGCAGTTGGACTCGGTTCGGGGCCAAGTCGCTATTGTATTGGTAGTGGTGCACAAATGCTTCAGCAAGGTCCTTCCACGTGCGCACACTGGTAGGTTCCAGACTCATGTACCATTCGAGGGAGGGCCCGGACAGGCTGTCCTAAAAGAAGTGCATCAGCAACTTCTCGTCCTCAGAATGAGCCGACATTTTCTGGTAGTATGATCTCAGGTGGACGCAAGGGCAAGTTGTGCCCTTGTACTTTTCAAAGTCAGGTACCTTGAACTTGGGAGGTACCTTAAAATCAGCAATCAGTCCCAACTTGGACATATCAACGCCCAGGGTGTTTTGGTTCTCGATATTTCTCATCTTATCCTCGAGTGCCTTGAACCTTAGACGTGCTTCAGCAGTCAGCTCCCCTTCAGCACCTCTCTGAGAGAACACATCGTCCTGGCGATCTTCTAACCACGGATGAGGCCCGAACAGATTCCCAACACCTGCATTGCCATTGCCCAGCCCAACATTGACGTTAGTTTCAAAATTCCCATTACCGACGCCCGTCGTATTGCCATTGAGTCCCATGTTAGCTATCACATTGTCGTTGGCACTGCCATTCCCCCCGGTCACGGGGACGCCATTCTGGGGAGTTTCAACAGGTGGAGGGGTAGGCACGGTCCCACCATGGAGTACGCCATTGCTATCGACCCTTGAAATCAAAGGCTGAACCAAGGTTCTGAGCTGATCCTGGCCATTGGCGACCGCTTGCATGAGCTCCATGAAGCGATCCATTCTTTCGCGGAGTTCCTGAACATCAGTTTGCACTTGCTCCATGATTCTGGTTTGATTTGCTCTGGTTTGATTTGCTCTGGTCGGATAGCGGTGGATAGGTCTTTGATCAATCCTGGAACAAGCTGAAACAACCTGAAAACACAAAAGGGTTAGGAAAAAAATGACAACATGCTCGTTATGCAAATGCTTCATGCAAATGCAAACGTGTGTCTGTGCGTTAGGGAGATTTTCCCCGATCCTAGTGCCTGAGTGCCAGTGCTGATAATAAGAAGTCTGAGTCCATTCGTGGAAATAACATCTCATATATAAAGAAAGCCCATCAAGGCAGTACACGATGTCACTGAGTACAAGCATAATCGACAGCATGACCTCAACCAACAGGCCTGGTGATGGTCAGCATACAACAATGATCAAAACAAAAGGAATACAAATAGTCAAGCACGGCCACGGGCGTGAAAATCTTCTAACAACCCCTTCGTTTCTGGATGATCAGGCCGAGTGAGCAACCCTTCAACGAGTAACTCCCTCTGCATAATGGTGTATTGAAGACCTTCGACCGAATCTTCCCATGCTCCTTCGCCGAAACAATCTTCCAACTTCCGCTTCTTGAATTCAAACGTCAGCTTGCGCTCCTTCAGGTTAGCGAGGGCTTTGTTGAGCTGGCCTTCAGCGGCATATCTGCGAGCGGTTTCTTCATCAAACCTCTTCTCACTAGCCTTCACCTGGGCTTTCAGCTTGGAGATCTATTGCATCAGCTTATCCTCCCGCTCTTTCCTGTTGGCTAGGGAGGCCTTCCAATGTTGGTTAAACTTGGATATCCTCCGATACGCTTCATCCAAGTGCTACTTCTTCGTGGCCAGCACATCATTGACAGCTTTGAAGTCTCGACCCATGCGCTCGCGCTCAGCTATCTGCTTAGTCAAGTCTGTCCCCAACTGGTTCACCAGCTCGGTCTGCCTCTTGAAGGAATGAACGACTTCGCTCCTCTCGCTTCGGAGCTGGGCCAATTCTTTCTCCAGTTCTTCATTTGCCCTCTTCAATTCATCTCTCTCAGCTAACACCCGATTATGCCGCTGAATAGGCACGGTGGTAGGCTCTTCGATCACCGGAGGGCTTTCTGGCTTGGCAGGAGGAAACGACATCCCTATAGCATCTGCTCTGGCTCTGATCCACGTCACGTACGGAGCGTAGGCTTGACTATTACTTTTCCCCAGTAATGGTTTTCCCCTCTTACTGATACCATTCCAAGCGCGCTGAAGCTTAGATAACACATCCCCTTCTAGAAGACCAGTGAGGTACAGAGATTCCTGCACCTCTTCATCCTTCGGTGGAGCTCTCAAAGCGTAAGCAAACTGTCGGACCAGCAAAGGCGGATTATAGTTTATACAACCCTTCCTGCCTATCAAAGGCACGTTCGGAAACCCGCTGCAGCCGAAGATAATCTCGGTACCCAACCTATCTCTGTCAAACCAGTCAATATCCTCTGCAGATAGACTCATCAAACGCTCGGACCACTCAGTTGTGGCTACAAACGAAACAAAGGGACCCCTCTTGGGTAGGTGACTATCAAGCCATTTATAAAGCAAGGGCACATAGCACGAGACATTCTTACCCCTTCTGTTCTCGTTTTTGTAGTGGATGGAGTGGTAGACATCTCCTATCAAGGTAGGGACTAGATTCCCTGATGCAAAGATGTGGAAGGCGTCAAAGTCCACAAAGTCGGGCATATTGAGGAACAGAATGATGCCATATATGCACAGAGCGAGGATGGCGTTGAACACGACCCAACATCCGTCTTTGGCGCACTGCTGAGCCCTTCCCACTAAGAACTGCAAGGAGAAACCGGGAACCTTGTTCCAACTAGACAATACCAACTCGGAGGCATCCAGATGAAGTGAAGGAGCTAGACTAGCCAGGTCAGGCTCAACATCCATATGAACAAAGGGCATCTGACTTGATAGGCACACCTAACAAATCGACATACTCCTCTAGCGTGGGTGCAAGAACAAAGTCCTGGAAAGTAAAGCATCTCAAGGGAGGATCATAGAACTGCAGCAGAGCATGCAACCCATTCAACTCAAACGCAGAGGGTTTACGAACCAAACTGAGCAATTTGCCGTAAGACTTTATGAACTCATCTCTCACAGAATCATCTGCTAAAGCAATCAAACCAGTCAGCTGAACCACATCAGGGGCAGGGAGCTTATAAGCCACAGTCTTCCTCAGAGAACCCATAACAATACAATAGGAGGCAAGAAATCCTGGATCGGGGGAAACGGTACCTGCAACACAGACACACGTTAATGAAATGCAAATGAGTATGCAAAGCAATGTAAAATGCAATCATGCAGCAGGAGATCAAGGCAACTGTGTTGTGGAGATTCTGTATCAACAAAACCATGATGCTGCTCTGTCAAGAACGGCCACTATATCTGATAATAAGAAAACCCTGGTATTGGACCACAAATCTGCTCTGTCAAGAACACACACATCTGATAATAAGGACCTCTGATACAGGACCAAAAACTCTGCTCTGTCTAGAACAAACCTCTGATAATAAGGACCTCCGATACAGGACCAAAACTCTGCTCTGTCAAGAACAACCATACATATGCTGATGAGATCCTCTGATCCCAATCAAAAACCTGCTCTGTCAAGAACAAATACATCTGATGATGAGAACCTCCGATACCAACAAAACTGATCCACTATCAAGAAAACCAGGTAGTCTGAAGGTCAAAGTTTCCTGCAACAAACCCAACCCTGCTCACAGGTATGGACCTAAACTGACTCAAGTTCGGCATCCTATGCGGTCATCAGCGTCACAGACATTCAAGAGGGGTGATACGATACCCAGAAGGTGTGGCATCACCAGCTCATGAAGCGGCCTCACTTGGCTGAATCCCAAATGATCGGTCCCTAGAGTCGACAATCCTCCAAACCAACAACCCCCTCAACCCAAAGGGTTGAAAAAGAAGTCAACCGGGAGAACCTCGTCTGAGCGTGGATTTCATGAGACACTAGTGCCTGCCAAGCAAGCACGCGCCCACTAATTTCCACAACTAATGCTATGTTCACTCAAGGCTGGGTCTGGCTTCTCACTCATCAGAATGCCCATCCCACAACAGCACAGATAATCATATCATACTGAAAAATAAAGTGCGGGAAATAAAGTGCGATATATAAACATAACCTAACAAGTAATCATACTAGCGCTAGGATTGACTCTTGCAGGGGACGTCGGATCCCCAAACTGACTCGCATAAGGGACGTTGGATCCCAGGAAACTATCATCTCCCCAGCAGAGTCACCAATTGTCGCTTCCGCGAAAATAAGGTGCCGGCAAAACAGAAGAGTCGCCACCTTTCGTTATTTATCCCTCAGAACGGGAAAGGAAACGATCGGAAAAACCTGACGAAAAAAGTATAAGACAAGGTCATCGCAACCAATGTCTGGGTTCGGGAGTCGGTTACGCAAGGGGAAGGTATTATCACCCCTCACGTCCGTCGTACTCGACGGGATCCACGCTTGTTGTGTTTACTGGACGAGTTGGTTTATCTATCTACCTATCAAGGCTGGCTTAAAAAAGAAAAGAAAATGACTCGGCAAAGTGTCGCACTTTATGCCTACGTATTCTCATCAGAGAATGAGAAATCAGAGTCAACGTAGTTCGGCCTACGACGGGTTACGGGGAAGGTGGCTCGCCAATACATCAACATTGTGCCTACATACTCTCAACAGATGTGAGAGATCAGAGCTTACGTAGTTCGGGATAATACGGATTACGGGAATTCAGATTCATCTGTTTTATCGAGTAGGGTTAAACAGCAGTTCCAGCAGTTAGGGACAAAGCCTGTTTGCGGTGGTGCTGAAGTTTAACGACACTCTTTTCTTCTGAAAAGCTTCCTTTGACTTACGGGCCCACGGGGCAAAAAGGTTTGAAGTTTGTTTTCTGTCTTTTACGAAAGAACTGTTTTTTATGGTGTTTGCAATTTCAATCGCACTAAAGACTATGACCTGAGAGTGAATGCGTCGCATGTCACCCAAAGGGTGCCATACTAAACATCCAGACTGTTGAAAAGAAGCTCTCCAACAATCCTTTTTCAGATAGCTTAAGGCTCATAACGTACGAAAGAAATCATTCATGATTACTGTATCTTAAGTTGTTTTGAGATGAGAAGAGAACATGCTCAACGAAAGGGAGACTATCAAGTCCTAATGTTGTCATGCCAAGGATTCGTCCTATGGTTGAGGTTTGAAACAGGGAACTCCTAGAAGTTATCATGCATAGGTTTCAACCTAAAGTTCTATCATCGCTTCCTTAGCAAAGGAAGTGAGAGTCCTAAGGGATCATGTCAATGATAAACAGAAACAAATAAAGCATCAGCTTAAACAGTAAACAGTAAACGACTGTAAAATGCATGCAATGCAAGTGAGGGAGGAAATGTTTGTGGGGCAGAAGCCTCCACAAGCTCATCTCAACCTCAAGCCAGACATGAATAACAGTAATCATACAGTAAGAGATGACATGCTATCAAGAAAAATATAATAACTGCAATCATACAGAAGAAATAACATGAAGTGCTATCAAGCAAACACAAACCACATGGGCAAGGGAGCAGGGCTCTACCGAATACCCGCAAGCAAAGCGATACAGTAACACTACAAGCAGAGGGAGCAACTTAACCTCTAGTGCAATCATGCTCCTAGCTTAAAGTCAGTCTAGATATGAACTTATTCTAATGCATCAAGTAAATCAGACAAGTCACAGCAATACAGAAAAGAAAACAGACAGGAAAAGGAAGCAGATCAACCCCTCTCCTTCCAATTCCAAGCTTCAGCTCTTCTGACAGCAATCCAGTCTTCAGACTTCAACCACCCTTCAAGGCTATCATCTTTCATGACAAGTATCAACTTGCTTCTCCAGGGTTTCAGCTCATCAACATAAGTTTCAACTTATTCTCCTTTCTTCAAGCCTCAGCTCTTCAGTCAATTCCACCCTCAGGCTTCACTCCTAACTACAAGTGTCAACTTGATTCCTTCAGGCTCTCAATGCATCAATGCAAGTGTCAACTTATCCTTTATTCCTCAAGCCTCAGCTCTACACTCAATCTCAATTGAATCCTCTTCATAAGCATCAACTTAGTCTTCAAGCTTCAGCTCTCTTTGCTTTACCAGTATCAACTTGGTCTTCTTTTCCTACAAGCTTTAGCTTCTCAGAGTAGTCTTCAATCACAGGGAAGTGTCAACTTCATCCTTCAATTCTTTAAGCCTCAGCTCTTCACTCAATCTCCATTGGATCTTCTTCATAAGTATCAACTTGTTCTTCTTGCTCTTCAAGCTTCAGCTGCAATGGCAATGCTCAAGGAATCATCCTCTTCCACACTCTTCAATGAAGTCCTCATCTTCAAACTGAAGTCCAACATCTTTCAAGATACTCAAACCAGAAGACAACTGATTGAACAGAATGAGTGGAAATGATAAACAGCTTATTGACAACCAAAGGAAGCCTGTAAGGTTTCATCATTATGAGAGACTGGTTCCCTCAAAGTTCTACTTCCCAGATAAAGCCACTCATCCCTCCAAAGGAGGGATGTGAATATCTTAGAAGGACTTTTAGTCATTGGGAGGGATGGAAGCACAAGATACTTTCCATATTTGTGAAAGAAGTCATTCTAATTATAAGGCTCTCCCTATGTCTCCTACCTCCTAAATCTTCATCAGACACCTTCAGGCACAAGCAACTCCTAGCTCCAAGCAACTTCAAGCAACTTCAAGCATCCTCACCTTGTCTTCAACTTGTCTTCAATCTCAACCAAAGGTAAACAAAGCAAAACCCTAATCTAAGGAGACTAAAGAAGTTAATCTATTTGGGTTAGCAAGTTAGGATCACCTAAAACCTAGTACTAAAGTTAGTCCTAACTAAAATACTAAAACCAATTGTAAAATCCTATAAAAATAACTATGGGAACCTAGGTCAATCATGACTCTACCATATTAATTCCAGAGATCAAATCATCAAATAAGACCTAGAAATAAATTCCACACTACAAGGTACTAAACCTAAACCCTAAAAGGAAGCACCTAAATCTCAATCTAGAAAACACACCTACTTTCATCACAAAAATGTTAGAAAAATGCTATGGGAGAATACATGTCTAATCTAATCACACACAAAAAATCAGGATCAAAATCATCACCACATGATCACAAAAAATTCCACAAAATTAAGTATCAAACATAACCATTTTAATATCAATTAAAATATGAAAATTCCCATAAAATCAGAAAATGCATGAACTAAAAATATTTTTTTTCTAAACAATACTAGACTCAATCATGAATATAATGCAAAAAGAATGGGATTAATTGGATTAATTTTCAATTTTATATGATTTTATCAAGAACCATGAATAAAATGGAGAAAATAATGAAAATCAAAATAAAATAATAAAACCACGGTGCAGATAGTAAACACGCTCAGTTCATTATGACAATTGGGCCATCAGGGGGGTGAGGATAACAATCTTAACTTAAGCCCAAAACCCCAACTTAAATGAAACGCAGCGTTGCAATGTGATTCAGAGTCCTTCACAAATTGAGATCAATACGTGGCCGTTGGATCATGCCTTCAGTCAAAGTCCAACCAAGATCTGATGGCTATCAAGTCATCTTCTCCAATTTGAATCCCTGAAACTCAGGTCACCTGCGCGCCATAGTCACCGCCGGTGGCTTTCTCCGGTCACCATTCCACAACCCTAGTTTAGCATAGAGTCCACCATAGGCCACGATCCCTTAATGAAACATGTCCCAAATTCCCTCACGAATTCATTCATGCCCTTAATTCTCTCTGAAACCTCAAGATTCACCATAACCAACTTTCAACCGAAAATGGTAACATCCTAGATTGGTCACTAATCCTCAAATTAACTATCTGAAAACCTTCCTACACCGTTCTACAATGCATCTAACACCCTAATTCATCTTGATTCTACCTAATTCATGCTGGAGGAAGAAAGTTACTAACCTGAAAATTCTTGATGAAAAGATGCACTAAATCTTCAAATTAAGCTCTCCAACCTTCCAGACACGATCAATGGATCATTCCCTTGCTTCTGTATGCACTAGAACTGGTTGAAAACCCCTGAAACTTGAAACCCGATGGTGAGTTGCAGGTGGAAAAATCTGATCTCAAGAACACCAATCAGCCACGAATTCCCTTGGATTATGATCTGGAATCAATCCCTAACATCCATGGAAGAAGTTGCAATCAAGAAAATGGATGGAAAGTGAAGAAATTGGTGAAACCGAATTCAGTTGCAAGCTATGCAATTTCAATCTCAATATCTGCTCTCTCCTTCAATCATCACCAACCTTTGCATTGGATCACCTCTACTCAATATATAGATGATGTATGGATGATCTAGAACCCTTTAGATCCTTCTAATGAGAGTTTCAATCTCTCATGACATGAGAATTTCAACGATATGCCATGGTATGCATAGTTCTGTTTGCAGCTTGGAATCCACCCCATTCTCTTCCAATTTCTCCCCTAGTGACATTTTGAAAGTGTTTGGCTTGCAAAGGGCCTTGGTTATGCCTTGATTCTAGGTTTTGCAAATGTTACTTATGATGTAAGTAACTACTTTTCAAATCAAGTCCACAAATTAGACCTCAAATCAAAAATGTGTCTAAACCAATGTTCTTAAAATGTTTTTTAGAGTCAAAATGATATATTACATGCCATGGTTTGGATGTGTAGATTGAAAATATCAATTTCCAACTTTGGTTTATTTAACTTATACCCTTATTTTAGGTCATTTTCGCAACTTTGAGCTACAAGAATTTCCAACATCTCATGACCTCTTTAATAGCCTTAAAACATCATTTGAAGCTTGGAAATAGGAGTTATGGCCTTATGGTTGAAATGACCTGTAATCTCCAAATGACCAAAATGCCCTTGACTTATCAAAGCCATAACTTGAGTTCTACAAATCCTATCAAGTACTTCTAGTACTCTCTAGAAAGCTAAGAGGATAAGGAACAAAATTCATGTTGACCAAAAGTTCATAGGAATCGTCCTTCTTGGGCAAAGGTTTCATGCAAGTTGGGTAACTTTCAAGCCCCCAGATTCACACACCTCAGATGACCTGTAACTTGTCAAAGTCATAACTTGAGTTCTACAAATCCTATCAAGGACTTATAGTACTCAAATTAAAGCTAAGATCATGCTCTACAACATTCAGGTTGGGGGAAAGATGAGATAACAATCACATATTGAGCTAAACTGCCTTGAAGATAGGGGTCAAACTAGGGGATTTTACACTGTCAAGCCTTAGAGACCCTAGCTTGAAACTTCTCAAACTCTTCAATAATGATGAGTTGACCTTGGAATCATCCTCATAACATCTCAATGTATCAATCCATGATCACATGGCTCTTGGATTAGGTCTCAACCTTCCTCAAATCATCAGTTGACCTAGGGTTGACCCAGTCAAACCCTAATTACACCAATCATGGCTGAGGCTTCTTAATCTTGCACAATGACCTATCTAGGCTTCAAAGTGATCTTCAACACTTCTCATGAGCTCTCTAAAGACCTCAAGTCCATTTTCATGGCCTCAGAATCATCTGATAGCTTCCCACAACTCTCAAGTTAGGAGACACACAACCTTGGCTTCAACCACTCTCTCTAAGAATCCTTTAACTTCTCTGACAAGGCTATCAACCCTTGAACACTTGAATAAACTTCTTAGTTATCTTCATAGTCTTGCATAATCCTTGATTGGTAATCATACCTCTTGATCTCCTGCATACATGTCAATGAAATGCAAATGATAATGCTAATGTGAATGAAATGAAACATGAGCTAGGTAAAGAAAAGGTGGGCAAATTTTGGGGTGCAACAGTAGCCGCAAGGCGTGAATCCTAGAATGTGGAATTTTGATTGTGAAAATATATGCCTTATATGGAATGGTATGTGTTTAAATGAAGAGTATGTGTATATTATGGAGTATAAGTATATTGTGAATGTGCATAGATTGTATGTGCTTGTATGAGATGAATATGCATAGTGATATATTTGCGAATATGTATGCATGTAGAGTAATGTTGTGAGTCATTTTGCATAAAGGCATCATGATGTACATCGTAGCGATGTTGATTCCTTGGAGAATCTGCTGAAAATTTGATTCCTCGTAGAATCTGCAGAGTATTTGATTCCCTGGAGAATCTGCTGAATATTTGATTCCTCGGAGAATCTGATAAATATTTGATTCCTTGGAGAATCTGCTGAATACTTGATTCCTTGGAGAATCTGCTGAATTGAGTCGGTACCGCATTTGCATCTGCATAGAGTCGTGAGTCGGTCTCTATGAGTTGCATTGGTCATCTTTATATGATGCATGGAGTGAATTGAACATAATTCTAGATGTTTATGTGAAAGATGATTAGTATGTATAGATGCATGATTCAATGAATATGCTTGATTGTGTGAATATGCATCGTGATGAGGTATGGTGAGAATCTGAATTGTGTTAATCCAATGTATGTATATAGATATATAAATATATGTATTGACTGTTATGATATTGTTTCTCACCCTTCTGTTGTTTCATAATGCTCTATGAGGCATTGCAGAGTAGGATTGCTGGAGGTCCTTTTTGTGAAGCAGGTCTTCATTATTTTTGGTCGATGGCTCTAATATGTAACATCTGGGTAGTTAGGAAGCCTTTGGCTCTTTTTGGAGATACATTTGTTTTGATTTCTTTTGTGATACATCTGCGTATGTATCTGATGATGGATGTTTGTACATATGAATTAACTGAATGATGTATATATGTTTATATGAATGTATTGATTCAATGTTTAGATGTTTCCGCTTTATTCTAAATATTGAGATGTGAGTTTTAGAACTATGTTCTTCAATTGTGAATTGCCGATTGTTGCATATCTATCTGAGCAAGTGTTGTAGGTGTTTAACTTCATGATAATGTGATACACCTCTTTTATATCATGTATTAATTAAACTCTGATGAAATTTTTATCAAGTGCTTAAATGATTTAATTGTTTATTTGGGGGTATAGAAAGGGGGTGTTACACAATCCAAGTTCAAAGCCAGGTTTTAACTTCTTGAAATTTCTCTCTGATTATGTGTTTTTAATGAACTACAAGCATGCGGTTAGGTTCCCCTATTGGTCTAGATGGATTCTGGATGATCAATTTGAACTTTAGAGACAATTTAGGGTTGACACCATTTTCGGTTGAGATTGATACCTCATGATCCTTGCATTTTTAGAATGAGTGAATGGCATGGTTGAATTCCTGGTGAAATTTAGGGCAAGTTTCATGTAGTGATCGTGGCGAATGGTTGAATGTAGAAGGAGTTAGGGTTGCGCAGGGGTGCCCGGAAAAGCCACCGGCGACGTCTGGTTTGTGCACGCAGGTTTATGCTTGCAGAAATTCAAAAGGTAGGAGATGAAGTCCTAGCCATCCGTTCATGTTGAAAACTTGACCTGGTCCCTCAATCCAAGCGCTCACGTTGAGCCACCTACCCTCCCCTCAAAACGCAAGGTTTTGATTTGTGAGAAACTCAGGTTTTGTTTCTTCGCTGGGTGAACCAAAAGAGCGTAGGTTCGATCCTCACGTGTGCCTCTTTTTCTTTTATTTTTTTGAACTGAAGGGAACTGAAGGAATTCACAAGGCGTTGGGCTTGGCATTCTCCTTGCTATCACCATCCCCCATCCAGGCCCAATGTGGATTTTCAAGGCAAATTGGCTGCTTAGTGCACCCCTCCCATGGTTTTTCTCTTGACTGAGTTGAAACTCAGATGGGCCTAGCGCCCAGTTGCTGTGCGCACCCCCCATCTGCTGGGCCCAAGCGCATGTAGTTGAATTTTACTGCTGACTGCACCCCCTCCCTTCATTTCTTTTAATTTTGTTTTCTTTTAATTCTTGTTTTCATGATTGTTTGATTTTAATTCCCAAAAAATAGTAAAAAGTGATATTAAATCTTGATAAAAATTGTGGATACAATTTAAAATGTTTAGAATGTTGTCATGATTTTATTTTCCATTTTTCATTCATTTTCATTTTATTGCATCTTTTTTTTGGTTTAATATGTGCTTAATGGTGAAATATTGATGTTGTGATTTTGTCCATTTTCTTTCTCCCTCATGGTTCTGAATTTGATCTTGATTTTTTGTATACTGTCTGAGTACACATTGATGTTGCCTTGTGATTTTTATCATGATTTTTAGATGATTGTAAATATGCTTTTAGTGTAGTTGTTTAGGAGTGATTTTCAACTAGTTCCCCATTTTACAAAGTAACTTCAGTTTAGGTGATCCTAACTTAGAAAGTTTCATAGATTAACATTGTAAATAGCCATTAGATGATTCTAAATAATGTAGTCCTTTCTTGATAGATTGGTAAGTAGGTAGAGATCCCTTTAGAACTTTGCCATAGCCTTGATAGAGCTTTTGATGCCCCTAGCTTAGGTGAACCTTGTAGCTAGTTTTAGGGTTTCTCTGGAGTGCTGTGTTGCCTCCTGTCCCCTATGTGTTTTCCTTGGGCTTTGCCCTACATTCTTTATTCAAGTCTTGAAGAGGAACCCTCTTGGGAGAGCATAATCCTTTCTTTGGTTGGATTCTGTGCATTCCTCAGGAGGTTGAGCCTTGAATTGACATTCCCCAGTATAGTACATTCCTTTGGTTTGTACTATCTTTATCCTTCAAGTCTTGATGAGGAGCCCTCTTGGGAGAGCCTAATCCTTCCTTTGGTTGGATTCTGTGCATTCCTCAGGAGGTTGAGCCTTGGATTGACATTCTTGGCATGGTATATTCCCTTGGTTTATGCGCTGTCATCCATCTCAAAGTCCTTTTCTTAGGATCCCTCTTGGGAGAGCCTAATCCTTCCCTTGGTTGGATTCTGTGCATTCCTCAACAGGTTGAGCCTGAGATGGACATTCTGTGTTGATACACTACAATCAGTCACCCTTAGATTGATATCTAGGACTAGTACCCAGTCTTTTCTGTCCTATTGACATAGGATCCCTCTTGGGAGAGCCTAATCCTTCCTTTGGTTGGATTATGTGCATTCCTCAAGAGGTTGAGCCCATGATGGACTCTGGTATTGATATACCTCCAACCTGATGTAGCCTGGGATGACTTCCTTGTTGCTCATTGTGGTTTCTCTCCCTTGTTTGATTTGCTTGATACATTAGAATAAGATCATGTTTAGATTGTTTTAAGCTAGGAGCATGACTGCCTAGAGGTTGAGTGGGTCTCCCTCTGCTTGTTTGCATTAAGGGTTGAGGTGGTGCTCCCCTTGCTTGTGTGTTTTTTTTCTTTTTCATCTGTGTGTTAGTAATAGAGGTTGAGTCTGTCTATCTCTGTTTGGCTGTTTATCTTTGCAATTATTCATACTTGGCTTGAGGTTGAGATGAGCTTGTGGAGGCTTATGCCCCACACACATTTCCTCCCTCACTTGCATTGCATGCATTTTACTGTACAGTTGTTTACTGTTTACTGGTTAAGCTGATGCTTTATCTCTTCTGTTACCTTGGCATGTCCCCTAGGAATCTCACTTCCTTTGATAAGGAAGTGATGATTAGAGGTTTAGGTTGAAACCTATGCATGATAACTTCTAGGAGTTCCCTGTTTCAAACTTCAACCATAGGATGAATCCTTGGCATGACAACATTAGGACTTGATAGTCTCCCCTTAGTAGAGCCTATTCTCTCTTCTGATCTCAAAACAAATAAAAAAGACAGTAATAAAGGTTAACTGATGTCGTACGTTACGAGCCTTAAGCTATTTGAGAGAGGGCTGTTGAAGGGTCACTCTTCAACAGTATGGATGTTTAGTATGGTACCCTTAGGGTGACATGCGACGCATTCACTCTCAAGTCATAGTCTCTAGTACGATATTGGTTGCAAACATCCATAAAAAACAGTTCTTCCGTAAAAGACAGAAAACGAACTTCAAACCTTTTTGCCCCGTGGGCCCATAATTCAAAGGAAGCTTTTCTGAAGAAAAGAGTGTCGTTAACTCCCAGTTCTACCGCAAACAGTAACGCTTAAGTCTCTGAGGGTCGAGCTGCGTACACCAAACTGCTGGAACTGTTTGTTAACCCTACTCGAAAACAGATGAATCTAACCGTAAGCCGTATTATTCCGGAACTACGTAAGCTCTGATCTCTCAAGCCTGTTGAGAGTACGTAGGCACAATACTGACGTATTGGCGAGCCACCTTCTCTGTAACCCGTAGTTAGCCGAACTACGTTGACTCTGATTTCTCGTTCCTGATGAGAATACGTAGGCATAAAGTGCGACGCTTGGCCGAGTCATTTTCCTTTCTTTTTCAGACCAGCCTTGATAGGTAGATAGATAAAATTAACCCGTCAGATAAACACATCAAGCATGGATCCCATCGAGTACGATGGACGTGAGGGGTGCTAATACCTTCCCCTTGCGTAACCGACTCCCGAATCCAGACATTGGTTGCGATGACCTTGTCTTATACCTATTCGTCAGGTCTTTCCGATCGTTTCCTTTCCCGTTCTGAGGGATAAATAATGAAAGGTGGCAACTCTTCTGTTTTATCGGCACCTTATTTCCATGGAAGTGACAACTGGCGAATCTGCTGGGGATTTCTAGCTCCTGGGGAATTTTCCCATCCCCTAGGCTGGGACCGTTTCCCATCCCTTACGCGAGTCAATCCTAGCGCTTGCGTGTTTACTTGTTGGGTTTTATTTATTTATCGCATTTTACCTTCCCACATTTTATTTTCAGTATGATATGATTATCTGTGCTGTTGTGGGGAGGGGCATTCTGATGAGTGATGAGCCAAAACCCAGGCTTGAGAGCATATACCTAGCATTAGAGTGGAGATTAGTGACGGACCTATATGCTTAGCATGCGCCAGTCCCCATGAAATCCACACTCAGACGATATCCTCTTTGATGACTTCTCTTCTGGCCCTTAGGGCTCGACGTGAGGTTGGATCTGAGGGTTGTCGACTCTGAGGACCGATCATTTGTGATTCAGCTAAGAGAGGCCGCTTCAGGAGATGATGATGTCACACCTTCTGGGTATCGTATCATTGTTTCTTGAAAGTCTGTGACGCTGATGAACGCATAGGATGCCGAACCTTGTCTGTGATTAGGTTCATACCTGTGAGCAGGGTCGGGTTATTGCAGGAAACCTTAACCTTCAGACAACCTGGTTTTCTTGACAGTGAATCAGTTTTGTCGGTATTAGGGGTTCTTATCATCAGAGATGTGTTGTTCTTGACAGAGCAGAATTATTGGTCCTCTTCAGGGTTTGTTTGTCAGAGTAGTGTTGTGGTTATGTTGAAACAGAGCCTTGGTCTCCTCGACAGCAGCCTTGATCTCCTGCAGCATCCTAGCATTCTTGCATGTCTTTGCATTTTCATTGGCATATCATTAACGTGTGTCTGTGTTGCAGGTGCATACTTCATCCCTGATTCTAGTGATCTAGCTTCCCCGGCCATTATGGAGACTTTGAAGAGAACCATTGCCTATAGATTCCCGACACCAGATGTCAGTTCCATCCTGAGTTTGAAGACCCTGGCTGATGAGACAGTTATGGCAAAATTCAGGCAGACGTATGGGAGATTGCTGAAGTATGTCTACAAGCCCTCCGCCCACAAGATCAGTGGTCTGTACACGTTGCTACAGTTTTACGAGGCCCCGCTGAGATGCTTTTTGTTTCCCGACTATGTTTTGGCCCCTACTCTGGAGGAGTATGCTGACTTGATAGGCATTCCTGTTAAGGATCAAATTCCTTTTCATCATGTTGACACTGAACCTAAGCTGGTTGACCTAGCAGTTATCTTGCATTTGGATGAGTCTGAATTGAGAAAAGGGTTCATTCGGAGAGACAAAGTGTTTGGCTTCCCTATATCGTTTATGGTGGAAGTAGCTTAGAAGTTTGCTAAGAAAGATCGTTGGGATGTGTTCAATGCTACTCTAGTTGTGTGCATATACGGGATTGTGTTGTTCCCGAATCTCCCTGACTTCGTAGATGCTGACGCTTTCTACTTGCTCGCCTCAGGGAATCCGGTTCTCACCTTGCTTGGTGACATGTATCATTCTACCCACTACAAGAATGATAACAGGAGAGGGAAAATGGTGTCCTGCTGCACTCCTCTGTTGTACCGCTGGTTTGATAGCCACATGCCCAAGAAGGGTCCCTTTGTTTCTTCTGCAACCACAGCTGAGTGGTCTGAGTGCCTGATGGGTTTATCTGCAGAGAGTATCGTTTGGTTCTACCGGGATATGCTGGGTACTGAAGTCATCCACAACTGCAGCGGTTTTCCTAATGTTCCATTGATTGGAAGAAAAGGATGCATCAACTACAATCCCTCACTACTGGTCAGACAATTCGGGTATGCCTTGAGAGGTCCACCGAAAGATGAGGAGGTGCAAGAATCTTTGTACCTCAACGGGTTGCTTGATAGTGACACGCTGACCAAGCTAGAGCATGCTTGGGCTAACATCCACAGACAAGGAAAGACGCTGTTGGGTAAGAGCAATAACCAGGCTTATGAGCCTTATGTGAGTTGGGTTCGGAATAGAGAACAACAGACCTTGATGCCATTCCCTCCAGTGGCTCCTCCAACTCCCCTCATGAATGAGAAGCCAACCACTGTAGACATCCTGAAGTATGAACAGGTAGTGGCTGAAAAGGAAGAGTTGAAAAAGGCCAACGAAGAATTGGAGAAAGAATTGGCTCAGCTCAGAAGCGAGAGAAATGAAGCCGTCCATTCCTTCAAGAAGCGGACCGAGCTGGTGAACCGGTTAGGTACAGATTTGACCAAGCAGATAGCTGTGCGAGAACGCTTGGGTCTAGACTTCAAATCTGTCAATGACGTACTGGCCACTAAGAAGCAGCACTTGGATGAAGCGTACCGGAGAATATCCAAGTTTAATCAGCAGTGGAATGCCACTCTAGCCAACAACAAGGAACGGGAGGATAAACTGAAACAGCAGATATCCAAGTTGAAGGCTCAGGTGAAGGCTAGTGAGAAGAGGTTTGATGAAGAAACTGCTCGCATATATGCCGCTGAAGACCTGCTAAACAAGGCTCTCGCTAACCTGAAGGAGCGCAAACAGATGTTTGAATCCAAGAAACGGAGGTTCGAAGACTGTTTCGACGAAGGAGCATGGGAAGACTCCGTCGAAGGTCTTCAATACACTATTATGCAGAAGGAGTTACTCGTCGAAGGGTTTCTCACTCGGCCTGATCATCCAGAAACGAAGGGGTTATTAGAAGAGTTTCGCGGCCGTGGCCATGCTTGACTATATTTGTAATCCTTTGTTTTTGATCATTGTTGTATGCTGACCATCACCAGGCTTGTTGGTCGAGGTCATGCTATTAATTTTGCTTGTACTCAGTGACATTATATGCTGCCTTGATGGGCTTTATATATATATATATATATATATATATATATATATATATATATATATATATATATATATATATATATATATATATATATATATATATATATATATATATATATATATATATATATATATATATATATATATATATATATATATATATATATATATATATATATATATATATATATATATATATATATATATATATATGAGATGTTATTTCCATGACTGGATCCAGACTTCTTATTATCAGCACCGGCACTCAAGCACTAGAATCGGGGGAGAAATCTCCCTAAGGCACAGACACACGTATGCATTTGCATGAATCATATTGCATGACAGGTCCCTGTCCATTTTCTAACCCCCTGTTGATACAGGTTGTTTCAGGTTTGTCTCAGGTTGATCCGAGCAATGGAACGAGTACGTGCAGAGCTGAGAGAGGTTCGAGGCCAGTTGAGGCAGGTTATGAGGGACCAACAGGCGCTCAAAGAGGAGAACGACCAGCTGAAGAATCAGGTAGGCCTGATGGCGGAAGTGCTAAAGAACATACTCCGAAGAGAATGTGAGCAGAAGCCCAAGGCTGCAGCCGGCACACTTGCTCCACGGGTATCTGAAGAACCCGCACCTAGGCATGATAAGCCTAGAAAACCCTCTGCTCAGCATGAAGCTCAGAACGCTTCCCGTCAGCAGTCACGTCCGGTCCCGCGAGACAACCCCAGAAGGTAGGGTCAAAAGAGGAGACTATCTGACAGAACCCTCGATCCAATTCCGATGGATTATGACCAGTTGTTGCAACTCCTGCTCCAACTACAACTGGTTAAACTTCGAACGTTGGCTCCAATGACTGGACAGCTGCCACCCGACTACGACGTGAACGCCCGTTGTGAGTTCCATTCTGGAGCACCAGGGCACGATATATTGAACTGTAAAGCTTTTAAGCATAAGGTTCAAGACATGATTGAGTCAAGAACAATTGAATTCGTGCCGGGCGGCATGAAAGCATCAGGCAAATTCATCTCTTATCGTGCAAGAGAGATGGATGATCCCATGATCTCATCTGAAGATGAGGAAGATCAGGAGTATATTCCACGGTCTTTGAGGTCTAAATCGCCTGACCCGCAACCTTTTCATGTTCCTGGGTCGAGCTCCAGGATGAAAACCCCCGAACAGAGAGGATCCTCACTAGGGCAAACCTCGTCTCCAGATTGTTTCTGCCATACAGAATTGGCAACCTCTCGCTTCGTTGCAGCGAAACTATTGGAGCCCAAATTAGAGTCAACCTCACATCAGCCGTTCTTCTGATTGAGTCTGAAGACTTCAAGGGTAGCTCCCCTCAGCAGCAAATAAGTGTGAAAGCCCAGTTCCCCGAAAGTTGACACTCTGCATTTTATCATGTCATTTCTTTACATTTGTAGTTTCTTTCCTGTAGAATTGCAAATTTCGTTTGTAAAGCATGATTGTTTTTCAATTGATATTGATAATGAAATAAATATGCATGTTTTGAACTAATCCATTCGTGTTCACTCTATTGCTTTCTTTTATTTCAAACGCTTGTTTAAGTGGAATTCGGGGAGGATGACGAAAATCCAATGATGCGTAAGCTTCCGATGCTACGCTTTTGAACAAAAAACCTGTTGATGATGTACATGGATTGTTTCAATTCCCAAACACCGGAGATATAAGGAAGAGAATCCCTTGTTAACCCTGTCGCTACTGCGAAAATCGGCGCCGGCTTGACAGGAGAGTCGCCACCGTGCGTTATTTATCCCTTAGAGCGGGAAAGGAAACGCTCGAAGTAAACCTCGCAAAGACGGGAAAAAGGTATGGTCATCGCAACCAAAACCTGGATTCGGGAGTCGGTTACGCAAGGGGAAGGTATTAGCACCCCTCACGTCCATCGTACTCGATGGGATCCACGCTGGGTGTTCATAAGGAAAAGGGTGTTTATCTATCTACGCTAGTGGTCAGTCTGAAAAGAAAAGGACAGGACTCGACAGAACATACGGTGTTCTGGGCCTACGTACTCCCTCGTGCAATGGGAAAGTCAGAGTCAACGTAGTTCGACTACCTACGTCTAAACGGGGGAAGGTTGCTCGTCAGGACATCGCGTCCTGTGCCTACGTACTTCCACACAGCATGGAAGATCAGAGCAAACGTAGTTCGACTAACTACGGCTAAACTGGGCGCTCTCACACGGCAGTGAGAAAACAAACTGGTTCTAAAGGTTTAGGAACCTACAACTATGATCTGGTCTCAAGTGCACTCGGGCAAGAGAAAGGGGTAACAATCAGTCATCAGCGGGAAAGTCTCGATCGCACAGCCGCGAGAGAACAAAGATTAGTTGTTAGTGTGCTCGCTAGGATATCGCATCCTATGCCTACATATCCTCATCTGGTACGAGGAATCAGAGCAGCTGTAGTTCAGCTAACTACGACACAAGCTACTCAAAAGCTCCTACTGCTGAGAACGGGAAAAGACACCCTAAAACTATGGCTAAAGAGGGGAATCTACCTACTGGTATCATGCCTGGTTGACCATCCTAATGTCTATCATAACGACTCCGCAGCGGAGAAGTCAGAGCTCCTAAGGGATCATGGCAACAGGACTAAACGGCGAACAAGAAATACTGCAAAGTAAAGAAATATTGGAAATACGCATGAATACAACAACTAAACAGACAAGGCGCACAGGCCGCAAACCACAGAGGTAAGGGAGCTCAGCTCTACCAAATACCAACAAGCAAAGCCACTCAATAACAAACAAGCAGAAGGAGGACCACCTCAACTTCTCATGCATACAAAGTCTACTTCTAAGATGCACCTACCTCAGAACTATCTATATGAACCCCTAAGTCTAATGCAACACAACACCACACAAGTCAAACAACACAAAGATAAGGCAAACCAGCCTGACAAACCTCTATCCAAAGCAAGAAACTAACCCTGAGCAGGGCCCCTAAACAAAACCTTAATCTATCCCTGAACAAAACTCTATACAACACCTTAAACAAAACTCTAAGCAAGAGGAATCAATCCCAGTCTCCAAGCTTCAGAACAAGCTTACCAAAGAATGGGAGCTAAGCAGACAAACTCATAGTGCCTTCCTCGGGAAAGTACCAGGAGGTTACCACTCAGGAGTCATATCCTATGCGGCTCGACAACTGTGATCAATTTGCATTCCACCTCAGGAGAAACTAAACTCACATGAAGGCTCCGGCATCATTAGATACTTGAGAAAGCCTATAAGAACTAGGGGAACTAAGTGAACAGACCCATAGGACCTTCCTCAGGAAAGTACTAGGAGGCTGACACTTAGGAATCGTATCCTACGTGGCTCAACAACTGTGATCAGTTTACATTCCTCCTCAGGAGAAATTAAACTCACATGAAGGCTCCGACATCATTGGATACTTAAGAAATCCTAGATGAACTAGAGGAACTAAGTGAGCAGACCCATAGGACCTTCCTCAGGAAAGTACTAGGAGGCTTCCACTTAGGAATCGTATCCCATGTGGCTCAACAACTGTGATCAGTTTACATTCCTCCTCAGGAGAAATTAAACTCACATGAAGGCTCCAACATCATTGGATACTTAAGAAAGAGGTGAGAAGAAAGAATGAAAGTCATTCATAGTGCCTTCCTCAGGAAAGTACCATAAACTCCCTTCAAACTTCAGGATCTCGACCCTCACAAACAGAGAACAAGCTCCTAGACTAGGCCTCAATCCACTGCATCCTTGCAAGCTCCAACAGGACTTCATCCAGCCTCCCTCTTCAAGAAGAAACCACAGGTCCTCAAACCACAAGAAACTATCTCTGAAGTTCAACCACAGTTGAACTCCAAAGTCAAAAGCCATCAAGACTTCTCCTATCCTCAAGCTCAGACTAAAACATATCAGAACATCCTACAAAAATCTATCAAAAATCTATGGGGAACATGCATTAGTCTAGTACAACATACTAAAAAATCAGAACAAAATTCATTACCAGATGAAAGAACTAAAATCAACAAGGCAGACGGGCCACAAACCAATTATTCAATATCAATAACAATGCAAAAAATGCAATTAAAATGAAAATGCATGATTAAGCTAATGTTTTTGTACTATAAAATTCTACATTGAATTACGAGCATACAGAAAAAAGAATGGAATTATTTGATTAAACCTACTATTTTTTATGAATTTTCTAATAATATGCATGCACTAAAAGATATTTAAAAAGTCATTTAAATGGAAAATATGCTAAAAATAGCAAACAAAAATAAAATGGCATTTTTATTTTTACCTAATTTTCTAGACATTTATATGAGGTGGTAGAAAAAACAAGAAATTAAAAATCAATCATTTTTATTTTCTTATGAATTTTACAAGATGCAAAGAAATATTAAAAGAAATTAAAAAAAAAAAACAAAATTGGAATAAATGGGGAGGGGGTTCAAACAGCATGTATCCAAGTTGAAATCCTAAGTGGGCCAGAATGGGGGGTGCGCCTAGCAAAAGGCGCAAGCCCAATATGAATCAGAAATCCATTACAAAATAAAAGAGAAAAAAATAACGCCTAGGGGGTGCAATCAGCAGGTTTTTCATGGTTATTCTAATGGGCTTCATGCTATGGGGGGCGCGAATAGCATTAAGGGCCTAAGGCCCAATGCAATTCATTTTGTCTCTCACGCAGGGGGAGGGGAATGAACGAAACGGGGGGTGTGATGGCAATGAACCAACTTGGGCTTGGGCCCAACTGAAACCCTACCCACACGGTCACACAACAAAACCTATCTCCTTCTACAAACCTCTGAACACTGTTCACCAACGGAAACCCTAGCGCCGTCTTCGTCTTCCCCCAAATCTCCTTCTGAACCTTCTCCAACCTTACGCACATTCTCACACAAAATCCTCAACTAAAACTGAACCTCAAATCTAGATCTCACCAAATTCTCCCCTCGTTTAAACTATCAAGAACCTCTAAACCTAAATACCAACACAACTCCTAACAGATTCATAATCCAAAACGTCTAAAAGGAAAGTTGGAAGAAAACAAGAACCTGGAGGTGTGATGCGACTTGATGAACCCTGGGTCTACTGACGGATGAAGAACGTGGAAATCTTGAAGCCGTTGAGGGCGAATCCAGAACTGGACGAAGATTCCTGAGGACACGCGAAGATCCACGGATCTTGAATGCTTGACAACGAAAATCCCTGGAAGCTGTTTGGAATTGTTAACGAAGATTCACTGAAACCTTCTTAACAATCTGGAAACGGAGGAAAATTGGGGATGAAGATGTTCTTGAGCTCGTTGAAGCTTTCTGGAAAAAAAAGTGAACGAACGAGAGTATTCATGAACGGTCACGAGAAAACTGGTACTGAAATGAAGATCCAGACGAAGATCAGTGGTGAACGGTTGGTGAATCTGAGGAAATCGTGAGGATCGGTGTAGATTGGATTATGAATCTAGGATTTCTGGACCATTTGCAGATTCCGGCGAGTGCAATGATCTCCGGCGAACTGTGGATGAGCGTGGACGGAGGAAGAAGGGAGGAGAACGAAGGATCTCTGGGGATTCTGAGCTTTTTGCAGTTTCCGGCGACCTTACCGGTCTCTGGCGACTGTTACGGTGGAGGGAAGTGGTTCGGCCGGCGGCTGCATGGCCGACGATGAGGACCCCGGTGAGGCTTGAGGGCGTGACAAGTGGCGAATGTGCTGGCAGAGGGAGAGGGTAGTGGGACGCGTGTCCGTGAGTGGGGTCTGCAGAATTGTGTGGTGGTCACCTCTGAGTGCAACATGTGGCATCACCTTTATAGTGACAAGTGTCACTTGCAGAATTCTGGACTAAAAAAAACAGAAAAATTGGTGAATTGGGCCTTCAAAAATGCCCTTTCTGGGCCCACCCGAAAATTGAACAAAAACCCTTAAAAACTGAATAAAAACCTAAATCTGATTAAGCCTAATTAACCAATTAAGACCTAATTAACTAATGACTAATCCTAATTAAACTAAATGCAGATTAACTATCCTAATTGACCTAAACATGATTAAAATTCTAATTAACCTGATTAAACCTAAAAAACAGAATTAACACCTAATTAAACTAATTACCCTAATTAAATCTAAAAAATTAAAAATCTAATTACCTCTATTAAAGTTCTATTTAACTTCTATTCTATAAAATGCCTATTAAAATTCTACACTATTATTTATAATATCTATTTAAAAGAAAAACTATATTAAAACAAATTTTATTTATTTCTATTTAAAACTATTAAAATCCCTATTAACATAAAAGAAAAACCTATAATATTTTCTATATTATCTAAAACAATTAAAACTATTTGAAATCTTTTATATTCTAAAAATGATTAAAAAAACTATTAAACCTATTTTAAAAATTCTATAAAATCCTAAAAAGAGATTTAAACTATTTAAAATGTAAAAAAAATCTATTTAAATCCTAAAAAAATCCTAAAGCCTATTTAAAATCCACAAAAGGCTATTAAACCCTAAAAATGCAGACAAATGCAAATGACCACCATAAAAGAGCGCACGAGACCAGATCGAATCGAACAAAGAACCCCGGGCATCAGAATATCCAAAAATCACTATGCAAGCTAAAAATCACCGAGGAGCGCACAATTTCCCGAGAATAAAACCCTGATGATCTGGACTGGATCTGCCATATCTGATAGACGAAAACCAAGCTGTAACCCTGATATCCTCTGTCTGTGCACAAATATCATGCGTCTGATTTGCGAATATGAATTTAAACCACGAGTCAGATAGGAGGATCGGTTGGTCAAATTTTAGGGTGCAACAGCTGCCCCTATTCAAGCGACTTGGACCTGAAGGGTTTGAAGAGCGCTCAGCCTTCAAACATTCAGAGGTACGAGACTGTTGAATACAAATAAAACCCGAAAATTTTCCAACCGTGAGAATATACTGTAAAACTGCTTGGGGAATAAAGTCCTGAAAACCGAGTCCAGTCATTACGGCGACAAACTGATCAATCATCTGGTACAGAACTCCTGATTAGAATGCCAACTACCTGTGATACCCCATATAACAAACCCGAGGGTTGCAACAAAACACCTGATCCTTTCACATTGCCTACTGATAGGCAGGAAGAGAAATATACTCACATCGTCCAAAGATGGACGGGAAGCCACCCTGAATGGAGGAAACACCCATACTCACATCGTCTAAGGATAGACGGGAAGACATCCTGATTGATACTCACATCGTCTAAGGATAGACGGGAAGACACCATTAATCTCCATACCCACATCGTCTAAGGATAGACGGCATCATCCTGATTGATGAAACAAATCAATATTCACATCGTCTAAGGATAGACGGGAAGAAATAATCTCCATACTCACATCGTCTAAGGGTAGACGGAAAGACACCATTAATCTCCATACTCACATCGCCTAAGGGTAGACGGAAAGACACCATAATCTCCATACTCACATCGTCTAAGGATAGACGGAAAGACACCATAATCTCCATACTCACATCGTCTAAGGGTAGACGGGATCATCCTGATTGATGAAACAAATCAATATTCACATCGTCTAAGGATAGACGGGAAGAAATAATCTCCATACTCACATCGTCTAAGGATAGACGGAAAGAGAGCCTGATCGCCATACTCACATCGTCTAAGGATAGACAGGAAGACACCATTAATCTCCATACTCACATCGTCTAAAGGTAGACGGAAAGAAAGCCAAACGCAATTCAACACCATCCCTCGAATTTCAGAATCCTTCTGTCTACGGGAATTGATGGAAAGATCAATATCCTTGAAGGGGCCACATCGTCAGTATGGACCGACGGGAAGAAAACCATCTTCAAAGAACCATGTCGTCAATAAGAATCGACAATCACGAAAACTGAACATTCTTCGAAAAGCCTCGACATCAATGAGGATTGACGGTCAGAAAAGTCCCTCTTGAAACGTCATCTCATCCAATAAACAGAAAGAAAACCACTATCCGAAATATCGTTTTGAAACCCCTCAACAATCGAAGATATCCGGAGAAGACTCGCTGGGGAAACACCCCATCTGCCTGATCTGACAATAAGAAACCCCCTGAACAACAACCTGAAACTTCACGTCGTCTACTGATAGACGGAAAGAAAAGCCACTTGCTAGAGAAACCCCGTCTTGAACCCCACTGAAAATCACCCAAAACTTCACATCGTCTAAGGATATACGGAAAGAAAACCACGTTCAAACTCAAGACGTCTAATGATAGACGGAGAAATCCACTTATTGGAGGAACACATCGTCAATATGAATTAACGGGAAGAAAAGTCTGCCGATACCAGATGACTGATTGATCAAAGCATAACTGTTGTATGATCTGAGATACAAACAAACCGCTGAATCCTCTGAACACTGCTGCTGGGTAAATGCCCCTGTACTGATCACAGAGTAATTCACGCGCCATATGAGGCTGGTAGAAAACCTGACTTATGCTTCGTATGCATATGCATATGCTTTAATCTTTCTATGGCGTAATGCTCCATTTAGGATGGAAATGCTACGCATTTTGAAAATGACATGCAAGTATGATGCAAATATGATGACATGCAACATGCTAATGCAGGCTCGAGCTGCCGGAGAAAGTCGGGTACCGAAAACCACTTCAGCAAAATAAATGATGAAGACGAAGCCAACTCCGCTGGGGATAACCCGAATATCGCAGACTTATTCCAGCAACATAAATGCGGGGAGAGTGAAATCAGCTCCGCTGAGGATATTGGGAACTTAACCGAACACCTCGACGAAGTAACACCCTACTGAGGAATATAATTCTGCTGTGAAATAGCAGATGTGCCGAGTATGATTGGACTCCTCTGGGGATAGCTCACCCGTGCCACTGACAAATTGGACTTTGCTGGAGAAAACAGACGGAGTCTTCCCGCGTACTACCGAAGATTGGATTTAGAAACTGATGCGCCAACACGGATGGGCCTCACATTGATCGCCAACATGGATTTAAACTCTTAGGCTGTCTGTGATGGGTCAGGTACAACTGACGCTGGAAAACATTCTGCCTGAATACGCAGCCTTTTAGTTGAATAGTCCAGGGATAGTGACACGACTTCCCGCATTCGTCTCGCTCTCGAAAATTGGCTGAATCTGCTCGAATAACTCTGAATGACCCTGCTGATACGGAGAAGAACAATCCTTTCGCTCCTGATATGCCCCAGCCTACGGGGCCTCTGTGGGGATAGTCCTCGAAAGGGAATCTGAAAATCTGAGCCCTGGTGGTCTGATATGACATGCCCCAGCGTTCTGAACTTCGGAGAGATGCTTCACGTCAAATGCTCCTCGAATAAAGAACAAACTCTGCGCTCTTAAGATGGCCTGCCCCTGACTGCAATGACCTTGCCCCTGATTATCTGATTCAGAGTCGTGCCCCTGGCTACAACGCATTTACCTGAATCTCAACCTGATTGCCCCAGGATAACTGACTTCGAAAAGCTGACCTGACTGGGGATTACGATAATAGCTTGCCCCTGCTCTCGGAACATTCGGGCGTTCGGCATTCTATCCCGACCGTATCTTCCATTGTAGGAAACTTTCCTGTTGTCAAGCGCTTATTCGCAAGTAAAACAAGTTGTTCTGCGTAAAAGATGTATTAATGCAATACATATGACAGCTTTGACATCCAATCTGTTCACTGGGAATAGACAAAAACAGTTTATGGCATATAATACACAAAACATTTATCAAGAATATCAACATCGGTACCAACATGGTATGAAGAACCCTTTTAGGAGTCAGAATCGACGCGACCTTTACCGAAGTATGCTTTCGAAACAACCTGTTTCAATTAGGACTTTTGAAGGTTGTAATATGGTTAGGTTCACGGTTTTGAAGGAAAGGATAAAGGCTCAAAGTTTATTTTAACCCACCCGCTCTCCTTGATGTTCTCCGATCCTATGTTCAGCTAATTCAACCTTAGCGATCCTCTCAGAGGCGGAAAGATAGGAGTGATAGTTCGATAAATTGTGATTGTTGGGAATGACAGCCACTCACTCTTTCGTCTTTGACACTTGAGGTCACACGACTCGCATTTCCTTTGAGGATTTTTCTTTTGATCCTTTTTATCTTTTTCTTTTCATATCCCTAACTTTTGCCTGAACTGACTCCTTTTGAGTTCTTTTGATTTTTTAAGTCCAGCGGGATGCCCTCATTTTTGCCTAAGTCAATTATTTTCTTTTCTTGACTTAGCGGGCTTTTGATTCTTTTTCCTTCGCTTTCTCTTTTTTTCGAACGAGTCGTGTGACACTGGTTGTCTGACTCTTTGGGGAATGATGTGACTGCCCCACTCTTGACTGAACCATTGTGGTCTTTTAGGCATGACCTCTAGGGGTGTGATTGATCCTCGAACGGACACTCCTTTTGCAATTTGGACGCTCGGTCAAATTAGCTAACACCTACCCTGCCCCAGGTTAAGACTGAGGGTTTTTCGTTTTCAGAAAGAACTCCTACTACTAGGCTCAAAGGGGTTGACAAGGGATTATCTTCCTTATAACTCCGGTGTTTAGGGATTTGAAACAATGTCTGTACATCATCAACAGGTTTTATTTCAAAAGCATACGATATCGGAAGTTGCATGTCGTTCATTTTCGTCATCCTCCCCAGATTCTTCTTAACCAAGCGTTGGACATTTGTAAAAACATTTAGTGAACACGAATGGATTTAATCAAAACATGCATATTTATTTCATTGTCATCAATTGAATGAAAACAACAAGTTTTACAAACAAGATTGCAAATTCAAACAGGAAAGAAACTACAAATGTAAAGACATGACAAGATAAAACAAGAAGAAAAAAAAATGCTAGCTTCCAAGGATCGGGCTTTCTCATCTGTCCTGCTGCTGAGCCAGCTATCTTCATAAACAATTATTAGAGACAATTTTGATGCTGTCCTGATCTGCTTTCAACGACCCAACCAGATTATAGAGCCCTTCCTCCTTCATTCAGATGATTTGGGGACCTTCTCGCCCGAAGCTGATTGCTGCACTATCAAGCAAGTCCTGTACTTTATGCTTGAAGGCCAGACAATCTTCAATGTTGTGCCCTTGTGCTCCTGAATGGAAATCACAGCGCTCCTTGATATCATAATCTGCTGGAGGCGTACCTGTCAGCGGAGCTAACTTCCTCTTCTCAACCAACTGCAATCGTAGCAACACCTGAAGAAGTTCGGCATACGGCATCGGAGGCACCTTAAATACCCTCAATGGCTTCTGATTTTTAGCTTTTCGCTGATTGGGATACTGCTGTCTTTTCCATTGTTGAGACCGTTGCTGTTGTTGCTGGTATCGGGTTGACTCTTGAACACCCTTCGTAGCAAATGCAACATCGGTTTCTTGACTTTCGCTGTACTGATTAAATCCCTCCTTATGCTTAGCCATTTTCTTTCTCAGATCTGCCCCAGGAATAGGCAACAGTTGTGGGCATGGGGATTCTGACACCATGGAGTCCAGGATACGCTTCTGACCCACTGCAGCTTTAGAAACATCTGTCATATTAGCATCGACTGAGACAGGAGTAATACGTACAGCTACGCCGCTCGGCGTGAATTCAATATCGTGCGAGTCAATCAGGTCTTGAACATTGTGCTTAAAAGCATGGCAACCCTCGATGTCGTGTCCGAGTGCCTCAGAATGAAACTCACATTGCTTACTGGCATCGTACCCATGAGGAAGCGCTCTCGTGGGTGGTTCCAACGTTCTCTTCTCCACCAGATTAAACCTCAATAAAGTCTGCAAGAGCTCGACATATGTTGTAGGCGGCGCCTCAAATGTTCTCTTTGGTTTCCCCTCTTGAATCCTCCGTGGAGCCGGATGCACCCTCTGTTGCTGCTGCTCAGGTTCCACAGGCACAGACGACACGAGCTTCTTCATTGCGACTTCAAATAGCTGATCATCCTCTTTCCTAAGCACATTCTTGACTACTTCCATGATCAAGCTCATTTGGGTCTTCAGCTGACTGTTCTCCTCTTTGAGAATCTTCTGTTCCAGACGCATCTCTTGCATGTCTCTCATCATCTGCCCCAGCTGGCTTCGGACTTCAATCAATTCAAACTGATTCTGTTCCATATCTCTGAAGGAGTTCCTGCAATAAACTGGACGATGAGGAAATGAGACCCACGGTTCTGATGTACCTGTTAAACGATAATGCAGCGCAGAAAGCAAACACATATTCATGACAAGACAAATAGAAACTCAAGCTATAAACACACAGACGAACATCTCCCACACATGTATAACCAACAAAAGCATCACGTAGGCATAAATGAGTACGAATACAATGACCCCAGCCAACAATCCTGGTGGTGGTCGGCAAATACTAATGCACAAAAGCTAAACGGGTTAGGCAGAGAAAACAGATGCGACACCCGACACAGAAACCTCTAGAAACTTCCCCCATATTCAACTGAACTCTCTGTTTTCCAATCTTCAGAACACACACTTCCCGAAGAGTCTTCCATGACATTAATTGACGAACCCACACAACTGGATGATGGAGAATCATTAATCTGAACAAAACCCTGAGGCGTGATGCAAATCCGGCTAGAGTCTAACAGATCCTGAACCTGACTTCTAAGCACCTTACAATCATTGGTTGAATGCCCCTGTGCCCCAACATGGTACTCACAGCGGGCGCTGGCATCAAAACCTGGAGGATATGGTGGAATCACCGGCTTAGTCTCTTTCGGCACTATCAATCCACTTTTGACCAGATCTGGCAACAACTGACTGTACGACACCGGTAGCTGAGTAAACTGCCTTTCAGGTTTCCTTGGTCTTCGTGGGGCATGCTGACGCGACCGACGATAGGATGATCATTGACTTGAAGTATCTGAAAACCGATCCTGAGATGCTAGAGATTCTGAGACGGCGTCATCTCCTTCTTCCCACTCTTCTTGAGAACTGACAACCGACTCGTTCTTATTAACTGTGACATAAGGAACATCTCGAAACTTTCCACTCTTGAGTCCTCTCTCAACAAGCTCACCCATTCTTATCAGGCCCACAAAGCTTGTGCAACCGAACAATTTGTCAAAACAATGGCCTTTCAGGGTACCCAAGAAGATGTCAACCATTTCTCTTTCCGGAAGCGGTGGTTGAACACTAGCAGCCAATTCTTTCCATCTTCGCAAATACCCTCTGAATGATTCATTCTCCGCCTGAGACAACTCTTGCAGATGTACGAGACTAGGAGCCAAATCCAGGTTGTAATCGTACTGCTTCATGAAAGCTCTGGCTAAATCCGCCCATGATCGAATCTGATTACTCCCCAATTGCACATACCACTTCAAAGATGCCCCAGTCAGGCTATACTGAAAGCAATGGATCATCAATTTGTCATTTCGTACAAACGAAGTCATCCTTCGACAGAACATCATCAAATGCAGCTTCGGACAGCTATCTCCCGTGTACTTTTCGAACTTCGGCACTTTGAACTTGTAAGGCAACACCAGGTCAGGAACCAGACACATGTCTACAACATCTAGGTTAACAGCATCTTTCACTTTCAAGGCTTTTATTCCTTCTTCCAACGCTCGGAGTCTTCTACCATTTTCAAGAGCTCTTGGATCTACCATCCCGGCCATTGGAATATCTCTTCGGTAATTCATCACAGGGAAAGCAACACCTCGATTGTTAACAGGAGGAGGACGCTCGTTCTGGGCAACAAACTGCTCATGTCGATCTCGGTTCTGGACAGTAGGCTGTACGACTTGGTCTGCAGTAATGTTGTTCGCTTGCGGGAAGCCTTCCATAGAATCATACTGATGGTTGGACGCCATAGTAAACCTTGTCAAAGTGTTAGGAGCCTGGAAATTGCTCTCAGACATAGCTGCCAATTACCTGTAACCGACTACACTGCTTGATTCTGCTCAAATCTGCTTCAGCCCCTTGGTCGTCTTCAACACTCCACTCTTGCCTCAAACAATTCCCCGAGAATCACCCTCTGGTGAAAACAAAGGCTGGATAAGTGCTTTGGCCTGCTAGAGTAATGCTATGCAATATGATTTATGCAAACAGAAATACAAAAATGCTAACGTGCACGTGTGCATAGGAGATATTTCCCCTCCAATTCTAGTGTCAGTGGTAGCAAGACGAGATAAACCATAAAGACAATATTTAGAAAAACCCTCATATATTTATTAGAATAACAGTCTTCTCAAGAGGTTACATAACTATGCTCCATACAGCTGATACGATAAAGGAGGATCCCAGCCAACATGCCTGGTGGTGATCCCAACACAACAGAATACAAGAGAGAAATCAAGTGCGAGTACGATTGCGGAAATCCTCGACCAGCTTCTTCGTCTCTGCGTGATCTGGCCGATAAATCAAACCTTCTATCAACTGATCCCTCTTCCTGACCGTTCCCTGGATGTCTCTGACAAAGTCTTCCCAAGCCTTATCATTGGCACCATCCCCAGGTTTGAGTCTCTTGGCGTCTGCTCTATGCTGAAAATCTTCCAAATTCTTCATGGCATCAGTCAGTTTGCGCTCGGCCTCGTATCGGCAGCATGCTTCTTCTTCAAGCTCTTCAGTCTTCACTTTGACCTGTTCTTCTAACTGAGCAACCTGTGTCTTTAGCTCTTCTTCCCGTTCTTTGCGCTTGGCCATAGTGAGATCCCAGTGCTCTCTGAACTTGGCTAGCTTCGTGTAGGCCCTTTCCAGCTCTTGCTTCTTAGTAGCCAGTACACTGCTAACTGAGTCTACATCTAACTCCAGACGCTTCTTGGCTTCAGTCAGCTCCAATAACGTAGTCTTCAGATGTTTCAGAGTTTCGGCCTGTTGCTTAGAAAAATATCCTGTTTCAATCTTTTCATGACGAAGCTGGGCATTCTCCTGCTCTAAAGCCTCTTTAGCCTTTGCTAGCTCTTCTTTCTCCGCCATCAGCTGCTTGAATACCTGTATGTCCACAGTGGTAGGCTCCTCCACCGGAGAAGGATGCAATGGCTGAACCGCTGGATAAGGCATAAGGAATTTCGTAGCTCGCTCACGAATCCATTCCACATACTGGCCAGGAACTCGAGTATCCCCTCTGCTACCTGAAGGCTTCCCTCTCTTGTGCAAGTTCTTCCATGCCTTCTCAAGCTTGGTCAGCATCTCTTTCCCTATTGCCCCAGTGAGATACAGAGATTCCTGTATCTCCTCGGGCTTCGGCGCTCCCTGAGGTACATACCCAAATTGCCTGATCAATAAGGAAGGGTTGTAATTGACACACCCTTTCCTTCCTATTAACGGAACATTCGGGAATCCTTCGCATTTGAGTATGACCTCAACTCCGAATACCTCTTCGTTAACCCATACAACATCCTCGGCAGTCAACCCTATCAAGCGCTCGGGCCATCCTAGAGAATCAATAGAGGTGACAAAAGGTCCTGACTTAGGCATATGACTGGTGAACCACCTGCACATGAGAGGTACACAACAAGACACATTCCTTCCTCGCCGCTTTTCATTCTGGTAGTGAGTTGAATGGTGGATATCTCCCAGCAAAGTAGGAACTGGGTTCTTCGCAGCCAAAATATAGAAAGCATCTGAGTCAACAAAATCAGGAATGTTCGGGAACAACACGATGCCATAAACACATACAGCAAGGATGGCGTCAAAAACACCCCAGCCACCCTTCTGGGCATACTCCCGAGCCTTCTCCACCAAGACATCCAACGGAAATCCCCATGCATCTCCTCTTCTGATCATCTTCCCAGTCAGCTCAGACTCTCTCAAGTACAGGATGGCAGAAAGCTCAGCCAGATTAGGCTCAGCGTCCGTACGATAGAAAGGCATCTGCTCGCGGATAGGTATGTCCAAGAGTGCAGAATACTCCTCCAGGGTAGGAGCCAAAACAAAGTCAGGAAATACGAAACACCTGAGCTCCGCATCATAAAACTGTAACAGGGTATAAATGCCGCTGATCTCATAGGCCGATGGCTGATAAACATAGGTCAGAATCCTCCCATATCTCTTTCTGAAGTCACCCATTACCCTCTTCTTAGCAATAGTAATCAACTCTAACAACAGACTGATATCCGGAGACGGGAACTTGTAGGGTAATACTCTCTTCGTGGTTTCCATGTCTTGCTAGGAAACAAACACCAGAGCTGGGAGGGAAAATATGTACCTGCAATACACACACGTTAGTTGGATGCAAAATGGTAATGCAATGATGCAATATGATAAATAATGCAATCTGTGAACACAGGGGCTATGCTGTAGCCTGAAGAGGAACATCTCTGTGATCAAGAACAGAAAACCACCATAGTCACCAGAACCTCATGACACTGACTATCATCTGATACTCAAAATATCAATCCCCGGGTAAGAAAACCATCTGAACCTCTGTATCTGACGAGAAAACCATCTGATAATAGCATCAACCTCAGATAAGAAACCCATCTGATCCAGACAACACACCTGGAGATGAATCAAGAACACCATCTGACAAAGGTACTGAATCATGGTTTCTGAAGGCCAGTTTTCCTGCAATAACCCAATCCCCCTCACAGGTATGATAGACCTAATCCACGGACAAAGGTACGACATCCTATGCGGTCATCAGCGTCACAGACTTTCATGAGTGACGATGCGATTCCCAGAAGGAGTGGCATCATCAAATCATGAAGAGGCCTCACTTAGCTGACTTCCAAATGATCGGTCCCCAGAGTCGACAATCCTCACGTCTGGACTCCCCTCAGATCCTCAGGACCGGAAAGGAGCACCTCTGCGAGAACCTCGTCTGAGCGTAGATTTCGTAGGGAACTGTGCCTGCTCAGCAGACAGGTTCGTCTACTACTCTCCACAACTATATCTAGGTGCATACTCAAGCCCAGGTCCGGCTTCTCACTCACAGTAACCTCCCTTGCCCACAGCAATAATCACAATAATATAATGCTGGAAAATAAATGCGGAAAGGTAAAGGTGCAGGAAAGTAAAGTGCGGAAAGATAAAACACATATGCACAACACCCAACAAATAAACACCCAAGCGCTAGGATTGACTCGCGTAGGGGATGGGAAACGGTCCCAGCATAAGGGATGGGAAAAGTCCCTAGATGCTATAAGTCCCCAGCAGAGTCGCCAGCTGTCGCTACTGCGAAAATCGGCGCCGGCTTGACAGGAGAGTCGCCACCGTGCGTTATTTATCCCTCAGAGCGGGAAAGGAAACGCTCGAAGTAAACCTCGCAAAGACGGGAAAAAGGTATGGTCATCGCAACCAAAACCTGGATTCGGGAGTCGGTTACGCAAAGGGAAGGTATTAGCACCCCTCACGTCCATCGTACTCGATGGGATCCACGCTGGGTGTTCATAAGGAAAAGGGTGTTTATCTATCTACGCTAATGGTCAGTCTGAAAAGAAAAGGACAGGACTCGACAGAACATACGGTGTTCTGGGCCTACGTACTCCCTCGTGCAATGGGAAAGTCAGAGTCAACGTAGTTCGACTACCTACGTCTAAACGGGGGAAGGTTGTTCGCCAGGACATCGCGTCCTGTGCCTACGTACTTCCACACAGCATGGAAGATCAGAGCAAACGTAGTTCGACTAACTACGGCTAAACTGGGCGCTCTCACACGGCAGTGAGAAAACAAACTGGTTCTAAAGGTTTGGGAACCTACAACTATGATCTGGTCTCAAGTGCACTCGGGCAAGAGAAAGGGGTAACAATCAGTCGTCAGCGGGAAAGTCTCGATCGCACAGCCGCGAGAGAACAAAGATTAGTGGTTAGTGTGCTCGCTAGGATATCGCATCCTATGCCTACATATCCTCATCTGGTACGAGGAATCAGAGCAGCTGTAGTTCAGCTAACTACGACACAAGCTACTCAAAAGCTCCTACTGCTGAGAACGGGAAAAGACACCCTAAAACTATGGCTAAAGAGGGGAATCTACCTACTGGTATCATGCCTGGTTGACCATCCTAATGTCTATCATAACGACTCCGCAGCGGAGAAGTCAGAGCTCCTAAGGGATCATGGCAACAGGACTAAACGGCGAACAAGAAATACTGCAAAGTAAAGAAATATTGGAAATACGCATGAATACAACAACTAAACAGACAAGGCGCACAGGCCGCAAACCACAGAGGTAAGGGAGCTCAGCTCTACCAAATACCAACAAGCAAAGCCACTCAATAACAAACAAGCAGAAGGAGGACCACCTCAACTTCTCATGCATACAAAGTCTACTTCTAAAATGCACCTACCTCAGAACTATCTATATGAACCCCTAAGTCTAATGCAACACAACACCACACAAGTCAAACAACACAAAGATAAGGCAAACCAGCCTGACAAACCTCTATCCAAAGCAAGAAACTAACCCTGAGCAGGGCCCCTAAACAAAACCTTAATCTATCCCTGAACAAAACTCTATGCAACACCTTAAACAAAACTCTAAGCAAGAGGAATCAATCCCAGTCTCCAAGCTTCAGAACAAGCTTACCAAAGAATGGGAGCTAAGCAGACAAACTCATAGTGTCTTCCTCGGGAAAGTACCAGGAGGTTACCACTCAGGAGTCATATCCTATGCGGCTCGACAATTGTGATCAGTTTACATTCCTCCTCAGGAGAAACTAAACTCACATGAAGGCTCCGACATCATTAGATACTTGAGAAAGCCTATAAGAACTAGGGGAACTAAGTGAACAGACCCATAGGACCTTCCTCAGGAAAGTACTAGGAGGCTGACACTTAGGAATTGTATCCTACGTGGCTCAACAACTGTGATCAGTTTACATTCCTCCTCAGGAGAAATTAAACTCACATGAAGGCTCCGACATCATTGGATACTTAAGAAATCCTAGATGAACTAGAGGAACTAAGTGAGCAGACCCATAGGACCTTCCTCAGGAAAGTACTAGGAGGCTTCCACTTAGGAATCGTATCCCATGTGGCTCAACAACTGTGATCAGTTTACATTCCTCCTCAGGAGAAATTAAACTCACATGAAGGCTCCAACATCATTGGATACTTAAGAAAGAGTTGAGAAGAAAGAATGAAAGTCATTCATAGTGCCTTCCTCAGGAAAGTACCATAAACTCCCTTCAAACTTCAGGATCTCGACCCTCACAAACAGAGAACAAGATCCTAGACTAGGCCTCAATCCACTGCATCCTTGCAAGCTCCAACAGGACTTCATCCAGCCTCCCTCTTCAAGAAGAAACCACAGGTCCTCAAACCACAAGAAACTATCTCTGAAGTTCAACCACAGTTGAACTCCAAAGTCAAAAGCCATCAAGACTTCTCCTATCCTCAAGCTCAGACTAAAACATATCAGAACATCCTACAAAAATCTATCAAAAATCTATGGGGAACATGCATTAGTCTAGTACAACATACTAAAAAACCAGAACAAAATTCATTACCAGATGAAAGAACTAAAATCAACAAGGCAGACGGGCCACAAACCAATTATTCAATATCAATAACAATGCAATAAATGCAATTAAAACTAAAATGCATGATTAAGCTAATGTTTTTGTACTATAAAATTCTACATTGAATTACGAGCATACAGAAAAAAGAATGGAATTATTTGATTAAACCTACTATTTTTTATGAATTTTCTAATAATATGCATGCACTAAAAGATATTTAAAAAGTCATTTAAATGGAAAATATGCTAAAAATAGCAAACAAAAATAAAATGACATTTTTATTTTTACCTAATTTTCTAGACATTTATATGAGGTGGTAGAAAAAACAAGAAATTAAAAATCAATCATTTTTATTTTCTTATGAATTTTACAAGATGCAAAGAAATATTAAAAGAAATTAAAAAAAACCAAAATTGGAATAAATGGGGAGGGGGTTCAAACAGCATGTATCCAAGTTGAAATCCTAAGTGGGCCAGAATGGGGGGTGCGCCTAGCAAAAGGCGCAGACCCAATATGAATCAGAAATCCATTACAAAATAAAAGAGAAAAAAAAACGCCTAGGGGGTGCAATCAGCAGGTTTTTCATGGTTATTCTAATGGGCTTCATGCTATGGGGGGCGCGAATAGCATTAAGGGCCTAAGGCCCAATGCAATTCATTCTGTCTCTCACGCAGGGGGAGGGGAATGAACGAAACGGGGGGTGTGATGGCAATGAACCAACTTGGGCTTGGGCCCAACTGAAACCCTACCCACACGGTCACACAACAAAACCTATCTCCTTCTACAAACCTCTGAACACTGTTCACCAACGGAAACCCTAGCGCCGTCTTCTTCTTCCCCCAAATCTCCTTCTGAACCTTCTCCAACCTTACGCACATTCTCACACAAAATCCTCAACTAAAACTGAACCTCAAATCTAGATCTCACCAAATTCTCCCCTCGTTTAAACTATCAAGAACCTCTAAACCTAAATACCAACACAACTCCTAACAGATTCATAATCCAAAACGTCTAAAAGGAAAGTTGGAAGAAAACAAGAACCTGGAGGTGTGATGCGACTTGATGAACCCTGGGTCTACTGACGGATGAAAAACGTGGAAATCTTGAAGCCGTTGAGGGCGAATCCAGAACTGGACGAAGATTCCTGAGGACGCGCGAAGATCCACGGATCTTGAATGCTTGACAACGAAAATCCCTGGAAGCTGTTTGGAATTGTTAACGAAGATTCACTGAAACCTTCTTAACAATCTGGAAACGGAGGAAAATTGGGGATGAAGATGTTCTTGAGCTCGTTGAAGCTTTCTGGAAAAAAAAGTGAACGAACGGGAGTATTCATGAACGGTCACGAGAAAACTGGTACTGAAATGAAGATCCAGACGAAGATCAGTGGTGAACGGTTGGTGAATCTGAGGAAATCGTGAGGATCGGTGTAGATTGGAGTATGAATCTAGGATTTCTGGACCATTTGCAGATTCCGGCGAGTGCAATGATCTCCGGCGAACTGTGGATGAGCGTGGACGGAGGAAGAAGGGAGGAGAACGAAGGATCTCTGGGGATTCTGAGCTTTTTGCAGTTTCCGGCGACCTTACCGGTCTCCGGCGACTGTTACGGTGGAGGGAAGTGGTCCGGCCGGCGGCTGCATGGCCGGCGATGGGGACCCCGGTGAGGCTTGAGGGCGTGACAAGTGGCGAATATGCTGGCAGAGGGAGAGGGTAGTGGGACGCGTGTCCGTGAGTGGGGTCTGCAGAATTGTGTGGTGGTCACCTCTGAGTGCAACATGTGGCATCACCTTTATAGTGACAAGTGTCACTTGCAGAATTCTGGACTAAAAAAAACAGAAAAATTGGTGAATTGGGCCTTCAAAAATGCCCTTTCTGGGCCCACCCGAAAATTGAACAAAAACCCTTAAAAACTGAATAAAAACCTAAATCTGATTAAGCCTAATTAACCAATTAAGACCTAATTAACTAATGACTAATCCTAATTAAACTAAATGCAGATTAACTATCCTAATTGACCTAAACATGATTAAAATTCTAATTAACCTGATTAAACCTAAAAAACAGAATTAACACCTAATTAAACTAATTACCCTAATTAAATCTAAAAAATTAAAAATCTAATTACCTCTATTAAAGTTCTATTTAACTTCTATTCTATAAAATGCCTATTAAAATTCTACACTATTATTTATAATATCTATTTAAAAGAAAAACTATATTAAAACAAATTTTATTTATTTCTATTTAAAACTATTAAATCCCTATTAACATAAAAGAAAAACCTATAATATTTTCTATATTATCTAAAACAATTAAAACTATTTAAAATCTTTTATATTCTAAAAATGATTAAAAAAACTATTAAACCTATTTTAAAAATTCTATAAAATCCTAAAAAGAGATTTAAACTATTTAAAATGTAAAAAAAATCTATTTAAATCCTAAAAAAATCCTAAAGCCTATTTAAAATCCACAAAAGGCTATTAAACCCTAAAAATGCAGACAAATGCAAATGACCACCATAAAAGAGCGCACGAGACCAGATCGAATCGAACAAAGAACCCCGGGCATCAGAATATCCCAAAATCACTATGCAAGCTAAAAATCACCCAGGAGCGCACAATTTCCCGAGAATAAAACCCTGATGATCTGGACTGGATCTGCCATATCTGATAGACGAAAACCAAGTTGTAACCCTGATATCCTCTGTCTGTGCACAAATATCATGCGTCTGATTTGCGAATATGAATTTAAACCACGAGTCAGATAGGAGGATCGGTTGGTCAAATTTTAGGGTGCAACAAACCCCTTTGAGCCTAGTTGTAGGAGTTTCTTTCTGAAGATAGACAAACCCTCAATCTTAACCCGGGGCAGGGTAGGTGTCAGTTGATTTGACCAAGCGTTCAAATTATAACAAGGAGTGTCCGTTCGAGGATCAATCACACCGCCATAGGTCGTACCTAAAAAACCATGATGGTTAAACCTGGCCGATCAGGAGTGAAACAGTCACAATCTCTTTAACAAGTCATACGAGCCGATGCCATACGATTTGTTCAAAAAAAAAAGAAAAAAGAAAAAACCGAAAAGAAAGAGCCCGCTAAGTCGAATCTTGAAAGCAAATGACTTAGGCAAAAATTAGGGTACCCCACAGGACTTCGAGATTGAAGAAACTCAAGAGAGTTAGTCCAGGCAAAAAGTTGGGGAAAAACGAAAAAACGAGAAAATGAAAAGCAAAAAAGGATTACGAAAGAAAATCCTCGAGAAAGAACGAAATCGTATGGCTACCGGTGCCTAAACAAAGACGAAAAGAGAATGATTGTCGCTCCGAAAACCTGTGGTTTCCTGAACCTTCACTCCTGTCATATAACCTTTGAAAGGTGAACGCTAAGGTCGAATTAGCTGAACGTAGGATGGAGAACATCAAGGAGAATGGGTGGGTTAAAATGAATTTTGAGCCTTTATCCTTTCTTTCTTAAACCGTGAACCTGACCATGTTGCAACCTTTAAAAGACCTAATTGAAATAGGTTTGTTTCAAGAGCATACTTCGGTAAAGATCGCATCGGAACTGACTCCTAGAAAGGATTCCCATTACAGCGTTGTATTAATGTTGACATGTTAATGAATGATTTCATATATTTTATGTCATAAAAGTTTTTCCAGTGAACAGGAATGGATTTTGAAAACTACCATATGCATTGCATTTGATATGTCTTTTATGCAGAACAACTTGCTTTACTAGCGAGTAAGCGCTTGACAGCAGGAAAGTTTCCACCATGGAAAGTCTGATCAGGATAGAATGCAGAACGCCTGAGTATTCCGGTGAACCGGGGCAAGCTATGTCAAATGATCACAGTATGGGAGTCGGCCATCCAGAAATCGTTAATCCGGGGCAATCAGGTCGAGATTTTATGAATCTCTCGCAGCCAAGGGTACTACTCCTCACAGATCAGCCCATGAGGGGCAAAGTCATGACAAGACGGGGGCAAGTCACCCCGAGAGCGTCGAAGCCATCCTTATCCTGAAGGTTATTAACTTGAAGCGCCTTCACGAGGTTTAACATACTGAGGCAGATCCGGGTGCATAGATTGTAGATTTCCTTTCAAGGAACGCCCCCACAGAGATCCCACAGGCTGAAGCAAAAGCTGAAAGCGAAAGAGTCGTTCCTCCCCGTGTTGGCATAGATTGTCAGAGTTTGTCAGAAGTTGTAGGAAGATTATGGGGCAAGCCATCTCGAGTTCGTTTCGTGGCATGTTTCCCTAAGCAGTATGATTCCTTCTTCCCCAGCGAGTTCAGCAGCTTCTCCCCACGGAGTCTGAGCATGGGACCGCGAGCATTGATATGTCTCCCCAAGCAGAGATAAATTCTCCCCCAACGAGATGTATCCTGAGGCAGGATCATCGTTTCCCCAACTGAGTCATGCGCTGAAGCGTATGTTCATCCCCAACGCTGGGTCAGTGTACAGTTTTCTCGTAGAAAACTATTCGCAAGTGTGCAGCTTCCGATAGTTCCAGACTGAAGTCTCCAGCGTAATTGAAATTCCCCGTAGAGTTGTATTCTCCCCGACAGGTAGGAGTGATTCCAGCATCTGGTTACCCTCCCCAGCCGAGTTTGCAGTTCCCCTCCTCGGAGAGCGTTCAGGCCATGATTGGTTTTCCCTAGTAGAGAGTGTTGAATAGCTGATGCTGTATTTCCCCATCGTAGTCGTTACCTCCAGGAAAGTGTTAGCCGCGAAGGCCGTGCAATTTATTTCTGCGATTGACATCATTTCCTCAGCAGTTAGTGGTTCATACCTAGTTGAGCAGGTTCAGGTTCTTGTAGAACTTTGTTCCCCGGCAGCAGTCGACTGAAGTTCGTTTCCCCAAGCGGAATCCAATTGAGATTAGTGTGACTTCTTCTCCTCGGCAGGATGATTCCTTCCCCCACCAGAGTGGTTCTTTCCCCTTGACAGGAGGATTCTCCCTTCGGCATTTATTTTGCTGATGGGGTCATAGCATTTTTGCATGATTGCATAGCATTTACCCTAAACGCGTAGCATTTCCACCGTGTGGAGCATTGCGCCATTGTCAAAGCATATGCATATGAAACATGAGTTAGGTCGTTACCGTTCTTGTTTTGCAGGTGTCCTCTGCAGAAAGGTTTGCTCAAGATGATTCTTGAATTCTCCAGCGAAGTTGTTTACTTAAGATGATTCTTAAAATCCCCAGTGAAGTCAGCAGAGTTGGTTGCTCAAGTTGATGCTTAGAGTTCCCGGCAGAGTGTTTGCTCAGAATTATTCCTGAAATCTCCAGCAGAGTTATTGGTTCAGGATGAGTCTTGAAGTCCCCGACAGAGTTATTTGTCCAAGATGATTCTTGAAGTCCTCAGCAGAGTTGATTCATCCAGAATGATTTCTGGACCCCCCGAAGCAGAGTTACTTGATAGTTCTCCAGAATCCCCAGCGGAGATGTGTCATCCCCAGCATGTTTTCAACAGAGAAGTTGGAATTTCCTTGAAGACTTGATGATGGAAGTCCGGCAGCAGTGCCAAAACCCTTGACTTACTGAAGAAGTCCAGCTGCAAGGTCAAAGCAGTTCTCCCAGCTGACGCAGGGTGCCTGACGGCAAAATAATGTATATCCTTATTGGTTCGCGATTAATTAAGGATTCCATTTGAAGACTTACTGATAAAGCCTAACTGCGAGGTCAAAGCAGTTCTCCCAGCTGATGCAGGGTGCCTGATGGCAAAAGATTGTATATCCTTAGTAGTTCCTGATTGATTAAGGATTCCATCTCAAGACTTACTGATAAAGTCCAACTGTGATGTAGACGCAGTTCTCTCAGCTGATGCGGAGTGCCTGATGGTAGAAGATTAGATGTCCCTATTTGGTTCATTATTGATTGAGGAGTCTGTTTTTGACTTTCTGATGAAGTCCGGTTGACGCCCGAGGTATTCTTTGAATGCCCGACGACATAATTAACTTGATTGTTAAAGAGTTCCTAATGACCTGATGATTCCCGAGGAATCCTTCTACCGCAGTGTCACAGAATGCCTGACGGCAATATCAGCTACGTATCGCCGGTTACCGAGTGACCAGTGATCCCTTGATGACTTGAGGAAGAAGCTGCAGCGAAATATGATAATCATCTCGACGGAGATTTGAGAGTAATCCTTCACCAGTTACTGAATAATCGGTGACCCCTTATTGACTTACTAATGAAGTCCGACAAAGATGTTGTCGACGTGCCTAACGACACGATGAGTCCATAGGTGACGATAAGGAATTCTTCTGCAGTGGTGCAGAATGCCCGACGGCAAAATCAGCCATACTTCACCAGTTACTGAATAACCGGTGACCCCTTATTGACTTACTGATGAAGTCCGACAAAGATGTTGTCGATGTGCCTAGCGACACGATGAGTCCATAGGTGACGATAAGGAATTCTTCTGCAGTGGCGCAGAATGCCCGACGACAAAATCAGCCATATTTCACCAATTACCGAATGACCGGTGATCCCTTATTGACTTACTGATGAAGTCCGACAAAGATATTGTCGACGTGCCTAGCGACACGATGAGTCCATAGGCGACGATAAGGAATTCTTCTGCTGTGGTGCAGAATGCCAGACGGCAGAATCAGCCATTATTCACCAGTTACCGAATAACCGGTGATCCCTTATTGACTTAATAATGAAGTCCGACAAAGATGTTGTCGACGTGCCTAGCGCCACGATGAGTCCATAGGTGACGATAAGGAATTCTTCTACAGTGGCGCAGAATGCCAGACGGCAGAATCAGCCATCATTCACCAGTTTCCGAGTAACCAGTGATCCCTTATTGACTTACTGATGAAGTCCGACAAAGATGTTGTCGACGTGCCTAGCGACACGATGAGTCCATAGATGACGATGAGGAATTGTTTCTGCAGTGGCGCAGATTGCCCGACGGCAAAAGCAGCCATCATTCACCAGTTACCGAATGACCGGTGATCCCTTATTGACTTACTGATGAAGTCCGAAAAAGATGTTATCGACGTGCCTAGCGACACGATGAGTCCATAGGTGACGATAAGGAATTCTTCTGCAGTGGCACAGAATGCGCGACGGCAGAATCAACCATATTTCACCAGTTACCGAATGACCGATGATCCCTTATTGACTTACTGATGAAGTCCGACAAAGATATTGTCGACGTGCCTAGCGACACGATGAGTCCATAGGTGACGGTAAGGAATTGTTTCTGTAGTGGCGCTGAATGCCCGACGGCAAAATCAGCCATCATTCACCAGTTACCGAATAACCGGTGATCCCTTATTGACTTACTGATGAAGTCCGACAAAGATGTTGTCGACGTTTCTAGCGACATGATAAGTCCATAGGCGACGATAAGGAATTCTTCTGCTATGACGCAGAATGCCTTACGGCATGATTAACCATCCATTACCAGTTACCGTGTAACCGGTGACCCCTTGATGACGTGTGGACGAAAATCTATAGAAAAATCAGATGATTATCCTGACGGAGATTAGACCCTTCACCAATTACCGTGTGACCAATTCCCCAGCAGAGCTGCCGTGCAACTGTCATGCTCAGTTTCGAAGATGTTCCTACCAATCGGAGTACCGTTTACCTGTATAGTTAGAAAATCATTAGTTACCGTGTAACCAGTGATCCCTCAATGACTTGAGGATGCAATGATATCAGATAAATCATAGAATCATCCTGATGGAGGTTCAGATCAGTATTTCTCCAGCTAGTTGTCGTGCAACTATTATTTCAGTTTCCGAAGATTTATCCCCATCAGAGTACTGTGTACTTGTGCAGTTGGCAAATTTCCGGGTTTGTTGGTATTCAACCGTCTCGTACCTTGATTGTTTGAGAGCCGTTAGCTTCTCACCCAGTCAGGTCCAAGCCGTTTGAATAGGGGCAGCTGTTGCACCCCAAAATTTGCCCAACATTTCTTCACCTAGCTTGTGTTTCATTTCATTCACATTAGCCTTATCATTTGCATTTCATTAAAATGTGTGCAGGAGATCAAGAGGTATAATTACCAACTAAAAGGCTACACAAGACTATGAAGCTAGCTAAGAAGGTTATTCAGGTGCTCAAGGGTTGATATCCTTGTCAGAGAAGTTTAAAGATCCTCAGAGAGAGTGATTGAAGCCAAGTGTGTAGGTCTCCTAACTTGAGAGTTGTGGGAAGCCATCAGAGGATTATGAGGTCATGAAGAAGGACTTGAGGTCTTGAGAGAGCTCATGAGAAGTGTTGAAGATTACTTTGAGGCCTAGACAGGTCATTGTGGAAGACTAATAAGCCTCAACCATGAATGGTGCAATTAGGGTTTGGCTGGGTCAACCCTAAGTCAATTGATGATTTGAAGAAGGTTGAGACCTAATCCAAGAGCCATGTGATCATGGATTGATGCATTAAGATGTTCTAAGGATGATTCTAAGGTTAAATCATCATGATTGAAGAGTTTGAGAAGTTTCAGGCTAGGGTTTCTAAGACTTGACAGTGTAAAATCCCCTAGTTTGACCCCTGACTTCAAGACTATTTAACTCAAGATATGATTGTCATCTCATCTTGACCCTAAAATGATTGTTGTAGGGCATGATAGGGTTTATAGAACTCAAGTTATGAGCCACACAAGTTACAAGTCATCTGAGGCATGTGAATTTGGAGCTTGAAAGTTACCCAACTTGCATGACACTTTTGCCCTAGAAGTATGATCCCTATGAACTTTTGGTCAACATGAATGTTGTTCCTTATCCTCTTAGCTTTCCATAGAGTACTAAAAGTCCATGATTGGATTTGTAAAACTCAAGTTATGGCTTTGACAAGTCAAGGGTATTTTGGGTATTTGGGCATTATAGGTCATTTTGAACCATATGTCCATTTCAGCATCTTGCAAGCCTCAAATAGATTTTTGTTCAACATGAAAGCTGTTCAAAATGATGTTTTTAGCTTGTCCAAGTATCAAGAGTCCATTGATATGGATTATATCAAGCATTGGTGGAAGAAAGTTCATATAAAGGCCATTTTAATGAATTAAAAGGTGAAAATTCAAAATAATTGGAAATAACATGTTTTCAAGTCAAATTTGTAGTCAATTTTAATGGAATTGATATTCTAAAGAGATTGGCATTATTACATTTTTGATTTGAAGTCCATAAGATGGCCGTTTGGAAGGTTGCTTCACAAATAAGAAACATATCCAACATACTCCAAAGATTGAAATCAAGGGAGGGAAACCACTTCATTACATTCCACAAGGCTTAAGTGAATCATTGGGGCTGATTTTGAACAGTGAACAAGGCTTGAATGCACATATCCACATTGGAAATTTTGAAGGAAAATGAAAATCCAAAATTCACAAATGGGCTTGGTTTGGGCGTCCAACTCATTGAGACAGAATATAAATATGATTTAGAACAGATTAGGAAGCTTCTAGTGCCCATTTTCATGGAGAAGCCATTGGAGAGAAGTGAAGAAGAAAGCTTGGAATTGAGATTTCATTTTGGAGAATCAAGAGTTTTCAGCAGGAATTGAGCATCAAGAATCATCCACCATTGATCACTGAAGGTTTCTGCACGATTTGGAAGAGAATTGAGACTTGAATCCACTGCAATCCAAGTTCAAAGCCAGGTTTTAACTTCTTGAAATTTCTCTCTGATTATGTGTTTTTAATTAACTAGAAGCATGCGGTTAGGTTCCCCTATTGGTCTAGATGGATTCTGGATGATCAATTTGAACTTTAGAGACAATTTAGGGTTGACACCATTTTCGGTTGAGATTGATACCTCACGATCCTTGCATTTTTAGAATGAGTGAATGGCATGGTTGAATTCCTGGTGAAATTTAGGGCAAGTTTCATGTAGAGATCGTGGCAAATGGTTGAGTGTAGAAGGAGTTAGGGTTGCGCAGGGGTGGCCGGAAAAGCCACCAGCGACGTCTGGTTCGCGCGCGCAGGTTGATGCTTGCAGAAATTCAAAAGGTAGGAGATGAAGTCCTAGTCGTCCGTTCATGTTGAAAACATGACCTGGTCCCTCAATGCAAGCGCTCACGTTGAGCCACCTACCCTCCCCTTAAAACGCAATGTTTTGATTAGTGAGAAACTCAGGTTTTGTTTCTTCGCTGGGTGAACCAAAAGAGCGTAGGTTCGATCCTTACGCGTGCCTCGTTTTCTTTTATTTTTTTGAACTGAAGGGAACTGAAGGAATTCACAAGGCGTTGGGCTTGGCATTCTCCTTGCTATCACCACCCCCCATCCATGCCCAATGTGGATTTTCAAGGCAAATTGGCTGCTTAGTGCACTCCTCCCCTGGTTTTTCTCTTGACTTAGTTGAAACTCAGATGGGCCTAGCGCCCAGTTGCTGTGCGCACCCCCCATCTGCTGGGCCCAAGCACGTGTAGTTGAATTTTACTGCTGACTGCACCCCTCCCTTCATTTCTTTTAATTTTGTTTACTTTTAATTCTTGTTTTCATGATTGTTTGATTTTAATTCCCAAAAAATAGTAAAAAGTGATATTAAATCTTGATAAAAATTGTGGATACAATTTAAAATGTTTAGAATGTTGTCATGATTTTATTTTCCATTTTTCATTCATTTTCATTTTATTGCATATTTTTTTGGTTTAATATGTGCTTAATGGTGAAATATTGATGTTGTGATTTTGTCCATTTTCTTTCTCCCTCATGGTTCTGAATTTGATCTTGATTTTTTGTATACTGTCTGAGTACACATTGATGTTGCCTTGTGATTTTTATCATGATTTTTAGATGATTGTAAATATGCTTTTAGTGTAGTTGTTTAGGAGTGATTTTCAACTAGTTCCCCATTTTACAAAGTAACTTCAGTTTAGGTGATCCTAACTTAGAAAGTTTCATAGATTAACATTGTAAATAGCCATTAGATGATTCTAAATAATGTAGTCTTTTCTTGATAGATTGGTAAGTAGGTAGAGATCCCTTTAGAACTTTGCCATAGCCTTGATAGAGCTTTTGATGCCCCTAGCTTAGGTGAACCTTGTAGCTAGTTTTAGGGTTTCTCTGGAGTGCTGTGTTGCCTCCTGTCCCCTATGTGTTTTCCTTGGGCTTTGCCATACATTCTTTATTCAAGTCTTGAAGAGGAACCCTCTTGGGAGAGCCTAATCCTTTCTTTGGTTGGATTCTGTGCATTCCTCAGGAGGTTGAGCCTTGAATTGACATTCCCCAGTATAGTACATTCCTTTGGTTTGTACTATCTTTATCCTTCAAGTCTTGATGAGGAGCCCTCTTGGGAGAGCCTAATCCTTCCTTTGGTTTGATTCTGTGCATTCCTCAGGAGGTTGAGCCTTGGATTGACATTCTTGGCATGGTATATTCCCTTGGTTTATGCGCTGTCATCCATCTCAAAGTCGTTTTCTTAGGATCCCTCTTGGGAGAGCCTAATCCTTCCCTTGGTTGGATTCTGTGCATTCCTCAACAGGTTGAGCCTGAGATGGACATTCTGTGTTGATACACTACAATCAGTCACCCTTAGATTGATATCTAGGACTAGTACCCAGTCTTTTCTGTCCTATTGACATAGGATCCCTCTTGGGAGAGCCTAATCCTTCCTTTGGTTGGATTCTGTGCATTCCACAAGAGGTTGAGCCCATGATGGACTCTGGTATTGATATAACTCCAACCTGATGCAGCCTGGGATGACTTCCTTGTTGCTCATTGTGGTTTCTCTCCCTTGTTTGATTTGCTTGATGCATTAGAATAGGATCATGTTTAGATTGTTTTAAGCTAGGAGCATGACTGCCTAGAGGTTGAGTGGGTCTCCCTCTGCTTGTTTGCATTAAGGGTTGAGGTGGTGCTCCCCTTGCTTGTGTGTTCTTTTTCTTTTCATCTGTGTGTTAGTAATAGAGGTTGAGTCTGTCTATCTCTGTTTGGCTGTTTATCTTTGCAATTATTCATACTTGGCTTGAGGTTGAGATGAGCTTGTGGAGGCTTATGCCCCACACACATTTCCTCCCTCACTTGCATTGCATGCATTTTACTGTACAGTTGTTTACTGTTTACTGGTTAAGCTGATGCTTTATCTATTCTGTTACCTTGGCATGTCCCCTAGGAATCTCACTTCCTTTGATAAGGAAGTAATGATTAGAGCTTTAGGTTGAAACCATAGGATGAATCCTTGGCATGACAACATTAGGACTTGATAGTCTCCCCTTAGTTGAGCCTGTTCTCTCTTCATATCTGAAAACAAATCAAAAATACAGTAATAAAGGTTAACTGATGTCGTACGTTACGAGCCTTAAGCTATTTGAGAGAGGGCTGTTGAAGGGTCACTCTTCAACAGTCTGGATGTTTAGTATGGTACCCTTAGGGTGACATGCGACGCATTCACTCTTAAGTCATAGTCTCTAGTACGATATTGGTTGCAAACATCCATAAAAAAACAGTTCTTCCATAAAAGACAGAAAACGAACTTCAAACTTTTTGCCCCGTAGGCCCATAATTCAAAGGAAGCTTTTCTAAAGAAAAGAGTGTCGTTAACTCCCAGTTCTACCGCAAACGGTAACGCTTAAGTCTCTGAGGGTCGAGCTGCGTACACCAAACTGCTGGAACTGTTTGTTAACCCTACTCGAAACAGATGAATCTGACTGTAAGCCGTATTATTCTCGAACTACATAAGCTCTAATCTCTCAAGCCTGTTGAGAGTATGTAGGCACAATACTGACGTATTGGCGAGCCACCTTCCCCGTAACCCGTAGTTAGCCGAACTACGTTGACTCTGATTTCTCGTTCCTGATGAGGATACGTAGGCATAAAGTGCGACGCTTTGCCGAGTCATTTTCCTTTCTTTTTCAGACCATCCTTGATAGGTAGATAGATAAAACTAACCCGTCAGATAAACACAACAAACGTGGATCCCATCGAGTACGATGGACATGAGGGGTGCTAATACCTTCCCCTTGCGTAACCGACTCCTGAATCCAGACATTGGTTGCGATGACCTTGTCTTATACCTACTCGTCAGGTTTTTCCGATCGTTTCCTTTCCCGTTCTGAGGGATAAATAACGAAAGGTGGCGACTCTTCTGTTTTGCCGGCACCTTATTTTCGCGGTAGCGACAATTGGGTCCTAATTTGTTAGTGACAAAGTGGTTGCATTTGGGCAACCATTGATAGATGCCTTTAGGAACCAAAAATCTCCTAAATCGGCATTTAGCAATGGAATGGCCTTTCTTGCAACAATATAAGCATGAAAAGTCAACTTTAGAATTTCTTTTGCTCTCTTGATCCCTTATTACATATGTATATTTTTGATATGGATTCACCATACTTTTTCTAAAATCAGCTTTATCGATAGCAGATGTAATTTTGGGCTCAAGAGCCTTGTTAAGTTTGGCCTTTAGGTTTCTAACTTCATTTTGCCAAATATAACAAGTATCGCATCCAAAGTCGATGAATTTTCTATGGTCCTCACAATCCGATTTATTACTTTCCACCATGGAAGCCTTAAGTTCCTTAAGTTTCCTTTCAGACTCTTTAATTTTGTGCTATAGGTAAGTAAAAATTCTTTTATTAGAGGCAAGTCTCTTAAAGGCTTCTTTTGCTTCATCGTGTAAAGTATTAAATGCGGCTTGTAATTCGAAATGTGACATTTTTGAGGAGTTTTCATATTTAGAGTGACGTACCTGTTTTTTCTTTTTCTTTTGGTGAGCGGAAAGACACACGTTCACGGATTCTTCTTCATCACTTGAGCTTTCATCTTCGGAGGAGTCACTATCGCTTTCCCAAGCTATATATGCTCTTCTCAGCTTTGAAGGCTTCTTATGTGATTTATTTGATTCCTTTTCTTTGCCCTTTTTGTTCAAAGGACAATCCGGTTTATAATGACTGGTCTTTCCACATGTGTAGCACGATCCTCTTGTTTTATTCCCCTTTGTGTCATCATTCCTAGAGTGCACAGATTGCTTTCAGAAGTTGACAAGGTTCTTCTCAAAGTGTTGAATGCCGCTCTTTCTCACGTAGCGATTGTAGCGCTTTACGAATAGCCTCATGTCCTCACTCTTGTCATCTTCTTCATCGTCACTCGATGAATAATCACTGTGCTCCTTAGATTGAGACTTCGAGGAGGAAGTCTTGAGAGCAATTGATTTCTTCTCAACAGTCTTTGTTTTGTCCTTCTTTTCTTTCTTTTCATGTTGGTCGAGGCTTAGGAGCACTTATTCGTGCTCTTGTAGCTTTCCGAATAATGTTGTTAAGTCCAAAATTGTGAGGTCATTTGCTTCCTTGATGGCGGTCACTTTCGGCTGCCATTCCCTGTTAAGACATCTCAAAATTTTGTTAGTAGCAACATCATTGGCCACTGGCCTACCAAGTGAATGCAATCTATTGATAAGATGAGTAAATCTCTTTTGCATGTCCGCAATGGTTTCCCCTTGCTCCATGTAAAAGAGATCAAACTCTTGTGTTAGTGTGTTGATTCTAGCAAGCTTCACATCATTTGTCCCCTCATGGGCGACTTGAAGTGAATCCCACATAGCCTTTGCTGTAAGACAATGGGAGACCCGATAATATTCATCAACTCCTAACGAGGAGATCAAAATATTCTTGGCTTTCTAATCATAGTTGTATTTATTTTCATCATCATCTGTCCACTGTGCTTCGGGCTTAGGCATAATCTCATTATTTGCATTGGTCGTGGTTGTTTTCATTGGACCATTGATAATAACATTCCATACTTTTCTATCTATGGAATTTATGTGCACCCGCATATAGTCCTTCCAATAACTAAAATTTTCTCCATTAAAAACAGGAGCTCTATTATAATCGCCTTTAGGTTCGTTCGCCATTTTCTATCAAAGTTATACTTGAAGCACGGAGTGAACCGGTGCTCCTGATACCACTTGTTAGACGATGACTTGGATCTAGATGGGGGATCGAATAGATCCCAGTTAAAACCAGTCGACGCTACCAATTAAAAATTGGATTTCAAAATATTTGTTTTTAAATTTGCGGAAGCAGCCGTGGAAAAATTACGTCTAAGAACGAACTGTTATTAGAAGACCGGATATGTGTCTAGCCTTATGGAAGTGATAATGAGCAAAATTTGATTCAACACACTAGTCACACTATAAGTTGATTTTATCACTTATTAGTAAAGCTAGCACCAATGATCTACAATGCCCACAATGTAGGCAAATGGACTAAGTAAACTTTGGGGTAGGCAATTTATCAAACACTTGGTGTGCAATACACTCCAAGTGTGGTTTGGCTTGAGTAAGATACTTTAATTTCCTTGTGCAATGTATTGTTGCACTAAAGTTCAAAACAATACTAGGTACTTACTCAATTCAATCCAACTTATGATATAATTTCTTATACTAAAATCACTTCAATTTTAAGCCAAAATTGAAAGTGCTGAAAAGTAAAAGGAGACAAAGATTTGTTGAGGCAGATCCCCCGCCGTCCTCGCTTCGGGGTACGTCTGCCCTCAATTCTAATAATAGAATTGAGATCAATATATTAGATATCACCTGTAATATAGAAATGTTTATACAAGAATTGATAAGCAAAATGTACAGTCAAGCCCTCTTGAAGTTGATGATGCTATCGCTTCTTGCTCCTTGATTCGAGTAGAATCAAGTTCTCCGATTGTTGTGAGTAGAACTCCGATTCCAGCCCCTTTGTTGAATCACCTTCCATTCTTCAAACCCTCGGCCCGAATGATCTTACGCACGAACAAATCAAACCCGGAACACTCTTGAACTCTTCACTGATTTCCACTACTAGATTGATGAAGACTACCGCTTCTCAATCACCTTCACTCAAATGAAGTAGGTAGAGATGAACCGTACAGAAAAACCTCCGAAATCTCCAAATCTTGGAAGGTAAAACCTTCAAGGTTTTATCCAAGAAAAACCTGCCTTCAAAATCACCCCGAACCGGATTTCCGATCACGGCTTCGGACCTTATCACCTTGAACAAGATCACAATCACCCCAAGAATTATTGTGTGTAATTGTTGTGTTGTGGGTTGTAAAAGATAAAGGTTGATGAACTTTGATGGCACCTCTTTCACTTTTCTTGATTTGTGACAATTGACTCAAATTCACAATTGTTGTTGATAGAAATGAACAAAGTTACTATATATAGTAACCAACCAATCACCAAACTTAACAGCTTTTCAAATGTAGTGGAAAGTCTTAAAAAAAACAGCATAAATGCGCGAACGGTCGACCATAGCAGGTCTATGCATCGACTCATAGCCTGCAGATTTGGACAGATGTGAAAGAGCAGAAGTGTGCGTCGACCATAGGTCGGCGTGCGCTGACCCGTGAGAAAAACAAAAACTTCATGCGTCGACTCATAGCTTCCATGCATCGACTCATAGCATGCAGATTTGGACAGATGTGCAAGAGCAAAAGTGTGCGTCAACCATAGGTCGGCGTGCGCTGACCCGTGAGAAAAACAAAAACTTCATGTGTCGACTCATAGCTTCCATGGTCGACTCATAGCCTTCCTGCGTTAACCCGTGAGAAAAGCGCAGATACATGCGCTGACTCAATGGTCGACTCATGGTCTGAAATTCTGCAAACATTTTTATTCATTTGGTTTTTTATGCATTTAGTCATAACCACATATCATTCGTATATATTGTATTAAGTAAAGCACTTTAAATGATATAGGAAGGATATAGGAAGGATATGGTCTGAAATTCTGCAAACATTTTTATTCATTTGTCTTTGTAGAGGCAGAACCGATAGTGTCGATTCTTCCATGGTTGCAATTTTTCATCATCGAAACTCAAGATCGTATGTTGTATGACGGTTTGCCTTCACACCAGGAATATGCCTTCATCACTTTTGGGATCCATTTTTCTCCTTTGTTCACGATCTGTCAGGATGTAACACTTGCTCCCAAAAACATGGAAATACTTCATAGTTGGTTTCCTTCCTTTCCATATTTCATACAGAGTGAAGAAATTTCCTTTTCTCAACGTAACTCTGTTGTGAACATAGCAGGATGTGTTCACTGCCTCAGCCTAAAAGTGCATAGGTAATTTCTTTGCATGAATCATGGCTCTAGCAGGTTCTTGAATAGTCCTGTTTTTGCTTTCCACTACTCCTTTTTTTTGAGGAGTAGTAGGGGAGGAGAATTCATGGCTGATTCCCTTAGACGAGCAGAATTCAACAAACTTAGAGTTTTCAAACTCCTTTCCATGATCACTTCTGATCCTGACAACACCACTTTCCTTTTCTCTTTGAAGTCTAATACAAAGATCTTTGAAGACTTCAAACACATCTGATTTTTCTCTAATGAAACTTATCCAGGTGTATCTGGAGTAATCATCAACAACCACATAGGCATACCTCTTCCCACCAGGACTTTCTACCTGCATTGGTCCCATCAAGTCCATGTGCAACAGTTCCAGAATTTTGGATGTTGTAAGATGTCCAATTCTTGGATGTGACATCTTAGTTTGCTTGTCAACCTGACATTCACCACAGATCTTTCCTTCACCAATTGTTAGCTTTGGAATTCCTCTCACTTCTTCCTTGGATATGATCTTTTTCATCCCTCTTAGATGAAGATGTCCAAGTTTTTGATGCCACAGTTTTACCTCCTTTTCTTCTTTGGCCATAGAACAAACAATGGAGTTACTTGAGACTTTAGGGTCCCATAAGTAACAATTATCTTTAGATCTAGATCCCCCAATGACTTCCTTATTTTCTCCATTGGTGACAACACACTCTCCCTTAGTGAATTTGACATTGAGTCCTTGATCACAGAGCTGACTGATACTAATAAGGTTTGCAGTCAGACCTTTTACCAGCAAGACATTGTCTAGGTCTGGAACTCCAGGACAGTCTAGTTTTCCAACACCTTTAATTTTGCCTTTTGCTCCATCACCAAAGGTCACATAACTAGTGGAATGAGGTTTGATGTCCACCAATATGTTCTTTATTCCAGTCATTTGTTTAGAACAACCACTATCAAAATATCAATCTACTTTAGCTGATACCCTTAGAGAGGTATGAGCTATTAGAGCCACATCCTTAGCAACCCATTTTTGTTTCTTGATAGGAGCAGCCTGGTTGGGTTTAACTTGATGAGTATGGATGGGAAATCCATGCAGTCTGAAGCAAAAAGGCTTTATGTGTCCAAATCTTTCACAGTAGTGAAACCTCCACCTTTGGAACTTTCTCTTTGTCTGGTTCATGCTTTTGTTCCCCTGATGTTGTGATATCGGTCGTGACATCCGGTTTGACCTATAGTTTTCAGGCTTTGGCCTCTTGAACCCCTAGATGGGTTCCTTTTCACCAACAAAACCTATTCCAGACTTGTCTCTTGCTTTCTGACCACTTTGTAGAAATTCTTCTAGAGTGTCAGTCCCATTGTTCAACATCTTGACAGACTTTGACATCTGATCAAGTTTGAAGTTCAACAAACTGACCTCACTGTTGAGTGAGTCTATGCTTGCAAGATTCTCTTTCTTCTCAGCCTCCAACTCCCTTATGAGTTTCTTTTGCTTCTCCCCTTTTTGGTACACTTCAACACTTCTGATACACAGCTTTTTATATGAAGTTGCAAGCTCATCAGAAGTCAGATCATCACTAGAATCATCATTAGATACACATACACTAGTTAGTGCAGTGACATGTTTTGCAGATTCCTCTTCTGATCCACTCTCAGAATCTCCATCTGACCAGGTGACAGTTAGACCTTTCTTTTGCTTCTTGAGGTAAGTGGGACATTCAGCTTTAATATGACCATAGCCTTCACATTCATGACACTGAATTCCTTTGTGTTGATTGGACTTTTCTTCAGATTTACCTCTTCTGTTGATGTCAGAGGAGATGTTCTTGACATTAGGTCTGCCCTTCTGATCTATTATTTTCATGAGTCTGTTGAATTGTCTTCCAAGCATAGCTATAGCTTCTGATAGATTTTCCTCACTCCCACCATTGCCTTCATCTGAGTCCTCTTCAGCATTTGATACAAAAGATATGCTTTTGTTCTTCTTCTCAGCATTTTCACACATTCCCATCTCAAAGGTTTGGAGAGAACCAATGAGTTCATCAACCTTCATGTTGCCGATGTCTTGAGCCTCTTCTATAGGAGTAGCCTTCATGGAAAATCTCTTGGGCAATGATCTGAGAATCTTTCTTACAAGCTTTTCTTCAGGAATTTTTTTCTCCTAAAGCTCCTGAGGTATTGGCAATCTCCAGAATATTCATGTTGAATTCATGGATAGTCTCATCCTCTTTCATCCTCAGATTCTCAAACTTAGTAGTCAGCATCTGTAGTATAGACATCTAGACCTTAGAGGTACCTTCATGAGTTGTTTCGAGAGTACCCCAAACCTCTTTAGTCAGTTCACAGTGATGCACAAGTATGAATATATTCTTATCTATCCCATTAAATAGAGCATTTAGGGCCTTAGAATTCCCAAGAGCCAAAGCTTCTTGCTCTTTGCTCCACTCTTCTTCAGGTATTAGCACAGTTGATCCATCTTTCTTTGTCTTCACTGGATGTTCCCATCCTGAGTTAACTGCTCTCCAGGCCTTGCTACCCAAAGATTTCAAGAAGGTTATCATACGAGGTTTCCAGTAGTCATAGTTAGATCCATCTAGAATTGGTGGTCTATTTGTAAATCCTGTATCCTTGTCCATAGTACCAGAATTTATCTTCCCTAGATCTCACCCAAAAAATAACAGGCAGGGTGCCTGCTCTGATGCAAATTGAAATTCTAGTAATAGACAGTCGATGTTATAACAGATGTTATGACATCTGCTACTGGACAGAATATTAAGCTAAGTAGTAAACACTTAAAGAAAGTAGTAAGTAACACAGGGAATTGTATACCCAGTTCGGTGCAAATCACACATACTCTAGGGGCTACCAAGCCAGGGAGGAAATCCACTATAAACAGTGTTAATTTAGAGCCAAACTACCAGTTTGCACTCTTCACTTAAGACCTACCCAATGCAACTTCATCCTAACACTAGATCTGAGTTCCTACTCACTCCCCCTCAATCACAGCAGTGATATCAGCCAATTAAGTAACAGATTAAACAGAAGACACACTTCAACCAAATCTTGATCTTGCTTCATAGCTTCAATCAAGAGACACAACACTCGTGCTTAAAAGCTTAGAGTGACACAATCAAAGTACAACTCAAAACACACTAGTCCAATACAATCATCTAGGTGATAATTTCTTGGCTCACAAGAATTCCTAAGACACAAAAACCAACGTGAAGAATAAGTTATAACAACAGAATTCTTCACTCACAATCTCTAAGTTCGTCCATAATCAGGATTTCCACTTCTTTATTTATATGCAGCGTATGGACCTTGGGCCTAAGTGGAAGAAGTTAGATTTAACCAAGTTAAACCCTTTTCCATAATTCAGGGTTGTTTCAATTAGGTCATAGGCATTTCATGTTATGCTCAGTACTGCCTAGCATTTCACCTGAGATAACACGAACCCTAAAATGTTTCCTGAAATCTAGCCTGAGCTAACTCATGCATTATACCAGAAAAACAAACACGCGCCCTTGCTGGTCGCTACCTGATGTCATAATATCCAGCATGACATCCAATACACTCTGTTCTATCTAACCAAACTTACCCTGCAGTACACTAAATACGAATGTCATGACATCAGTCAAGACATCTACACACAACAATGTTTTACTATAAAATGCACCCAATCAAGAACATCTACAGTTTGGTTGTTACCGACTTCCCCAGTTAAAGTCCAGTAGTTACTGGCATCGTTTGAAATCCAATTGTTATTGGTAACTTGACATTGGTTGTTACCTGTCTCCCTATTCAAGTCCAGTAGTTATTGGCATTATTTGAAAATCCAATTATTATTGGTATGGAGTGTGGTCGTTACCCGTTTTTCAGTGTAAGTCAAGTAGTTACTGGCATTGTTTGAAAATCCAAGTGTTATTGGTATGATATCTGGTTGTTACCGATCTACTTTTCTAAAATTTATTCGTTACTAGCATCATCTCTAGACTCAAGATGTTTGGTTGTTACCAGTATCCCCAGTAAGGCCTGGGATGGTTGGTTTTTACTAACATCCCCAACACATCTATATTCCTCAATAAAATCCCGGAGATCTGGTAATCACGAGCTTTCCCGGCAAGTCTGGTTTTTGTCTCTAGTCCTTTCCCGAAGATCCCGTTCGAACTCTTCTTCACAAGGAAAGTTCCCCTTGGGATTGTTCCCCAATAAAGGACCGTGTCTCTGGTCTTTTGATCCCCAGTCGGAGTCCAAGTCTGTTGACTTTTGTCCCTCTGCATGGTTTCTTATCCATATCACCCTCGATGCACTTCCCCAGTGGAGATTTTCAATGGAGATTGGCCTTTTCCCCGGTGAAGATTTATCTTCCCCGGCGGAGTTTGTGTCCCCTGTGTTGAGGATTCCCGTAAAGTATTACCTTTAAGTCATGTCTGAACTACTGGTTGTTTTTCTTGGGATCCCTTCCCAGTGTGTCGGGTCCCTAATGAGTGGTTACTCGTTGTTTTGCTTTTCTTTTCATTTGTCCGTGTGTTAGCATTGTCTTGCATTCAAGCATCATGAAGCATCATTTTAGAATTCATTGCATGTTAGCATTTGTCCTTTTGCATATCATCGTATCTGAGGGACAAAATTTTTGGTTTAATATATTTAGATACCTTTCACCATGGTTCTATGGAGATTGTCATCTCTCATTGCCATCTGGTGAAGATATTTAAATAGAGGCAACTGTTATACCTCAAATTTTGACCCCTAGATCACATTATCATTCTAGGAGCATCAACATTGATTATCTAACCATAACCTATTTCATGTTTGATCTTTGTCAAGATACAGATGAATTAGGGTTTCACACAGTCAGAAATCAGGGTTTCAAGGGATTGATCAGTCAAAGTTTTAGATTGATCCTCCATATGTCAAGTTTTCATGTCATCAATGATATCGCATTAGATAAAGAATGAATCCAATTTGAGGTTGTCACCAAGAAAAAGGAAGCAGTGCAGTGCAAAAATCCTAATTAGGGTTTCTAATTGGGAAAGTCAATTGTAGTTTGAATTTTGATCAAAAGGGTGTGCCAAAGCTTGAATCATGGTCCATGAGGCTCATATGACCCAAGGAATTCTACCCAAGAAGTTTCAAGTCCTCAGAGAACCCAAGACACCAACAGTCGATTCAGAGGTTTTTGATCGTTCGGTTCGTTTGACTGAAAAGTCAACCCATTGACCAACAGGGTTTTAACCCAAAATTGAAAACAAATATGTTCCCAACATCATTTAATAACTAATCATGATGTTTGGTGACCAATTGATCAATAATTGAGAAGTAATCAGAAAGTCAGGAAATTAGGGTTTTAAAAAAGGATAGGCCATAACTCCTTAACCACACATCCAAATGGAGTGATTCAAAGCTTGTTAGAAAGGTCTAAATGAGTTCTTCAAAAGTGATATAGGAACTCATAAGCATAAAATGCATGGATTTTGAGTTATGAGCAAAAACAAGGAAAGAGGGGGAAAATACATCTAGAAATTTCAAGATTTCATGACTTGTAAGTCAAGTTTTCAGCATTTTCACGAGGGTTTTTAACCCAGTTTCAAGTGGAATGGGTTCCTACCTCAAATATCAATGTTGTATTAAATAATGGGATATTTCTAAAAAGTATAAGTGGGTTCCATAACTCTTCATGGTTAGAGAGGACCAAGGTCCACAAGTTGGCAAAAACTCACTTTTGCAAAACCAACTCACCATGGGCAAGTTGATCCCAAAGCTTCCCAAATCAACTCTAATCAAAGACTAAGCCTCATTTCTGATGTTTACATTGTTAATGAACATGTTTAGCATCATATCTCACGAGCTTGGCACAAGAAATGAAGAAATTCATTGTTTAATGCATGTTGCAAAAGTGAATAGCGAAGAAAGGGAAAAATGGTGGCTACCATCATCAAACTACCAACTTGGCTGCAACCAGTCACCTCTTATCCCCTCAAGCATGATGAAAATGACCTATAGGGTATGGAGAAGCTCTTGTTAGGGTGGCTCAAGGTCAGAAAAGGAGATTGCATTGAAAAACTTCAAGAATTTCAAAGTTACAAGGCTAAACTTGGCAATTTGCAACATTCTACCCATACCTCTTGCTCAAGACATTTGCCTATGAATTGAACCTAATTCTCAGATAAAGAAAACACCAGTTACATGCTTGAAACCAACTGAAACTCTCTCATTTCCTTAGTTGCAAGATTCTTGCAAAGTTTCACCAAGTTTCCAAAACCTTCAAAATCTGCCTTGCATTTTCCTTTCCAAAACTATTTCCAAACACTTTCAAACTCAAAAAAAGCTTCAAACACATCACAAATAATGCAATAAATTTGTCCAAACCATAACCTTGGCCAGAAACTCATCCAATAAAAAATTCAATGGTTGAAACCTCATTTTTTGACTTTTCTGCATTTTGAAGGGAAGCCTCTAAACCATTGCACTTCTGCACTCCCTAAGACCTCTAACACTTCATATTTGACATATGTAAACTGTCCATGCTGGTTCCACACTTTTGTAACAAGGATAGAGTGAGTTGGCTTGGGAAATCTGTGGATTTTTGATGTTTTTCTTCACTTACAAGGCATTCTACCCACCAACTTGCTTGGAGTTCATTTGGAGCATCTCCTCATCACCCTTGGTTAATTTTTAGACCTTGGAGAAGCTCTCAAAGTCTCTATTTTTCTTATTGCTCAAGCTTGCTTCAAGAGGTAAGCCTAGAACTCATAATGTGAACTTTTCACTTGCATTTCATATGCTGCCATGACTTGTAGCTATGATCTTGTGTTGTACATTGTTTGAACATGTCTTACGTATGTTGTGTGTCATGTATGAACCATTTCTTGCAGCAAAACATGTAATTTTTGAACTGTCAAACTCAGGTCACAAACCAGGTCACAAGCTAGGCCCAACCTAGTCACTTTTGGCATGATACATCCAATCTGTCAAACCATGTTGCAGTTCTTGATTTCTTTTGTGATAACCTCTATATATGATTTATATGTGATGTTTGTACACTTTTTTCACAAAGCACACTGTTAGAACACAGATTTGTGGTTCTTATATCTCTATGTTTTGATGATAACTTTATAGAATTTTATAATGAGTAAATATACACTCTAAAATTTGTTCAAGTATTATTGTTTCAGGTATAAAATTAAATACCTTAAAGAAGCAAAATACATAAGTACAAAGAAACTATGCAAAGCTCTGAAGCATCAGATGCAAGACTATCAGAAGATTCTGAAGCGCTTCCAGAAGGATCTGAAGCAGAAGCTACAGAATGATCTGAAGCGTTAATGAAAGAAGTATACAAAAGCTGAAAGCTCTGATCTTATCAGACTCTGAAGTTTTTTTCACTACAAACTCAGAGGCTTTGATAACCAGACTCTTATTATTAATATTCACGCTCAAAGCACATAACTGCTGCATACTGTGATGAAGACTCTAATCAAGACTGAGACTCTGATATATCAAAACTCTGATCAAGACTGAGACTCTGATACATTAAAGATCTGATCATCTATCAAGACTCTAAACTTATCATTCATCTTAAGCTCTGATCATCTTAAAGCATTCCATACCTTTTAAGCTCACTACAAGTTCTGAAATGCAGATTGTGAAGACTTCATCTTGAAGGAAGCTTGTTGAAGAAGCTGTAAACTTGATTAGACGTGGTGCTACTTCCAAAGTAACCAACGGCTAATTTGTCCAAAGAAGTGACGTGGTGCAAATCCCAAGGCTTCTACAACCATACCTTTCTGCAGAAAGCATATTTCTACCCATACTTTTAGTGATGAAAAGTCATACAATCAAAATATTATATTCAGTTGCACATCACTCAAGGCATTTGAAAAAGCTATAAAAGGAGAACTACTTCAACATTTTGAGGCTGAAAATTGACTACTCATCTTTTGCTCATTGCTAGATTACTCAGAAAGAAATACACGCTTGATTCATAAAAGAGAAAATCTCTCAAGATTTCACTCATTTAATCTTTCATAAAACCACATAGTTTTTGTTGTACTTAATCTTAAGTGTAAACATCACAGTTGTGATACAGCTTATTAGAAGCATTCAAACACTTGTTAGTTTACATTAAATTGTAAGAAGTTCCTTAAGAAGACCAAGGTGTGGTCAGTAGTTCTTGAGAAGACTAAGACAGTTGTTCTTAGTGCTTTCTATTGTAATCAGTTGATCAATAGTGGATTAAGTCCTTGCAGAGAAAGGCAAATCATCTTTGATAAGGTGGACTGGAGTAGTTGAGTTCAACGAACCAGGATAAAAATATTGAGTTCTTTTTATATACATATTTCTTAAAAACTCTTATTTAACCCCCCCTTCTAAGTGTTTTTCTCACCTTCAGTTGGCATCAGAGCTCCGGTTCTGTTTGTGCTATCACTTAACCGTGACCAAAAAAGATCCAGCGAGAAAAAACTCTTGATACTCTTGGTTGATATACATTATGGCTGCTGAAACTCAAACACCCAACTACAACAAATATGAAGAAAGAGTCAGCACAAAACCTCCCATGTTTGATGGAGAGAAGTTTGATTATTGGAAAGATAGACTGGAAAGTTTCTTTCTAGGATTTGATGCTGATCTTTGGGACTTATTCATTGATGGATATGTTCATCCCACTGATGGGAATAGCAAGAAAGTTGACAGAAAATCAATGACTGAGGAGCAAAAGAAGGAATTCAGAAATCACCACAAGGCTAGAACTATATTGCTAAATGTTATATCTCATACTGAGTATGAGAAAATAACCAACAAAGAAAATGCCTTTGATATATTTGAATCCCTGAAGATGACTCATGAAGGGAACTCTCAAGTCAAAGAAACCAAGGCTCTGGCGCTGATCCAGAAGTATGAAGCTTTCAAGATGGAAGAATCTGAATCTATTGAAGCAATGTTTTCCAGATTCCAGATTCTCACTGCTGGCCTAAAGGTTCTGGACAAGGGTTACTCTACAGCAGATCATGTCAAGAAAATAATCAGAAGCTTGCCAACCAGATGGAGACCTATGGTCACTACTCTGAAGCTGGCAAAGGATCTGAACAAGATTACGCTGGAGGAACTAATCAGTTCTCTAAGGAGTCATGAGATTGAACTAGAGGAAGATGAGCATCTAAAGAAAGGTAAGTCAATTGTGTTAAAATCTAATAAAGCTGTTAAAGCATTGCAGGTATTAGAAGAAAGCTCTGAAGAGTATGCTTCTGAAGATTGAAGAAGAACTATCCTTGCTATCCAGAAGAATCAATAAACTCTGTAAGAATAAGCAAAGGAAGTTTAAGAACTTTAGAAAACCAGATCAACACAAAGAATCTTCTGGGCACAGAAGATCTGGAGAACATTCTGGATACAGAAGATCTGGAGAATCCTCTGGACACAGACGATCTGGAAAAAGAGAGGTTGTTTGCTATGAATGCAAAGAACCTGGGCACTACAAGAGTGATTGTCCAAAGCTTCAGAAGGAGAACCCAAAAAGAAAGTCAGATCATAAAAAGAAAGTTCTGATGGCTACCTGGGATGACTCAGATGCATCTGATTCGTCATCAGAGTCAGAAGAGGAATGTGCAAATGTGGCATTCATGGCTGACATTGAGGACAGTGCTGAATCATCTGGATCAGAATCAGAATCTGATTCTGAGGAGGTATTTGCTGAACTTTCTAGACAGGAACTTGTTGAAAGTTTATCTGATATTCTTGAAAACTATAGTAAAGTTAAACTCAAATACAAAACGCTTCAAAAGCATATTGAATTTGAGAGTAAAAAGTTTGAATCAGAAATAGCTGAACTAAAAGCTGAAAATCTTCAATTGAAAAAGAATTTAGAATCTGTTCAATTAAACTCTGATTCAAAATCTGAATCATGCTCTAAAAATATTTTACAAGAGTATGACTATAGTTTCAGGAAGTTTCTAACTAAAAGCCTAGATAGAAGCAAAATGGCTTCAATGATCTATGGTATTAGCAGAAACTATAGAAAAGGTGTTAGATATAAATCTTTCTCTTATGAAGATTCAAATCCAAAATCTGTAGATAAACTGGATATCAAGTATCCTCCTTTATATTCTCAATTTACATTTGGTCACTTGAATGATATTAAACACACAAGTTCTAATCAGAACAAACCTGTGTTTAATAAATCTAAAGCTAATCAGAACAAGTCTTATGTTGAAAGACAGAAGTTCAGAAAAATCTTTAAGGCAACTAACCAAAAAGGACCCAAGAAAATCTGGGTACCTAAGGATAAGATAATCTATGTTGCAGACATCCTCAGCAGCAAAGTCAAGACTCCAATCATGGTACCTGGACTCTGGATGCTCACGACATATGACGGGAAAAAAGTCTATGTTCCAAAGTCTGAAGCTTAGATCTGGAAGAGATGTCAAGTTTGAAGGGAATCAGAAGGGAAAAATAATTGGCTCTGGAACCATAGGCAATGGTAAACTTCCTTCCATAACTAATGTCTTGCTTGTTGAAGGATTAGCTCATAATCTGTTGTCCATAAGTCAATTAAGTGACAATGGTTATGACATTATCTTTAATCAAAAGTGTTGCAAAGCTGTTAGTCAAAAGGATGGCTCAATCCTCTTTAATGGTAAAAGGAAAAACAACATTTATAAAATTAGTATTTCAGAACTTAAGGTTCATAATGTTAAATGCCTTATGTCTGTTAATGAGGAGCAATGGGTCTGGCACAGAAGATTGGGTCATATTAATATGAGACGTATATCTCAGATTAATAAGCTTAATCTGGTCAGAGGACTTCCTAATCTGAAGTTCAACTCAGATGCTCTTTGTGAAGCATGTCAGAAAGGAAAATTTTCAAAATCATCTTTTAAATCCAAAAGTGTTGTTTCAACTTCAAAACCATTAGAGTTACTTCACATTGATCTGTTTGGACCAGTGAAAACTGCATCCATCAGAGGCAAGAAGTATGGATTAGTCATTGTTGATGACTACAGCAGATGGACATGGGTAAAATTCCTAAAACACAAGGATGAGTCACACTCTGTGTTCTTTGATTTCTGCAAACAAATCCAAACTGAAAAAGATTTCAAAATTGTCAAAGTCAGAAGTGATCATGGTGGTGAATTTGAAAACAAACATTTTGAAAAATATTTTAATGAAAATGGCATTGCTCATGATTTCTCCTGTCCTAGAACTCCACAACATAATGGAGTTGTAGAAAGGAAAAATAGAACTTTGCAAGAGATGGCCAGAACCATGATCAATGAGACCAACATGGCAAAACATTTTTGGGCAGAGGCAATTAATACAACATGTTACATTCAGAACAGAGTGTCAATTTGACCTCTTCTGGAAAAGACTCCTTATGAATTGTGGAGGAATAGAAAGCCAAAAATTTCTTATTTCCATCCTTTTGGGTGTATTTGTTTTATATTAAACCCTAAAGAGAATCTTAACAAGTTTGATTCTAAAGCACAAAAGTGTTTCATGCTTAGATATTCTGAACGCTCTAAAGGCTACAGAGTATACAATACTGAGACACAAATTGTGGAGGAATCTATACATGTTAGATTTGATGGTAAGCTTGGCAATCAAAAGCCAAAGCAGATTGAAAACTCTGCCGATGGAGAAGTTATTCTCATAGAATCTGAGAAACCAGAGGTAGAGAAAGCTCAAGAAGAAGCTACGCCAGATGCAACTCCATTAGCTGCTCAGATGAATAACATGAATATTTCTGAAGAACCAACAGTTAAAAGATCATCTAGAATCAAGGCTTCTCATCCAGAAGAAATGATTATTGGAAATAAAGATGACCCTATAAGAACAAGGTCGTTTATCAGATCATCTGGAACATCACTTCTTGGGTTGGTATCTATTATTGAACCAACATATGTGGATGAAGCTCTGAGTGACAATGATTGGATACTTGCAATGCAAGATGATCTAAATCAATTTACAAGAAATGATGTGTGGAATCTGGTTCCTAGACCAAAAGGTTTCAACATTATTGGAACAAAGTGGGTATTCAGAAATAAACTAAATGAGCAAGGAGAAGTTGTAAGGAACAAGGCAAGGCTGGTAGCTCAAGGGTACAGTCAACAGGAAGGTATTGATTACACTGAAACTTATGCTCCAGTGGCAAGGTTAGAATCTATACGCCTTCTTATTTCATTTGCTGCACAACATAACATCACTCTATATCAGATGGATGTTAAGAGTGCCTTCTTAAATGGTATTATAGAAGAAGAAGTTTATGTCCATCAACCTTCTGGTTTTGAAAGTGATAAATTTCCAGATCATGTTTTCAAACTCAAAAAATCTCTTTATGGTTTGAAACAAGCTCCCAGAGCTTGGTATGAAAGATTAAGTAATTTTCTTCTGGAAAAGAACTTTATCAGAGGCAAAGTGGACACAACTCTTTTCTGTAAAACAATTAAGAAAGATTTACTAGTTTGTCAAATTTATGTGGATGATATTATTTTTGGATCTACCAATATTATGCTGGGAAAGGAGTTTGCTTTGTCTATGCAGGTTGAATTTGAAATGAGCATGATGGGAGAACTTAGATTCTTTCTGGGAATCCAAGTAAATCAGACTTCAGAATGTACATATATTCATCAGACTAAATATGTCAAAGAGCTTCTGAAGAAATTCAATCTGAATGAAAGCAAACTTGCTAAGACTCCAATGCATCCTACAAGCACACTTGGTAAGGAAGAGGTAAGTAAGAAAGTTGATCAAAAACTTTACAGAGGTATGATTGGATCTCTCTTATATTTGACTGCTTCAAGACCTGATATTTTATTCAGTGTGTGTCTGTGTGCTAGATTCCAATCAGATCCCAGAGAATCACACTTAACAGCTATTAAGAGGATTCTAAGGTATCTGAAAGGTACTACTAATGTGGGTTTGTGTTACTGAATATCTGATGAGTATAAATTAGTTGGATTCTGTGATGCTGACTATGTTGGAGACAGAGTAGAACGTAAAAGTACTTCTGGAAGTTGTCAATTTCTTGGAAGTCATCTGATCTCTTGGTTCAGCAAGAAGCAACCCACAATTTCACTTTCAACAACAGAGGCAGAATATATTGCTGCTGCTGGATGTAGCACTCAGATGCTCTGGATGAAAAGTCAACTAGAAGATTATCAGATCTTTGAGAGTAACATTTCTATCTTCTGTGATAATACTTCTGCTATCTGCTTACCTAAAAACCCCATTTTACATTCTAAAGCTAAGCATATAGAGATTAAACATCATTTCATCAGAGACTATGTTCAGAAGGGAATTATCAATTTAAACTTTGTAGATACAGATCATCAGTGGGCTGATATCTTTACAAAACCCCTTGCTGAAGATAGATTTAAATTTATTTTGAAAAATATTAGTATGGACTTCTGTCCAGAATAAAATATTCATCAGATGAAATTTTGTTTTCAGGTGATAAATGTCTAAACTCTGAAGTATTTCTTTTGTTGAATTCTGTGTTTATTTCTTTGTGTGTAAATCTGAACTAACAAGGCTCAGAAGATCTGAACGTTGCCTAACGTGTCATTTCTCAAAGAGTTCCAGAGGCACGTGCAAGCAAACACGTGTAGCTCAGAATCTGGAAAGGTAGAGTGCACCATACTGAAGTGACATTTGAGGCATTGCTTTGACAATCCAAAATCTCTTGATTTTCCCCCTTCTGTCAGAATCTTAAATGTTTGATATGATCTTATTCTTTGCATTAATTGCTTGATTTGATTATGGTTCACTTCATTCAATGTTTATGCACGTTTGAGTGTGTGTGTCCTTTTGCATGCCCTAAAAATTTTCTCTTATAAATTCTCTCAACTCTTCACAAATCACATTTCCACTTATCATCTCTCATATGCATTTCTGTCTTCTCTATTGTTTCCATCTTATTTCAAAACCCAAAAATCTTCGTAAACCCAGACGCACCTCAAGAACTTCAATGGCTTCACCTTCATCAACACCTGCTCAGATGAAAACTTCAACTGTTGTTGCATCATCTCCTAACGCTGTTGGTTCATCCCAAACTGTTGTTGTGTACAAAGCACCAGTAAGAACTCTTCTCACTCCAATCAAAGAACTTGAGGTTCTGTGTGAGAACTTTGTGGATTTTGAATCCATCAAAGAAAATGGTTTTGATCTCCTTTCAACTATCAAAGCTCAGAACTGGGAAAAGTATTTTGACAGGATGATGGGTCCTGTTTATCCAGCTTTGGTAAAAGAATTCTGGATACACGCTCAAGTGTGCCCTAAGTTTATTCATTCATCTGTTCTTCGAAAGGAAATTGTCATTACTGAAAAATTAATCAGACAACTACTTGAGTATAAGGAAACTGAGGGAATCACAAGTATGGCTATTGATCGTGTGGATTTGGCTGACATTTTTCAAGAAGTTTGTGTTTCTGGGGAACCATCTAACAAGGTCAGAGATCTGAAACCTGTTTACAGAATTTGGGCTAAGATCTTCATGAGTTCAATCTTTCATAGGAAATCTTCTAACTCACCAGATAACGTAAATTCGGAACAAATGTACTTCATGTACTGTATGAGGAAAGGAAAGAAGGTGGATTTACCTTATCTTCTGTTCAGCCATCTTCTGAACCATATCAAAGAAACAAGAGAAGAAGTTAGGGTTAAAGTTGGAAAAATCAGAACTTGGATCCCTATGGGAAGACTGATATCAGACATTCTAACAGAGAATGGTCTTGTGAAACATCTGTTTGATGCTGGGGTGACAGAGGATCTGTCCTATGTTATAGGATCTATCATAAATGGGAACACTCTGAAGAGAATGAAGGTTATTTCAGAGCTTGCTGGAAAACCCAAGAAATTTCAATCTGAAGACGTCAGCAGAAGGAGAATTCCTCTAGCAGATTTTCCTATGTTCAGTGTTGATGAACCTAGGCACATCATTCTGACATTCATTGCTGAATGTTTAAGAGATGGAATTCCTCTACCTGCTAACATAGTACAGAAGGAAGGAGAAGTATTGCCAAATCTTATGAGAGACAGGCGCAGGAAAAGAAAGGCTGAGGAGGGATCTCTTGCACAGCCCAAGAGGAAAGCCTCTGATGCTGGTGACAAGCCTGAAAAGGACAAGAAGCAAAAGGAAAATCCTCCAGAAGCTACTGTGGAAGAAATCAGAGAAACAATTCACCAGGTATTAACATCTGATCCCAAACCATATGTACCTTCATCCTCACCTTCACCTCCACCATCTCCTCATAAACCATCTGAACCTAAATCATATGTACCTCTTTCATCTGAACCCATTTCATCTCCTAACAAACATTCTCAACCATATTCTGTTCAACTACCATCTGAAACCCCTCAACAGAAATCTTCTGAACATCAACCTCCTCAACCAAACAAATCTGAAACACAACAACAACCATCATCTCAATCACAAAAACAACAATCCTCTGAACAACAAACACAATCAGAACAACAAAAACAATCTGAACCACTCTCATCTACTCAACCACCAGAAGAACCAACCATCAAAAATCCTGAACCATCTGTCCAACAACCATCTGAAAAAATTCTGGATATATCACCACTTGCAACTTTGTATGTCCTCTCTTCAACTTCATGTCATTCAACTGAATCATCTGATTCTGATGAATCTGAAGTCCCCTCACCAACTAGCTTACAAATTCCTGATCCATATAAACCTCTATCATCTGATCTACCTGAATCTGACAACCCTCTTCGCTTCAAATTCAACTTCATAGATTTTATGTCAGCCTCTTCTGATGTGATTATATCAACACCATCTAATACTGACACCTCCATTCCTCAACTTACCATACCACAAACATCCATACCCAAATCATCTGAACATCCATCATCTGATCACCCACCTCCTGAACTAACTCAAACACCTCCTGAACCATCACAACCTCTCACCATAGAAGACTTTCTCAACCTAAAACCCAGATCAGATGTTTCTACTCTGTTCAAGAATTTCAAGAAGGAACTACGTATGGGAATCGCTTTTGTAGAGAAAGAGTGCATGACTAGTTCGGATCATGCTGTATCTGAAGCATCTTGGAACAGATTCATATCAAAATTCAACTCAACTGCATCTGACCTCAGAATGCTCTGTGCTGATGATGCAAAGGCTAAGTTTGCTGAAATAGTCAGACAAACTCTGCTGAACATTATCACAACTCCAGTGCTTTTTCTAGAAGATGCTCCTGCTGAAAATTCTGCAACAATAGAAGATACTCCTACATCTGACATGGAGATTGATCATCCAATGGCAGCTGCATCTGCTTCTGAATCTTCTGCATCTGAGATAAAGAATGAGATTCCAGATGTTGTCCAAGAAGTCAAGGAAATCAGAACATGGATGATAAAACAGGAACGGACTACTGAAGAAATCAAGACTTGGATGGCCAAGCAAGAAGAGTCCACTGCTAAGATTACGGATCTTCTGACTCTGATTGCTTCTCGACAGCCCTAGTGTTCTTTTTCATGTCTTTGCATTCTCGTTTTGCACTTGTTTTCTGTTTGTTCTATTTTCTATCATCTGCTCTATGAATTTCTTATGCTATTGTGCTTTTCTGATCTGATTAAATCTGGTTGTTTTGTCTTTCATTCGTGTGTTATATTTTTCTCTCTTCTTTTGTTGTCTTTTCTGTCTTTAAAGTTCTTTTTGATTATGACAAAAAGGGGGAGAAAGAGAAAGAGAATTTGATTGTTCAACATAAGCAAATGCTAAAAATGAAATTCAAACATTGTTTTAATCTAACATTGAATCTTAAGACTTTCAGATCTCATTATCTCATCTAACAAAATGATCTGAAGTTACCCTGAGAATTATCTAATCAGGCTCTGATCCTTGAAAGCAAATTCTGGAGATCTTGATTCTGGAAAGCATCCAAGCTGAGTTTTTCTCTCATCAAGGATTTCTACCGGGTTCTGAAATATACTCAAGCAAAAAGGGAAGTGTTCTTTTCTATTAAAGTATTCATTTCAGGGGGAGATTCTTAATCTCAGGGGGAGTATTTTTTTTCCCTTCTTCCTTTATTAAACAAAATTCCCTATGTTTTGTCATCATCAAAAAGGGGGAGATTGTTAGAACACAGATTAGTGGTTCTTATATCTCTATGTTTTGATGATAACTTTATAGAATTTTGTAATGAGTAAATATACACTCTAAAATTTTTTCAAGTATTATTGTTTCAGGTATAAAATCAAATACTCTTAAAGAAGCAAAATACATAAGTACAAAGAAACTATGCAAAGCTCTGAAGCATCAGATGCAAGACTATCAGAAGATTCTGAAGCGCTGCCAGAAGGATCTGAAGCAGAAGCTACAAAATGATCTGAAGTGTTAATGAAAGAAGTATACAAAAGCTGAAAGCTCTGATCTTATCAGAATCTGAAGTTCTTTTCACTACAAACCCAGAGGCTTTGATAACCAGCCTCTTATCATTAATATTCACGCTCAAAGCACATAACTGCTGCATACTGTGATGAAGACTCTAATCAAGACTGAGACTCTGATATATCAAAAATCTGATCAAGACTGAGACTCTGATACATTAAAGATCTGATCATCTATCAAGACTCTGAACTTATCATTCATCTTAAGCTCTGATTATCTTAAAGAATTCCATACCTTTTAAGCTCACTACAAGTTCTGAAATGCAGATTGTGAAGACTTCATCTTGAAGGAAGCTTGTTGAAGAAGCTGTAAACTTGATTAGACGTGGTGCTACTTCCAAAGTAACCAACGGCTAATTTGTCCAAAGAAGTGACGTGGTGCAAATCCCAAGGCTTCTACAACCATACCTTTCTGCAGAAAGCATATCTCTACCCATACTTTTGGTGATGAAAAGTCATACAATCAAAATATTATATTCAGTTGCACATCACTCAAGGCATTTGAAAAAGCTATAAAAGGAGAACTACTGCAACATTTTGAGGCTGAAAATTGACTACTCATCATTTGCTCATTGCTAGATTACTCAGAAAGAAATACACGCTTGATTCATAAAAGAGAAAATCTCTCAAGATTTCACTCATTTAATCTTTCATAAAACCACATAGTTTTTGTTGTACTTAATCTTAAGTGTAAACATCACAGTTGTGATACAGCTTATTAGAAGCATTCAAACACTTGTTAGTTTACATTAAATTGTAAGAAGTTCCTTAAGAAGACCAAGGTGTGGTCAGTAGTTCTTGAGAAGACTAAGAAAGTTGTTCTTAGTGCTTTCTATTGTAATCAGTTGATCAATAGTGGATTAAGTCCTTGCAGAGAAAGGAAAATCATCTTTGATAAGGTGGACTGGAGTAGTTGAGTTCAACGAACCAGGATAAAAATATTGAGTTCTTTTTATAGACATATTTCTTAAAAATTCTTATTCAACCCCCCTTCTAAGTGTTTTTCTCACCTTCACACACCACTACACAATAATGTTCACATGTTCTTGCTTTTGGTTGTCACCAAACTTGCCCAAACAATGATGCTATCAGGTTTTCTTATGGGTTCATGGTATAGAAAAACAAATGGTAACATTGAATTCCTTGTTCAAAAATACATAATTTACACTTTTGGTTCACCTTATTTGGTTAAGATTTGATTGAGTTCCAATCCTTCATGCAAATGACCTTAGGTTGTGACCTTGCCTTGCCCTAGTTTTGCCCCCATTAATGCACCAAATTTCAATGATCATAACTTTCTCATTTTTTGTGCTATTGATTCCATTCTTTTTTGAAAGCTACTCCTTAACATGTCTATTTTCATTGAGTGGATAAAGAATTCAAGGATTGTTATCCTAGAAATACTTTGGTCCACTTGAAAAACATGTGTTCTTAGGGTTTTTACCTTGATGTCCTTGAACGTTTTCAACTTGTAACTTGATTTTTCTTGTGAGATTGATCTTGGATGACTCATATATGTTTTTTAACATGTTTAAATTCTCAAATATGTTTGATTCATTTCCTTACTATGTTCATACTTGCTTTTGTGAATGTATATATGTGAAAATAGCCTGTTGAACTTCATCTGTGAACTTTGCCATGATTCTTGATGTTGTAACCTCTTGAATATTCCCATTACACCTTATTTTACTTGTTTATGTGTCTTGTTAGAACCATAACATGTTTAGGTTTTGTTCTTGCCTTTTTGAATGCTTGAATATGTATGGTATACTTTGAATTTTATCTGTGAACTTTAACATGATTCTTGATGTTGTGACCTCTTGAATATATTTTTCATGCCTCATTCTACTTTTATGTGTGTCTTGTTAGAATCATAACATGCTAGAGTTTGATTGTTGACTTGGTTGTTACCATGAAACTTGTTTACTTCTCCCCATGAAATCATGAATTCATACTTGAACTGTTGTAACATTTCTTGTATTCTTGCTTGTTTGATTGTCATCAATACATGTTTAGTTGGTCTTATGTTGTTACATTTGATCTCATTTGATCATTATAACATTCTTGCTTCAAGTTGTCACTTGTTTGCATTAATCTTGTTTGAATGTCATAGATGAACTTGTTGTTGTTACACATGTTCTTTACTTGCAATGATAGTTGTTACCTCTTTGTTGTTTGATCTTTGTTAAGATGTTAAATGTTAATATTGATTATTGTTACATGTTGCTACATGTTCTTTATTTATGTCTTTAACTTTGTTAAGTTGTTCCCCAATGATGAAACTTTCTAGTTCACATCAAGTTATCTGTGTCATTGTGTCCAAAGGAAAGTCTCTCTATTGACCCTTGGGTCATAGATAGCTCATTACCCTCCCCCTGACTTTGTCAAGTCATTTTGAACCCTAACTTAGTTAAGTTAGCACCTACTAGCCATTAGACTTTGCTTAAGTCTAAAATAAACACCTTTACTAGGAGTGTTTTTCAACTAGAACCCTAGGATAGAGTTTGTCAACTCTATGTAAGGATCATTGTCATGATTACTTATTCCCCCTGGCTTTTGTTGAAGTCAACATCTTGAGTGTACAACTTAGAATAGAGAGTTTTGTTAAACTCTATACAAGCATTATTATGTTTGTTCCCCTTTTGAACCTTGTTCATAATCAAGTGTTCATATATCCCTAGTGAGGTGAACTACGATTGCTCTGATTCTATCCTAGCTAGGATACGTAGGCAGAAGATGCGATATCTTTGCGAGCAAACTTAGAAACATCAACCCTAGGTCTTTACCTTTAAAACCAAAATACTAATCTCCATCCATAGTATAACCATAGAAAGTCTATCATACACACACACACACACAAAAGGTTCCTGTAGAGTACTACAGATATTTAGGGTGTAAAATACCTACCCTAGGCATAACCAACCCCCGATCCCCGAATCTCTTAGCATTGTTGTTACATCGCGCAAAAGGTCTTTCTTTCTTTAACCTTTCCTTTGGAAAAATCAAAGTCCGGTTGTGAATTTAATGAATTAAGATTCAAGTTAATCCATAGCTTGACATCCGATTCGCACTGCAACAAAGTAAAAATAACAAAAAGGCCCCACAGATTGGGTCACTACGTCTTGGGCAGAACGTAGGACTGAACATAATCAAAACAATGAAAATTACTCTGCAATAGTAACATGAACGACATCCTCGATAGTCCAGTTGCACAGCTTCAGGCCGGGAGCACATGGACGAATCCAAGCATCCAATCACAGTCGCTATCACCTTCACCGTCCCCTATGGCATGAATCCTGTCAAATTAACTCCATCACTGGTGAATTACACAGGTCCTCTATATCTAGGAGGGTCTTGAGAAGAACTGGAGGGCTTTAACCCTAGGCCAAATTTATCTTGTTTGACGGGAACATCAAGAACCTGGCTCCACCTCTAAGAAGATCCAGACTCATCAATATCACATGCTTCTTTAAAAGACGACATGGAAACCTATGGGTCTTTGACTTTGAAAAGAGGCTTCTCCTGAATTTTTTCATCTTCAAAGGCTTGATAGAGCGTTTCATGGATCTCCTCATCCACCTCAACGTACTTGAAGGATGATAGATGGCTAACCATGATATCTTCTTCACCGCACACCATAATAACCTTTCCCTCCATCATGTACTTCAGCTTTTGATGTAGAGTTGACGTAACTACTCTCGCAACATGTATTCATGACCGGCCAAGCAGGCATCTATACGCCGGTTGGATATCCATTATGTAGAAAGTTGCGTCAAAAAATTCAGGTCCAACCTGAATTGGCATGGTAATCTCTCCAAATACTGACCTCTATAAGCTATCAAATGCTCTCACTACCAAATCAATTGGTGTTCATATCAATCCTTGGGTATCCAATTTCATTAATGCTTTCTTTGGCAACATGTTTAACGACGATCCTGTGTCAACCAGGATAAGAGACAACAATGATCCTCTGCACTCCATGGAAATATGCAAAGCATGGTTGTGATTTCTTCTAGCAAGAGTTAAGTCTAGGTCGGCGAAACCTAAACCATTACCAGCATTGACATGCGTCACAACCCCTTCCAATTAATTAACTGAAATTTCTTGTGGTACATAAGCTGAATTTAAGATCCTCAACAAAGCATTTCGGTGTGCTTCAGAACACCACAACAATGACAAAATGGAAATCTTTAAAGGAGTTTGATTCAAGTGATCCACAATCTTGTAGTCACTCTTACAAATGAGTCTCATAAACTCCTCAACATGTTTAGAGAATGAACTATCACCACCAGCCTGTTGTTGCACACTCTCCTTAACCACTGCCTTCCTTTTCCCTTATCGGTCTTGTCAATATTAGCATCAGAAAGAGAAAAGACCCTTCCACTTTGAGTGATCCCACCTGCACTAACTACGTTTTCAACATTAGAACCACCATATGACAAACTAGTCAACTCTTGCTTCTGCCTGTTACATAACACTTTTGCCCTATAGTTCCATGAAATGGCTTTGGTGCTCTCATACGGCACGAATCCTGGAACAGTAATGATCATCGGTGCTAGCATAGCAGGCGCTGAAATATTTATGGTCCGGTAAGGAATTGAAATCATGGAGATATCTCTTTCGTTATTACTAGCTCCATTAACAACATCTTCCCTAACAACTCTGTCAAACTGTAGATAACCATTATCAATCATCCTCTAAATACTATTATTCAAAAGATCACATCCATTAGGTTGCACTTCACATTTTGAACAATCAGTAGAACATCATGGGAATATTCCCCCCTTCAACAACTTGTCCTTCATGAACCTCAACGGAGTTTTCAAATCCTTAACATTCGTTATCAGATTCAATCTTTCTCCGTCAATAACAACATTTGTTCTTGCCACACCATGATTTGGCATTGGGTTTTGGTTCATATTAGGCCCTCTGTTGCGGTGAGAATCGTGATACCAAGCTATTGATTAACTTGAATCTTAATTCATTAAATTCATAACCGAACTTTAATTTATCCAAAGGAAAGGATAAAGGAAGAAAAACCCTTTGCGCGATGTAACAACAACGCTAAGAGATTGGGGATCGGAGGTTGGTTATGCATAGGGTATGTATTTCACATCCTAAACATCTGTAATACTCTACAGGAACCTTTTGTATGTTTGTATGTTATGCTTGCTAAATGTTTGCTATGGTTTGGGATTCGGTATTGGGTTAAGTTGTAGGTAAAGACCTAAGGATAGTTTCTAAGTTTGCTCACAAAGATATCGCATCCTCTACCTACGTATCCTGACTAGGATAGAATCAAAGCAATCGTAGTTCACCTCACTGAGGATAGATGAACTCTTGATTATGATCAAGGTTTAAAGGGGAACAAACATAACCATGCTTGTATATAGTTTAACCAAACTCTCTAGATCTAAGTTGTACACTCAAAAGAAATGACTTTGACAAAAGCCAAGGGGGAGTAAGTAATCATCACCATGTTTCTTACATAGAGTTAACAAACTCTATCTAAAAGTTATAATTGAAGGATACTCCTAACAAGGGGGAGGTCTTTTAGACTTAAAGCAAAGTCTAATGGCTTGTAGGTTCTAACTTAACTAAGATAGGTTTCAAGATGACTTAAAAAAGTCAAAGAGTGTAATGAGCTATCTATGAACCAAGGGTCAATAGAGAGACTTTCCTTTGGAATAAGAAAAGATGAGGCAACTGGATGAGAACTAATAAGTTCCATCACTTGGGGAATAACTTAAAAAATTTGAAAAGCAAACATAAGAGTTCATTCAAACATGATGAACATATAAAAGAGCATGGTGACAACCAATAAGAGATATGTAAGCATGTAACAAATCAAGCAAAGATTACAATAAATCTAAATGGTTACAACCAATAATGAACAAAGATGTTACAATATCTAGAAGGGAACATGGTAGAGGTTCTTACAAGACCAATCATACAAGGTAAAAACCAACTTGAAGCATCTTAACAAAGATAAAGGGAATGAGGTAACAACCAACAAGACAAACAAAAGTATGTGGTTCAAACAATTTTAATGCAAGCAAGTAACCACATGAGACCAACAATCATGCATTGATGACAATCAAATACAAGTAAGCATACAAGAAGTGTTACAACAGTTCAAGTAAGAAGTTCAAATTTTCATGGGGAAAACATTCAAGTTCATGGTAAAAACCAAAACAAAGCAAACTCTAGCATCCTATGGTTCTAACAATACATCTAAACAAGTAGAGAAGACATAAAGAATACACTCAAGTTACAACATCAAGAGATATAGCACAATTCACAACATAGTTCACAGTATCATTCAGTTAGATGTACTTACAAAAGAAAGGATTGATCATGACAAGACCTTGGGCCAAACAAAAATTAATCACTCAAAAAATTAACAAGCATATGTGGATCAAGCACAATCAATCTTACAAGATAGGCCAAGAAATAGTTGAGAAAAGTTTCAAAAGAAACAAGGTAAAAACCCTAAAAAGCAACATGATTTCCAAGTGAGTTAAAGTATTTCTAGGATAGGCATCATTGAACTATTTTCTCACTATTTAAAAATAGACATGGTAAATAAAATTTTACAAAAAGAATGGGGCAAAAATGTTGAAAAATGAGTGATTTATGAAAATTGGAAATTTGTGAATAAAACATGAAAAATCAAGTGATAAAAAATAAGAATTGCACATTTCAAGTGTTGAACCCACGCCCTTTGGGTCATTAGTCTAAAACTTCACCTTCCCAACTAGAATGTGCGTGTGATAATCAATGGAAAAGAAAGTTTAAATGTTAAAACATGAAATAAAATGTAAAAAGCCAAAAGAGTTGATCTCCACTCTGATCGAACTCAAGACACTTAGGCAAGGCAATGCGTGAGCGCGTAGGCCATGACCACTGGGGTGGTGATACATCCAATGTATCAAACCACCCCAGAAATAGATAAGCCTTAATGGAAAATATTTTTGGGCAAAATCAAAGCAAACCAAACACAAAAACATGTCAAAACCTGAAGGTTCAATCTTGACCAAAACTTTATCATTTTTAGCAAAATTTGAGTCTAACTCACGTGAAATTCAACAAGGAATCTGATGGTGTCCTTGGTTTTATTAAAAAATGTACACAAATTAAAATTCGAATGTAACTGCAGATTTAGTGTTTGAAGTGCATTACCAATGCTAGAACTCAAACCAGTCATGTTTGTATTAGTTTGAAGGCATGCACACACTCCAAATATGGTGTACAAGAAGTTCAAACACATGATGATGCTCCTAGAATGATGATGAAGAACTAAGAGTCAAAATTTGGGGTATAACACCCTCGTTGGTGAAATTAATAGCCTTCGAGTCAAGCAAGTCCTGAACCTTGTGCTTGAAGGTTTTACAATTATCAATGTGATGGCCTGGGTGCTTGAATGAAACTCGTATCTCACATTAGCGTCATAACTAGGAGGTGGTTCACTGGTGAGAGGCGCCATGGTCCTCTTCTGAATAAAATGCAATTGAAGCAAATGTTGCAATATTTAAGAGTACGGCATCGGCGGAGTCTCAAACTGTCTGTTCGTCATTCTCTGTCAGCCAACGTAAGGTCGTGGAGCATTAACTTGTTGCTGAGGTTTAATCGGGATAGCTACAGTAGTAACTTGCTGATGATACTGAAATTGCGCTCTACCTTTACCCTTGTGAGAAATAGAATTAGCATCCCCTTTCCTCTTCTTAGGGTTGGATGTATATGGTTTCTTCATTCCTCCCGAAGAGGATCCACTTTCATTTAGAATTTTTCCAGACTTAACTCCACTTTCCACTCTCTCACCTGCCATCACCAAATCAGAAAAACCTGCCGATGTACAACCTATCAACTTCTCATAATACACTCCAGGAAATGTAGCCATAAATATGTCATTCAATTCTCTCACCACTTGTCGCTACTCGAAAAATACGCACAACGACGGGGAAGGCGAAAAGGAAAGGACAGAAGAGTCGCCACTGAACTTTATTTATCCCACAAGGGGAAAGGAAAATATCAAGAAAACCTTAAGAAAGAAATGGATAAGATGGTCTCGCGATCAAGAACGGGTTCGGAAGCCGGTTATGCGAGGGGAAGGTATTAGCACCCCTCGCATCCATCGTACTCGATGGGAACCATTTGCTTGTCGAATGTGTGAATTTATTTTCTTAAATATTATGCTATAAAAAAAGTGTTCCAAAAGATAGGGAGAAAAGGGTTAGAAATAGGGAAAGGAGGTAACAGGGAAGAAGAGAGAAAGGACGGACTCGGTAGGACTTCGCGGTCCTAGGCCTACGTATTCTCAACGGATATGAGAAAATCAGATTCGACGTAGTTTGGGGAACTACAGATATAAGGGGGAATGTGCTCGGCAAGGATTGTGGCCCTTGTGCCTATGTATCTTTACTTGAAAAAGTAAAGAATCAGAGCAGCCGTAGTTCGGCCTACGATTTATTGATGTTTTTATGGATGATGCTATCGTACGCATTCTAGCAGTTAGGTGTATTGCTGCTCGCTCGTTGGAGACTTAGGCATTACCTGTTTGCGGTAGAATGGACGTATCATATCCTTTTCGAAAGATAAGTTTTCGCCATGCGAGGAAAAATGTCACATTCGATTTGTTGAATTGTTTTTTTTTAGGGGCGAGATAGGTCCTCGGATAGTAACCCCTACGGGTAGTACCCAAGTTTTCATCTCAAAGTTTTTGTTATGAAAGGGTGTGGCGAACATAGCGTCTTCGTATTGAAAGACGAGTATCAAAACCACACACACTACAGTGAGCATCTTGACACTCGGAGAGGAAGAAGTCTACACTTAATCCTCTCTCTTTAGTTCAATACAAAGAGAACTTCATTCTCTTATGAAAGTGTTTTTGGTTTTGAATGGTAAGTGCTTTTGCGACAGAGAACCCTACGGTAAACGTCAGCACTCGAGATAGGAGAAGGCCTATGCCTAACCACTCCACGACCATTCAAGTTTTTGTCAAGAAAAGAGTTTAAAAAATGCACTCGGTACGGGACCGAGGTTTTTAGGTGACAAAGGCTGCGGAAAGAAGTTGTAGAGGGAGATAGGTGGCGGATAAAGTCACGTCTTCGTATTGAAAGACGAGTATCGAGACCACCCATAATTCAGTGAATATCCCAACACTCGGAGAGGAAGAAGTCTACACTCAATCCTCTCTCTTTAGTTCAATACCAAGAGAATCGATTTATTTATTGTAAGTGTTTTGAAAATGCACTCGGTACGGGGCCGAGGTTTTTTAAGAGAAAAAGGTGTGGATGAAAACGTCTTCGTATTGAAAGACAAGTATCAAAACCACCCACACTACAGTGAGCATCTCGAAACTCGGAAAGGAAGAAGTCTACACTCAATCCCCTCTCTTTAGTTCAATACAAAGAGAACTTTACCCTTTTATTAAATATGGTGAATTGGCTTAACAATCGTTTGAGAAAATCCGCTTGACGTTGGGTCAAGGGTTTAATTTCTTAAAAAGGTTTGAGGTGAAGCGAGCAAGGTCGATGGCGACGCACAAGGAAATCGGCTTACAAGGTCAAAAATGGCTCGATGACAATCGAGAGTTTGTTTTCTTGAAAATAGTTTTTGGAATCAAAAATCAACAAGGACAATAGAAATATTCACATATTAAAATCATACAAACATATGGGGTTAGTCGGCTAAAAAAATTGAGACATGCAAAAAAAAACGGCACTTTTTTAAGGTAAAAACAACAAGAAAATAAAATAAACAAACTGATCAGTTAGCGCCGCGAACTGAGAAAAGTGAACATTCTGTTTTTTGCATGTTCGCGCCGCGAACTGGGAAAGTTTTCATTCTGGTTTTTGCATGTTCGCGCCGCGAACTGGGAAAATTTTCATTCTGGTTTTTGCATGTTCGCGCCGCGACCTGAAGCGAAAAATGCAATATTTCTCTTGTTTTTTGCTGTCTTTTGTGATTTTCTTTCCTTTCTATTGGTTCTTAAAATGGTTTCTTTGTCCCCTTAGAACCTTACATAATATACTCAGTACAACAACACAAAAAAAGAGGAAGTAAAATGAATATAAAAGAAAAAAGTAAAGAGAGAAAAGTTTGATGAAATGGATACCCAAGAGCTTTCTATCCTTCTTGCAAGTCCTCCACTGATTTTTGTTGGATGTGCTCTCCACTCTTCACTCTATGTTATGAAGGTTCTGCTTCTCAATGGTCCTCTTGTGCTTCTATGTCACTCTCTTTTTTCTGGTCTTTCTTCCTTTCTATTTTTCTGGTTTTTGGGGTTTCTCTTGCTCTCTCTATTTTCTGGTTTTCCAATGTGTGTAGAATGTGTAATGAATGATCCTTGTTTTCAGCTCCTTCCCTCCTTATCTCACTTTTTCTGCTGCCTTTTTCTGCTGTACCAAAACCACAGCTCTTGCACACTTCTCCATTTTCAGAATTTCCATTCTTGGCAATATCTTTTACCACCCTTTTGGTGCAGCCCCACTTTCCTTCCATTTCTAGTATGTTTTTTGCTGTATTTTCTTCTGGACCCATTGGTTGGTTGATTTGTTTGGACATACTCATGTAGTCAATACACTACCTTTTGGACATCATTTTCAAATTCTGATTTTTGATGTGTATATGTATCAACATAAGCTTATAGCCTTGGTTTTGTGACATAAAATGATTTTGTAATATGATACACATTGCCACTTCTTGCATGGGGCTGTTTTGGACCATATTCAAATTGCCCATGAATGTATGCATAGCCTTGATCTTGAGATATTCCAACATTGAATTAGCTCTTAAATATTTTCCTTGCATGTTTGTAAGCACAAAGAGGGTCATGTGGACTTGATGGAGCATGGGGGATACCATGACATGAAGTTATTTTTAGAAACTTGAATTAAGACTAGAAAATAACTTAATTTCCTAAGCATTACCAAGAGTTTAGATTTTGTAACAAATGTGACATTCTTGCAAATGTCATGAAATTTTCTTTGTAATATTCTTGAATCTAGCCTTGAATTCATGAATCTTGAATTTGGAATGATGGGCTTCCCTTATGTCATTGAATTTGAAAGAAATGAAGAAATGAGTCAAGCCTTGAAAGAGGGAAAATTTTGGGGTGCAACAGCTGCCCCTATTCAAACGACTTGGACCTGAAGGGATGAAAAGCAAACGCTTTCAAACATTCGAGGTAAAAGGTGATTGAATACAAAAGAACCCAAAAATTTATCAACCGCAGAATGAAACCTCTGACATCGCCGTCAGGCACCTATATCAGGTAGAACATCTGACTTCGCCATCAGTCGTCGATCAAATACAAACACCTGACCTTGCCGTCAGCTCTTAATAGCATTCTAACTTTGCCGTCGGAACTCAACATCAAATCTGTGAGATCTGACGTCATAGTCAATATTCAACATAATCTGTAAAAACATCTGATTGGTAGAGCATCTGATCTCGCTATCAGTCCTCCATATCCTCTTACTTCGCCATCAACTTACAACATAATCTGACTTCGTCGTCAATTAAAATCATCTGACTTCGCCGTTATTTCTCAAACCATTTTAACGTCGCCGTCAACCCTCTACATGATCTGACTTCGCCATCAATTCTCCACATGAAATTTGGAAAAACACCTGACTTCGCTGTCAGTCCTTAACATCAAATTGGTAGGACACCTGACTTCGCCGTCATCCCTCCATAATTTGACTTTGTCGTCAATTCTTTACATAATCCGACCTCGCCGTCAACTCTCAACATAACCTGACTTCGCCATCAACTCTCTTCATGATCTGACTTCGTCGTCGATTCCCAACATGGCCTGACTTCGCCGTCAACTCTCTTCATATTCTGACTTCGTCGTCAATTCTCTTCATAATCTGACCTCGTCGTCAATTCTCTTCATAATCTGACTTCGTCGTCAATTTTTTAATAATCTGACTTCGTCGTCAATTTTTTTAATAATCTGACTTCGTCGTCAATTTTTTAATAGGATCTAACTTCGCCGCTAGCTATCAAAATCATTTGACTTCACCGTCACTTCATTTTGCTAAAAAGCGAGCATCGAACCCAAAGGTCGGCTCAACCCTAAGTTCAGAAGAACATTCGTCGATTCACCATCTGGGTGAAGAAATCCGTTGGGGAAACATGAACTTGAATAAATAGACTCCGCTAGGGAGACCGATAAGATGAACACATTTGTCAATGACCTGGCCGGAGGTCTGGATACCACGCAGGATTGAGAAATATACTGATAACTGCTGGAGATACGCTTGAAAACAAAGGGGTGGCAACCCGACTTATGTTTTACATGCATATGTTTGAATATGGCGTAATGCTCCATACGAAATGGAAATGCTACGCGTTTGGGAGGATGTTATGCATGATGCAAATGCAAAGGAAACACTTTAGCAAAATAAATTCCAAAGAGAAAGGATTAATTCCGCCGGGGAGAAGACTAGACACGTCTAGTACAAATGTTGGGGAAAACAAACCTTGGATGGTCTTCTGAGCAAACTTCTGGGTAAAATTGTTCTGCTAAGAGAAAATCCACCCTACTGGGGATTAGACAATGAGGGAATCAACATCAACCTTTGCTTGGGGAAACGAGCAATAAACTCAACAAATACAACTTCCGCTTGAGGAATGAGTCAATGACCTAGACTCTGAGGGGAAAAGGAGCCAGTTGTTCAAACTCTATGGGGAGAACACATTTCTGAATTCGTTCCACTGCTGAGGGATAAACCCACACCTGCTCACTGGAAACGATCCTGCTCTGCTGAAGATGTCAATCTTGACCTGCTGAGGATATCCTTTGATTGTCAAGGTTTCAAACTGCTGGGGATGAGAACCCACTTAAATTGCACACTTCCTTTAGATGAGGAACTTCTGGAGAAGCCTCGAGGAAAGTTCTCTTGCAAATAACAAATAAACAAGTATGTTTTATGCAGCAGGTACCATCTCAATTATCACTTAAGACGTTATTTAAGCAAATACAATGTTTCAATTATAGATAGCAAAGCCCACAAATTTATGTATGCAAAGTTTTATCAAAAACATCAGGCATCTTTTGCAAACAAAACGGTAAAAACAAAATAAAAGGTTTTCTGGATAGTATGTTTTATTGATAAATGGCCTGTAAATAGGAAAATTTACATGGGACACAACTCCTGAAATGAGAAAGCTGCGTAAGAAATATACAGAAATGCACAAGAATATCAAAATGTCGGCAATGTGGTACAGACAACCACCATAGAACGACTCAACTATGACTCGCATGACTTCGACGCCTTTCCGATGCTTCGTCTTCTGAAGAGATTGATTTGAACGACTGCTTCTCGAGTTCTCCCATAATCCACTATGCTTTAAAGATCAATGCACAAGCCGCAATCATTTGCTTTTCAAATCCCTAACTTTTGCCTGAATCGCCCTTGCGGGTTTTCGATTCACCGGGATACCCATTTTTGCCAAAGTCACCCTTTCAGGTTTTCAACTTTGCGGGTTTACATTTTTTTTTTTTATCTCTAATTTTTTTCCCGAACCTATCCTTTTATAGTTCGCCGAGATGCCCCATTCTTTCCTGGATTTTCTTTTCTTTCCAGCGGGTCTATTTTAAGCAAAGTATCTTTTGACTGCGTCCGCGTTCACAGGGGACGTAAAATCTTCACCATCCATAGTTGAAAGTAGCAAGGCTCCTCCAGAGAAGACCTTCCTTACAACATACGGACCTTCATAATTGGGAGTCCATTTGCCCCTATGATCGTTCTATGGTGGGAGAATCCGCTTCAACACCAGATTGCCTGTCTGAAAGCTTCGAGGACACATCTTCTTATCGTAGGCTTTCTTCATCCTACTCTGATACAGACGACCGTATGCAAGAGACGCCAACCTCTTCTCATCCATCAAACTGAGTTGATTCAACCTGTTCTTCACCCATTCTGCTTCATCCAACTTGACGTCAGCCAGAACTCTCAAAGATGGGATCTCGACCTCCAATGGCAGAACAGCCTCCATGCCATATACCAACGAGAAAGGGGTTGCCCCAGTTGAAGTATGCACCGAGGTGCGATATCCATGCAAAGCAAAAGGCAACATCTTGTGCCAATCCTTATAAGTCAAAACCATCTTCTGTACTATCTTCTTAATGTTCTTGTTAGCCGCTTCTACAACGCCATTCATTTTTGGACGATAGGGAGAAGAATTGTGATGCTCGATTTTGAAATTCGGGCACAGTTCCTCCATCATCTTGTTATTCAGGTTAGAACCATTATCAGTAATGATCCTCTCGGGTATTCCATATCGATAGATGATGTCCCTTTTGATAAACCGGGCTACGACTTGCTTCGTGACATTGGCGTAAGAAGCTGCTTCGACCCATTTGGTGAAATAGTCGATGGCTACTAAGATGAAGCGATGTCCATTAGATGCAGTTGGCTCGATCTTTCGAATCATATCGATTCCCCAGATGGAGAAAGGCCATGGGGATGACATGACATTCAAAGGATAAGGTGGTACATGAATCTTGTCTACATAAATCTGGCATTTATGGAACTTTTTGGCGTATTTGAAGCAATCCGACTCCATAGTTAACCAATAATAGCCCGCCCTCAATAATTTTCGAGACATGGCATGCCCACCTGCATGTGTTCCAAAGGCACCTTCGTGGACTTCTTCCATAAGCAAACCTGCTTCCTTTTCGTCCACACATCTTAGCAGCACCAAGTCAAAGTTTCTCCGATAGAGTACACCGTCTGGATTCAGATAGAAGTTACCAGATAACCTTCTCAAGGTCTTCTTATCCCGGGCCGATGCCCCAGGCGGATATTCTTGGTTCTTGAGAAAGTTATGGATGTCATAAAACCACGATTTACCATCAGAAGCTTTTTCTATTGCGAAAACAAAAGTCGGCATGTCGAGGCGTGAGATGACAATTCTCGGTACATCATTCTAGAAGTTTACTTTGTACATCGAGGACAATGTAGCCAAGGCATCAGCCATCTGATTTTCTGCCCTCGGTACATGGTGAAACTCAACTCGGTTAAAGAAAGGTAGCAACCTTCTGGCGTAATTCATATAAGGGATCAGATTAGGCTGGCGGGTCTCCCACTCTCCCTTGATCTGGTTTACCACCAAAGCTGAATCTCCATAGATATCAAGGTTCTTGATCCTCAAGTCGATTGCTTCTTCGATACCCATGATACACGCTTCATATTCAGCCTCATTGTTGGTGCATGGGAATGTTAGTCTTGCAATGAATGGTATATGGGAGCCATGGGGAGTCGTAATGATTGCCCCAATCCCGCTACCGTAGGAGTTAACAGCACCGTCAAAGATTAATTTCCACTGGGAACCCAACTCTGGACCTTCGTCTGGCAACAGCTCATCACAATCCTTCATCTTTAAATACATAATGTCCTCATCAGGAAAATCAAAATTCATTGGCTGGTAGTCATCGACTGGTTGCTCCGCGAGATATTCTGACAGGACACTTCCTTTAATTGCTTTCTGAGGCACGTACTGGATGTCGTATTCTGTTAGAACCATCTGCCATCTAGCAATCCTTCCTGATAGTGCTTGCTTTTCGAATACGTACTTAATAGGATCCATCTTTGAAATTAACATGGTTGTATGGTTTAACATATACTGTCTTAGGCGTTTGGCGGCCCAAACGAGTGCGCAACAAGTTTTCTCCAACATTGAGTATCTGGATTCATAGTCTGTGAACTTCTTACTCAAGTAGTAAATTGCATGCTCTTTTCTTCCAATCTCATCGTGCTGACCGAGAATACAACCCATGGAATTCTCAAGAACTGTTAAGTACATTATCAACGGTCTTCTAGCCACTGGAGGTATCAGTATTGGAGGTTCTTGTAGATACTCTTTTATCTTCTCAAACGCTCTCTGGCAATTCTCATTCCAGATAATCGCCTGATCCTTTTTCAATAGCTTAAACAATGGCTCACAAGTGGCTGTGAGGTGAGATATGAACCTTGCGATGTAGTTCAATCTACCTAAGAAACCACGAACCTCCTTCTCGGTCTTTGGCGCTGGCATTTCTTGAATTGCCTTGATCTTCACAGGATCGACCTCAATACCTTTCTCACTGACAACGAACCCCAACAGCTTTCCTGACCGTACGCCGAAAGTACACTTATTCGGGTTTAACCTCAATTTGAACTTTCTCAACCTCTCAAACAGCTTTAGAAGATTCACCAGGTGCTCCTCCTCCGTTTGGGATTTTGCAATCATATCGTCGACATAGACCTCAATCTCATGATGAATCATATCATGAAAGAGAGTGACCATTGCTCGCTGATAAGTTGCCCCTGCGTTCTTCAACCCAAAAGGCATTACTTTATTACAAAACGTCCCCCAAGGCGTGATAAAAGTCATCTTCTCCATGTCCTCCGGTGCCATCTTGATTTGGTTATATCCGGAGAAACCGTCCATGAAGGAAAACACTGAGTATTGTGCAGTGTTATCAACGAGAACGTCAATATGGGGGAGCGGGAAATCATCTTTTGGGCTCGCTCTATTCAGGTCCCTATAGTTAACACACATCCTGACTTTTCCGTCCTTCTTAGGCACGGGCACGATGTTAGCGACCCAAGGAGGGTAGTTGGTCACAGCAAGAAATCCAGCATCTAGTTGCTTCTGGACTTCTTCCTTGATCTTCACTGTCATATCTAGCCTGGTTCTTCTCAGTTTCTATTTGACAGGAGGACACTCTTCAGCCAAAGGCAGGCGATGAACTACAATATTTGTGTCGAGTCCTGGCATATCTTCGTATGACCAAGCAAAGACATCCTTATACTCTTGGAGTAACTCAATCAATCTTTGCTTGATATCATTCTGCAGCGCAACCCCTACTCTGACCTCCTTTTTATCCTCTTCTGTTCCCAGGTTGACGACTTCAACTTCCTCCTGATGAGGCAGGATGACCTTCTCCTCTTGTTTTAACAATCTGGTAAGCTCTTCAGGCAGGTCTTCATTTTCATCAATCTCTCCCTCCGCTTGAAAGATCGGATTGTCAAAGTCACACCGAGTCATAGACGAGTCTGAATCGGTGGTATCTGAAATGTGCAACCTGCAATGATGATGATTTTATGCTTAAATGATATGCAAACAAACAAACACAAACCACATTGCCATTTTATTGTTGGAAATAAAAATAAGAAAAACAAGGATCACAAAGTCTTGAATGAAAAGACACTTTTTGATTGATAATGATAAAAGGGTTGTTCACACACATAAAAGATAAGGCCCAACAAATAAAGACCCTTATGCCCCGGGCAGAGCATATGGCAATACATTAATCAAAACAAAACAATTACTCTTCATAAGTCACAGTGATAACTTCTTCCATGGTCCAATTCTTCAAGCCTTGGCCGGGGACGCATGGCTGGATCCATGCATCCATGTCACAGTCACTATCTCCTTCCTCGTCAGATACGGTGTTGATCTCTTTGAACACCACCCCACCACTGGTGAACTGAATAGGTCCTTTGTAGCGAGGAGCGCTTGAAGAAGATGCGTATGGGCTGTACCCTAATCCGAACTTATCTTGTTTGTTGGGGACGCTTATCACCTCCCCCCATCCTTTCGCTGATCCAGACTTCAACACAGCTTGGGCTTCCTTGTAGGATGACATAGCAACTTCTGGCGCCTTGGCTTCAACTGTTGCTTTCTCTTTGATTTGGACGGTCTCAAAGGCTTGGCACAGGGTTTCGTGAATTTCACCATCGACCTCCACATACTTGAATGAGGACAAATGGCTTACCATGATATCTTCCTCTCCACAAACAGTCACAATGTTATCACCCACCATATACTTCAGCTTTTGGTGTAGGGTTGACGTCACCGCTCCTGCTGAGTGTATCCACGGCCGACCCAAGAGACAGCTATATGCCGGCTGGATATCCATTATATAGAAAACCGCATCAAAAACCTCAGGACCGACTTGAATTGGCAAGGTTAGCTCTCCAAACACAGACCTCCTTGTCCCATCAAAAGCTCTGACCACCATATCGCTTGGCATACATATTATCCCTCGAGTGTCTAGCTTCATGAGGGCTTTCTTGGGTAGCACGTTTAATGACGACCCAGTGTCTACCAATACATGAGACAAAACGACACCTCTACATTCCATAGAGATATGCAGAGCCAAGTTATGATTCCTTCCTTTCGGTGTCAAATCACGATCAGTGAATCCCAAACCATTCCCTGCATTGACATGGGCCACTACTCCTTCCAACTGATTGACGGATATTTCTTGTGGCACATAAGCATTATCCAAGACTCTGAGCAAGGCGTTCCTATGAGCCTTGGAACATAACAACAACGACAAGATAGAAATTTTTAAAGGCGTCTGTTGTAGATGATCCACGATCTTATAGTCGCTCTTTCTTATTAGGCGCATGAACTCTTCTGCATCTTTCAGCACGACTTCTTTTTCTCCATCCTGAGAGCTTTCCTCTGCTACTACCTTCCCTTTACCTTTATCAGCTCTTTCTACACTTACTTCGGGAGGTGCAAATATCCTCCCACTCCGAGTCATTCCCCCGGTTCCCACCAAGTTGTCAACTGAGTCCAATGGCAAGCTTTTTAATTCCTGCTTCTGTCCATTGCAGTAGACTTCCGCTCCATAGTTCCAAGGGATCGCCTTGGAGTTTTCATAAGGTATAGGTCCTGCCTTCGTAAAGATGATGGTAGGTCACGCTGGCGGCGCAGAAATAGTGATTGTTTTGTAAGGGATAGAGATGGTGGCCACCTCATCCTCTTTCTTACTGACTATCTTCTCATTCTTTTTCTCACAGATCTTGTCAAACTGTAGAACACCTTCGTTTATCATACACTGTATATAACTCTTCAAACTCTCACACCCTTCAAGATGGGCGACACAATTTTCACAATCCTTTTCACACCCGGGAAACACCCTACCTTCTAACAACTTGCATTTTACAAAACTTAAAGGAGTCTTCAATTCTTCAACATCATATACCAGATCTAAATCCTCCCCTTAAACAACAACATTTACTCTACCTGCTCCATGATTTGGCATAGGGTTCTGATCAACATTCGGCACATCATGGTTGAAATTAATGGCCCTACTATCAACAAGGTCTTCTACCTTGTTCTTGAAGGCTTTGCAATTATCAATATGATGGCCGGGAGCGCCAGAGTGGAAGTCACACCTAGCGTTGGCGTCATACCCGGGTGGTGGTGAGCCATTTAGAGGGTCCATCGTCCTTTTCTGGACCAACTGAAGTTGCAATAAGTGTTGTAGTAGCTGAGAGTAAGGCATTGGTGGTGCGTCAAAGTGCCTATCTTCCATCCTTCTTCGGTCCTGATACGGTCTTGGCGCGTAATTCTGTTGTTGTGGTTGTTGTTGTTGCTGTTGTTGCTGTTGACGTGGTTGTTGCTGAGGCTGTACTGCCGGGATGGCAATACTAGCTACTTGTGGTTGTTGTTGATAGTACGGTCGTGGGCGATACTGATTCTGATTCTGGTTCCAATTTTGATTCTTAAAACCTGATATCGCGTTTGTCTCATTCTCCTTTCTTTTAATACCGAAGTTCTTTCTTCCACCTCCAGATGAGGTCCCTTCTCCTGCTTGTATTTTACCCAATTTAATCCCATTTTCTACTCTCTCGCCTGTAATGATCAGATCTGAGAAACTTCCAGACATGTTGCTTATCAATTTCTCATAATACACACCAGGTAGTGTAGCTACAAACAAGTCGATGAGTTCTCTCTCTCCACCATTGGAGGTTGAACCCTCGCAGCCAACTCGCGCCACCTCTGGGCGTACTCCTTGAATCCTTCATTGTTCCTTTGCGATAGGTTCTGTAACTGTACACGATTCAGTGCTAGGTCACTGTTATACTGGTAGTGTTTGACAAAAGCTTCTGCCAAATCCTTCCAACTTCTGATATGGACCGACTCCAATCCCATATACCATTCTAAAGATGGACCTGACAAGCTATCTTGAAAGAAGTGCATCAGCAACTTCTCATCATCGGAGTATGCAGACATCCTTCAGAAATAGGAGCGAAGATGCACCCTTGGACATGTTGTTCCTTTTTATTTATCGAAATATGGCACTTTGAACTTTGGAGGAATCCTAAGTCCCGGAATAAATCCCAGATTGGACATGTCAAGACCCATAGTATTCTGGCCTTCAAGAATGCTCCTCATCTTTTCTTCGATTGCATCGAACCTTCTATTAGCGTCAGATCGTAATCCTGCCCCAAGGTCTCCCATGGAGAAGACGTCATCTTGCTCATCTTGGTTCCACTGAGGACCATTGTTAATAGGCACGGCGCCCGCCGCAACTGGGATGGGAATTCCATCTTGGTTTTCTCCACCCGGAAGATTGACTACAGTTAGACCACCATTGGCCTGCGAAGTGCTACCATTAGCCGGAGGAGGAACAACAGTAGTTCCTCCATGCAAAACACCACTGCCATCCACTCGAGCTATCAATGGTTGAACCAGAGTTCTCAATTGTTCCTGCCCATTGGCTACCCCTTGCATTGTTTCCATGAATTGCGTCATCTTTTCCCTAAACTCCTGCAACTCTTGTTGTACTTGATCCATGACTCTTCGTTGGTTCCCTCTTGTGTTGTATGAACATTGAGAAGTCAGCTTGCTCTTTCTCTTTCTTTTCTTCTAAAATGGCAAGCGGTATGAGGTCGGGTTTCAGGGAATGCAAAAATGATGCGTGGGTATATGCAATGCTCGAATGATGTTCAAGGGACTTTCAAGATTTATGATTATCAATGGTATTATGGAACTATAAATGAATAGTAAAGAATGCACAATTTAAGCCAAAAAGCAAACTTTCATTAATTTTGAGGGAAGATTCAATACAACTGATTGTTTAATAAGCTGCAAAATAAAAACTCATGCTACAAGAAAATATTGAATGAACTAAAACTCTTTCTTTCGGAGACGTTCTTCAAGCTTTTTTGTCTCGGACATGAATCTTCTAACCATTTGGTTGCAGAGCCGGATAAAGTGATGGATGGAATGAGGAATATCATTTCCTTCTAAGTCTTGAATTGCGCTTTCCAACCTCCATGGGATGTCACGGATCATAAGGTTGCGATACTCCACTAGATTGTTATACCTAGCGCGACACATGTCTAGGTTCGGCTGGTAATAACGAAGAGAATCCTCATACGTATCCAAAAGTTCATTGAACTGAGCTTCCTTCTTCAACCATAGTGAACTATTCCTCTGCAGGGCCTCGAAACGGTCTTTCCACAAGGTGGCTGTTTCCTGAGCGGTCTTCAATTCTGAACATTTGTTGTGCCATACATCAGAGGTGACATATGAAGCTCTCAATGCCTCTTCTTTGAGTTGTCGCTCGCTTTCGGCTAGAATTAAGGCACCCCTCAACTCCTTTTCGAGGACATCAATATCAGCCTCAAGTTCCTCCCTTGTCTTCTTCTTTTCAGCAAAGGCTAACTCGAAGAATCTCCACGCTTTATCACAAGAGGCCTTGGTTTCCTTTAGGCGTTTCCGGAGGGCTTTTACTGATGCATCAGCTCCTTCATAACCTTCTTGATACCTGACCCTCATATCTGCTTCTAGCTTCAGCTTCTTGCTACTCTCAGCCGCTTGGTCTTATTCGAACTCCACTTTCCTCTTATATTGGCCCTTCTCCACTCCTGCTTGGTGAACCTCAGCCTGAAGGTCTTGATTTTCCTTTGTCAACCTTTCTATCACTAGCTTTAGTTTCTCATACTCCTCCACGGATACATGAGTAGGAGCAGGAAGTTCTTCTCGCATGGATGGTTCGGAGGGAAATGGAAGCAACCTTTCGGCCACTCTAGCTTGCAACCATCGGTTGTAGGGCTCCTTAGCCACACAATTCTTCACTTTTAACTCTTTCCTCCCCTTTGTATGAACCTTGGCCCACGCTTTAACAATATTCCTGACAAACGCAGGGTCGTCTGTTGTGGCTAGCAAAAAGAAACTCTGAACCTTCTCTGCTTCGGGCTCATCTTCCATAGCATAGCCCAACTGACGCAACGCCATGACGGGGTTGTAGTTGATGCAACCAGCCCTACTGATTAGAGGTACATTACCAAAATTCCCACAACTAAAGATGATCTCCACGTCGTAATACTCATGAGAGTACCAAGCAATATCACTGGCCTCTAGAGACATAATACGTTGAGACCATTTCAGTTTCTTCTTGTTTTCCATAAACGGCCCTTTCTTCGGCAGGTGGGAAGCATACCATTTAAACAGTAGATGAGAACAGCATTGGACCATTCATGTCTTCTTTTCACTTCTCTAATGAATGGAGTGGTAAACATCAGCGAGGAGGGTAGGGATAGGATTCTTTTGCATGAAGAGAATGATAGCAGTGATGTCTATGAAATTGTCCACATTTGGAAAGAGGACAATCCCATAAATCATTAGAGCAACGACAATACCAAAACTTTCCCAATCCCCATTGGTCTTGTACTGATCGGCTTTATCTAGCAAAAACCTCAAAGGAAAACCTTGAGTACCTCCCTTATTAGTTAGACCATCTTTAACCTCTTCCTCGGTCATACGAAGAGCGAGAGCAATGACAGAAGACTTTGGCTCTTCTTCCAGGCCGATGTAAATAGGTTGATCCTTAATCTTGATATTCAAAAGATGGGAATATTCTTCAAGAGTAGGAGCTAACTGATAATCTTGAAAGGTGAAGCATCTGAGAGGCGCATCATAAAATTGAACCATAGCGAACAAAGCCCATGTATCGACCCCAGAATGGAGAAGGTCAAACAATTTCCCATATTTCCCTTGAAAGTTGATTTTGATAGCTTTTGGCACATCAATCAAAAGATCTTGGATTGGTACCAACTTCGGTTCTCTGAACTTTAAGGAATTTGTACTTCTTTTCCTTTGATCATTCATCTTGTTCTTCAATACCTATGATAATCACAACCTCTTAGGTCCCTTGATATGCAACAATGCTATGAAATGCAATGCTTTATGGATGCATCTTAGAATGGAAACACATGGATCAAAGTCACAGATCCTGCAGGGTATTGTAACAAAATATCTCTCACCACGGGTGGGCAATCTATTGGTTTATAAGAGGGCATCCTAAAAGGCTTTTAAACAAAGTCCCATGCACTAACCCTCAAAAGTTTTCCATCATAACGACTACTCGTAAGACGGTAATCCCTTCAAAAGGATGAACACAGAGTTATGTTTTAGTAACCTTTTGGAATAAGGTTCTACAAGAGGTCCTCAGAATCATGGAATCCCACGTCGGAAATAAAACGCCGTTACGACTACACGTAGGACATAATCTTTCCAACGGGGTCTCATCTGAGCGGTGGAATTCGATCCAACTCAACGAGTCCTACGTCTCGCAAATGAGAAAGAAACCACCTCCTAATCTTAGTGTATACTCGAAAGCTCGGGTAAAAAGCTTTATCCTCACAAACCATCCCAATAAACCCAACAGGTTAGAAAGAAACACAATAATAAAATAAAATAAAACCTAAAAGCAAATAAAGCACAAATTCAACAAACAAACTAGGTTTGGCTTGCTAGGTGTCCCCAGCAGAGTCGCCAGCTGTCGCTACTCGAAAAATACGCGCAACGACGGGGAAGACGAAAAGGAAAGGACAGAAGAGTTGCCACCGGACTTTATTTATCCCATGAGGGGAAAGGAAAATATCGAGAAAACCTTAAGAAAGAAATGGATAAGATGGTCTCGCGACCAAGAACGGGTTCGGAAGCCGGTTATGCGAGGGGAAGGTATTAGCACCCCTCGCATCCATCGTACTCGATGGGAACCATTTGCTTGTCGAATGTGTGAATTTATTTGCTTAAATCTTATGCTATAAAAAAAAGTGTTCCAAAAGATAGGGAGAAAAGGGTTAGAAATAGGGAAAGGAGGTAACAGGGAAGAAGAGAGAAAGGATAGACTCGGTAGGACTTCGCGGTCCTAGGCCTACGTATTCTCAACGGATATGAGAAAATCAGAGTCGACGTAGTTCGGGGAACTACAGATATAAGGGGGAATGTGCTCGGCAAGGATTGTGGCCCTTGTGCCTACGTATCTTTACTTGAAAAAGTAAAGAATCAGAGAAGCCGTAGTTCAGCCTACGATTTGTTGATGTTTTTATGGATGATGCTATCGTACGCATTCTAGCAGTTAGGTGTATTGTTGCTCGCTCGTTGGAGACTTAGGCATTACCTGTTTGCGGTAGAATGGACGTATCATATCCTTTTCGAACGATAATTTTTCGCCATGCGAGGCAAAATGTCACATTTGATTTGTTGAATTGTTTTTTTTAGGGGCGAGATAGGTCCTCGGATAGTAACCCCTACGGGTAGTACCCAATTCTTCATCTCAAAGTTTTTGTTATGAAAGGGTGTGGCGAACATAGCGTCTTCGTATTGAAAGACGAGTATCAAAACCACACACACTACAGTGAGCATCTCGACACTCGGAGAGGAAGAAGTCTACACTTAATCCTCTCTCTTTAGTTCAATACAAAGAGAACTTCATTCTCTTATGAAAGTGTTTTTGGTTTTGAATGGTAAGTGCTTTTGCGACAGAGAACCCTACGGTAAACGTCAGCACTCGGGATAGGAGAAGGCCTACGCCTAACCACTCCACGACCATTCAAGTTTTTGTCATGAAAAGAGTTTAAAAAATGCGCTCGGTACGGGACCGAGGTTTTTAGGTGACAAAGGCTGCGGAAAGAAGTTGTAGAGGGAGATAGGTGGCGGATAAAGTCACGTCTTCGTATTGAAAGACGAGTATCGAGACCACCCACACTACAGTGAATATCCTAACACTCAGAGAGGAAGAAGTCTACACTCAATCCTCTCTCTTTAGTTCAATACCAAGAGAATCGATTTATTTATTGTAAGTGTTTTGAAAATGAACTCGGTACGGGGCCGAGGTTTTTTAGGAGAAAAAGGTGTGGATGAAAACGTCTTCGTATTGAAAGACAAGTATCAAAACCACCCATACTACAATGAGCATCTCGACACTCAGAAAGGAAGAAGTCTACACTCAATCCCCTCTCTTTAGTTCAATACAAAGATAACTTTACCCTTTTATTAAATATGGTGAATTGGCTTAACAATCGTTTGAGAAAATCCTCTTGACAATGGGTCAAGGGTTTAATTGCTTAAAAAGGTTTGAGGTGAAGCGAGCAAGGTCGATGGCGACGCAAAAGGCAATCGGCTTACAAGGTCAAAAATGGCTCGATGAGAATCGAGAGTTTGTTTTCTTGAAAATAGTTTTTGGAATCAAAAATCAACAAGGAAAATAGCAATATTCACATATTAAAATCATACAAACATATGGGGTTAGTCGGCTAAAAAAATTGAGACATGCAAAAAAAAACGGCACTTTTTTAAGGTAAAAACAATAAGAAAATAAAATAAACAAACTGATCAGTTCGTGGCGCGAAGGGTGTTCGCGCCGCGAACTGAGAAAAGTGAACATTCTGTTTTTTTGCATGTTCGCGCCGCGAACTGGGAAATTTTTCATTCTGGTTTTTGCATGTTCGCACCGCAAAGAGTGTTCGCGCCGCGAACTGGGAAAATTTTCATACTGGTTTTTGCATGTTCGCGCCGCGACCTGAAGCGAGAAATGCAATATTTCTCTTATTTTTTGCTGTCTTTTGTGGTTTTCTTTCCTTTCTATTGGTTCTTAAAATGGTTTCATGGTCCCCTTAGAACCTTACATGATATACTCAGTACAACAACACAAAAAAAGAGGAAGTAAAATGAATATAAAAGCAAAAAGTAAAGAGAGAAAAGTTTGATGAAATGGATACCCAAGAGCTTTCTATCCTTCTTGCAAGTCCTCCACTGATTTTTGTTGGATGCGATCTCCACTCTTCACTCTATGTTATGAAGGTTCTGCTTCTCAATGGTCCTCTTGTGCTTCTATGTCACTCTCTTTTTTCTGGTCTTTCTTCCTTTCTATTTTTCTGGTTTTTGGGGTTTCTCTTGCTCTCTCTATTTTCTGGTTTTCCAATGTGTGTAGAATGTGTAATGAATGATAGTGAATCATCCTTTGTTTTCAGCTCCTTCCCTCCTTATCTCACTTTTTCTGCTGCCTTTTTCTGCTGTACCAAAACCACAACTCTTGCACACTTCTCCATTTTCAGAATTTCCATTCTTGGCAATATCTTTTACCACCCTTTTGGTGCAGCCCCACTTTCCTTCCATTTCTAGTATATTTTTTGCTGTATTTTCTTCTGCAGCACTCTACCTTTCTATTCATCCTTGTACCCATTGGTTGGTTGATTTGTTTGGACATACTCATGTAGTCAATACACTACCTTTTGGACATCATTTTCAAATTCTGATTTTTGATGTGTAGATGTATCAACATAAGCTTATAGACTTGGTTTTGTGACATAAAATGATTTTGTAATATGATACACATTGCCACTTCTTGCATGGGGCTGTTTTGGACCATATTCAAATTGCCCATGAATGTATGCATAGCCTTGATCTTGAGATATTCCAACATTGAATTAGCTCTTAAATATTTTCCTTGCATGTTTGTAAGCACAAAGAGGGTCATGTGGACTTGATGGAGCATGGGGGATACCATGACATGAAGTTATTTTTAGAAACTTGAATTAAGACTAGAAAATAACTTAATTTCCTAAGCATTACCAAGAGTTTGGATTTTGTAACAAATGTGACATTCTTGCAAATGTCATGAAATTTTCTTTGTAATATTCTTGAATCTAGCCTTGAATTCATGAATCTTGAATTTGGAATGATGGGCTTCCCTTATGTCATTGAATTTGAAAGAAATGAAGAAATGAGTCAAGCCTTGAAAGAGGGAATATTTTGGGGTGCAACACCACTATAGGAGGATGCACCCTTACTAATAATTCCTGCCACCTCTGGGGGTATTCTTTAAAGCTCTCGTTGTTCTTCTGCGACAAACTATGTAATTGCACCTTGTTCGATGCCATATCACTATTGTACTGATAGTGGCTCTGCCAACTTTCTCTAGCTTATAATATGGGTTCTCCCCAAGCCCATATTGTTGCACCCCAAAATTTGCTCAACCTTTTCTTACCTAGTTTATGTTTCATTGCATTAACATTTGCATAGTTATATCATTTGCATATCATGATATCATTCATATAGAAGGGGTTCAAGTGTGATTCTTATCAAGAGAAGCCTAGCAAGAGGTTTTATTCAAGCTTGACAAGTTATCAAAGTCATCAGGAGGTGATTTGAGTGCTTAAGAGTTCAGATGCTTACATGTGGATCTTCTCCTAACTTGAGGATCAATTGAGGATCATCAGAGGGTGTGAGGTTTTGAATATGAGAAGAGGATGTTTATGGATCTCATAGAATGCCTAGAGGGCCATGGGAGAATTTAATCAAGTCATTGTGTCAAATGCAAGAGCCACAGTTGAGGTGCAAGCAATTAGGGTTTCATCTGGATCAATCCTAGGTCAACTGTGTAATTGAAGAGCATCAAAGCCCACTTTTAGGTCATGGAGTTCATGAAATGATGTGATGAGACATTTGTGGTGTTGTGCCAAGATCAAGTCAAGAAAAGTCAAGAGTGTGAGAAGTTGCTAAATTAGGGTTTCAGTGTAAAATCCCTTGTTTAATGCCTAACTTCAAGACCATATAACTCAAGATACAAGTTTCAAATGGATCCTTGGACAACATGAAACTTGTAGAGCATCTCAATACCTTTAATTTAAGTACTATAAGTCCTCCATTGGATTTATAGAACTCAAGTTATGGTCCAGACAAGTTACAACTCCTCAAATGCCTCTGACATTTGTCGGTGAAAATCATCTGACTTCAAAGCTATTTTTGACCTAGAAGTAGGTTTCACTTGAACTTTTGGCCAACATGAAAGTTGTTCCTCATGATCTTAGATTTCTAAATTGTACTAGAAGTCTTCCATCCTATTTTTAGAACTCAAGTTATGAGGTTTACAAGTCAGGGGTATTTTGGGAAAGTGAGATTATATGCCATTTTCAAACATAGGTCAAAATCTCCCACTTGCACTTGTCAAATGGATTGTTGTTTAACATGAAACTTGTTCAAAATGTGGTTTTTAGGCTAAACAAGAGGTCATGATGGATTTATTGGGCTCATAGCAAGACTTGGTTTGAAATGGCTTGAAAAAGAAGATTTTCAAAGGATTCAAAGTTGAAAAATCCAAATAATTGGTTAAGTGACCAAAACATGTCAAATAAGTGCTCATTTTGATTGTAAACTTCATTTTAAACACAATGACATTGGTGGATTTTTGAGTTTAGGCCAATTTTCACAAGTTACAATTTGGTTTCTTCAAATGCAAGTTACAGATCCAAGTTCCTTACAATTGCAATTCAGGCCTTCCTCATGGTCTAATTTCGTTCACAAGGCAATTTGGAGTTGAATGGAAGCTTCTAGTGCAAGCTGTAGCATCAAAATCGTGACTTCCATGTGCATTTCAAGAGCAAAAACCAGAAAATGCAAACTACTGGATTGGGCTTCAAACAAGCAACCAAAGCCCATAGAAACCTTCTATATATTTATATCATTGAATTCAGAGTGGGGTTGGTGCTCATTGCGTGGTGAAGACTGAGATTGCAAGTGAATTTTCAGAGGAGCAAATTGAAATCGGATTTTCAGTTTTGAGCAAGATCAAAGCAAATTGGAGGTTGCATTCTCTTCCCCTTGCATCTTTGAACGTATCTGGAGAGTTTTGAAGGGAGAATCAAGCTCTAAGTGTATCTGTTAGTGGATCTACAACAGGTTAGTAAACTTCAAATTTCCTCTTGATCTATCACGATGTAGTTAGCATTAAGCATGTGGTTAGGATCTATTTGAGTATTAGATCGTTTCTGGATCATTTTGGTAGCAATTGGTGATAGTTGATCATGTGGTAGCATTTCTGTTTTGGATCGAATCTCTTGATTCATGGAGAGTTAGAACAATTTGAATAGATTAGAGTGATCAGTGAAGCCTGAGGATGATTCTGTATCATTAGATTTGCAATTGATGATGATTGATCTGGATGCTATTTCTGAACATTGCTTCGTTTTTTAAAACCTATTGAGAGATGGATGATTTGAGTTAGATATTTGGAATCCTGATGAAAAACTGAGTGAAATTGATGTAAGGTTTGTGCATTTTAGCCACCTGTGACTGGAACCTCGCTGGAGAAGACAACCGGAGTCTTCTCCGGCCACCATGCTTGCTCTCACTCCGGTCAGCCTGAATTTGGAGAAGATGAGTTTGTGAACATTAGATTATGCTTTGACCAACGACTAGACCTTGGATCCAACGACCATGTTTTAAAATTTTTGTGGACTTTCTGAAACCAAAACGCTGCAGTTTCAATAATTGACGTGGCACTCCCTCACGCGCAGGATCAGTGGACTTGTCAACGCATCCAAGGGCCCGTGTTTTATTTCAGCAATTGATTTTCTTTTATTCCATTTTGATTATTTTAAATGCTTTATTGATTCCAAAATTCATAATAAATCCAATTTTGATCCAAAAAAATATTTTAAAAATATCTCCATACTCCTGATTAAATTTGTGATTTTCTGGGATCAATAAATTGCATTTTCATTCATTTTTCAATTTTATTTGATTTTTCTCATTTTGTTTATTTCTTTAATTTTTGCATAATTGTTCATCTGCCTTGTTGATTTTGGTGTGACCTTTTGGTAATCAATCTGGCTTTGATTTTTGGATATGTTGTAGGTTAGATGTGTATGCTTCCTTAGGATTTTTAGTAGATTTTTAAGACAATTGTAGGTTCTGTTTTAGGTTAGATGTTTACAGCCTTCCCAAACTTGTGGTTTACCTTGACATGTTTCAATTTAGGAATTGTTTAGTGGACCTAGAAGTTGAATTAGGCTTTAATATTTGAACCTTAGATTGTTAAAACACGCATGTTCCCCTAGGAAATTTATTAGAATTTTACAACTTAGTTTTCTATTTTAGGTAGATTTTGAAATTTGGTTGTGTGTTTGGTGTTCCATCTTTGGTAGTTTGTTTTGTTTGGTCTTGTTGGTGACCTTGGAGCTTGAAGTGCTTGGATTCCTTTTTGTAGGAGCTTCTGGACATCTTGTATTTGTTGTGGCTTGGCTTGTGGAGCTTGGATTTGAAGTTTTCTTCCTCTTTTAGGAGCTTTTTATAAGTTTATAGGATTAGGGTTTTAGGAAGAGCCATTAGAACTAGTCTTTCTTCTTTCATCAAACATAGAAGGCATTGTTTGCTTCTATTCCATCCCATGATGTAAAGTCCTCTTAAGGAAGCTCCATCTCTCCTTTGGAGGGATGAGTGGCATGCCTTAATGAGTAGAACTTTTGAGGATGCACTTTCCTTTCATGTTGGTTCCTGATGAATTCCTTTGGTTTTCATCAGGTTTCCTAACATTGTAACTTGATCTCAGTGATAATTTCTCTTCTTGTGGAGCTTGCTAGAGCTTGAAGATGAATAATTGAAGAAGTTTGAAGATAGGAGCTAGCTTGAAGATGAAGTTTCTTTGCTGTCAATTCAACTTTGCTGATCAGAGCTGCTGTTAAAGGTGGAACTGTTGTCTGTAGAAGACTGTTGCTGCTGCTGGGGCTGCTTCCTCTGTTTTTCTTTTGTTGTTTTGTATGTTTGCTTGTGTTGACTACCTTTAGGTTTGAGGTGGAGCTTGTCTCCCCTTGCCTGTTGTTTGCTTAGGTTTGAGGTTGAGCCGGACTCCCTTGCCTCGCTTGTACTGTTGCATAGCATGCATTTTACTGTTTACTGTTTACTGTTTGCTTTCTTTTGCTGTTTTCCCCTAGGATCTCTGATTTCCTCTGTGCAAGAGGGAATTATGACAGACATTAGGTTTTGACCCATGCATGATAACTATAGGTAGATTTCCTTTCAACCATAGTTTTAGGGTGTCTTTCTCTTCTCATCTCAAAACAATTCAAAAACACAGTAATAAGGTTAATTGAAGTCGTACGTTACGAGCCTTAAGCTATCTGGGAAAAGGTTGGTGGAGGGTCTCTCTCCAGTAATATGGATGTTAGTGTGGTACCCTTTGGGTGACATATGAAGCGTTCACTCCTGGGTTATAGTCTCTAGTGTGACTGAGATTACAAACATCCTAAAAAACAGTTCTTTCGTAAAAAACTCAAACAAACATTCAAACTCTGTTTTTGTCCTCTTGGACCCTTAATCAGGAAAACCCTTTCATAAGGAGATAAAAAGTTGTCAGACAAACTTGTGTCTTCCGTAGCCCGAATTACGTTCGCTCTGATCTTTCATGCCGTATGAAAGTACGTAGGCACGAGATGCGACATCTCGGCGAGCAACCTTCCCCCCTTTAACCCGTAGTTAGGCGAACTACGTTGACTCTGATTTCTCGTTTCAGACAGGAATACGTAGGCATAAAGTGCGATACTTTGCCGAGTCATTTTCTTTTCTTTTTAGACCAGACCTTTAGAGTAGATAGATAAACACACCCTTAGATAGAAAACAAGCGTAGATCCTGTCGAGTACGACGGACGTGAGGGGTGCTAATACCTTCCCCTTGCGTAACCGACTCCCGAATCCAGGATTTGGTTGCGATGACCATTCCTTTCCCTCTTTGTGTTAGGTTTTCTCTGAGTGTTTTCTTTCCCTCTTTTGGGATAAATAACGCACGGTGGCGACTCTTCTGTTATGGCCGGTGCCGATTTTCGCAGTAGCGACAGCTGGCGACTCTGCTGGGGACTCCAACGGTTCCCTATGTGAGTCAATCCTAGCGCTTGTTTTCCCGTCTGGGGTTTTGTATGTATTTATCTTTCTGTCTTTACTTTCAGTACTATATATTATTGTTGTGGTGTTGTGGGTAGAGGGTTAGTTTGAGAGATAAGCCGGACCTGGGCTTGAGTGCACTTAGACTTAGAAGTAGAAAGTAGTGGTTAGCCTGCTTGCTTTGCTCGCACCAGCTAGCTATGAAATTTACACTCAGACGAGATTCTCTTTGATGGCATCTTGCCTGGCCCTTTGGGCTCGACAGGTTGTTGGATTTGAGGGTTGTCGAGTCTGGGAACCTATCATTTGGGATTCGGCTAAGTGAGGCCTCTTCAAGTGATGATGATGCCACACCTTCTGGGTATCGTATCATCGCTCTTGAAAGTCTGTGACGCTGATGACTGCATAGGATGCCGTACCTCGTATGCGAGTTAAGTACATACCTGTGAGGGGTAGGTGGGTCTTTTTGCAGGAAAACTCTGGCCTCAGAATACCTGGTTTGTCTCTGTCAAGGAGAATTGGTTATGAGGGTTCTTTTGTGGTTGGTTTGGTTTGAGGAGAAGATCTGATGGTTCTCAAGCTGCAGTACAGCACAACACAGTTCTTCATCATTGCACTTAATCCCCTGTCTGCATATGCATTTTGCATTTTCATGTTTGCATTTCATTAACGTCTATTTATGTTGCAGGTGTGTTTTTTTTTCTCCTCAGATTCTAGTGTTCTTCTTGCCAGACATGGAGTCCCTGAAGAGAACATTTGCTTACAGGTTGCCTTCTCCAGATATCAGTTCCTTGTTGCGGTTGGTTGCTCTAGCAGATCAGAGAGTGAGGGCTGAGTTTAGAGAGTCTTATGGGAAACTGCTCAGTTTGTTGTACAGACCTTCTGTGTTTGAGATGACTGGATTGTATACCTTGATGCAGTTTTACGAGCCTCAGTTGAGATGCTTCTTGTTCCCTGATTTTATTTTGGCTCCTACTTTGGAGGAGTATTCTTATATGCTGGTGTTGCACCCCAAAATTTGCCCAACTTTTCTTTACCTAGCTTATGTTTCATTTCATTCACATTAGCATTATCATTTGCATTTCATTGACATGTATGCAGGAGACCAAGAGGTATGATTACCAATTAAGAGCTACACAAGACTATGAAGCTAGCTAAGAAGGTTATTCAAGTAATCAAGGGTTGATATCCTTGTCAGAGAAGTTAAAAGATCCTCTGAGAGAGTGATTGAAGCCAAGTATATGGGTCTCCTAACTTGAGAGTTATGGGGAAGAACATCAGATGATTCTGAAGCCATGAAGATGGACTTGAGGTCTTGAGAGAGCTCATGAGAAGTGTTGAAGATCACTTTGAGGCCTAGACAGGTCATTGTGCAACATTAAGGCTCAGCCATGAGTGGTGCAGCTAGGGTTTGACTGGGTCAACCCTAAGTCAACTGATGATTTGAACAAGGTTGAGACCTAATTCAAAGGCCATGTGATCATGGATTGATGCATTGAGATGTTATAAGGATGATTCCAAGGTTAACCCATCATGATTGATGAGCTTGAGAAGCTTCAAGCTAGGGTTTCTAAGGCTTGACAGTGTAAAATCCCCTAATTTGACCCCTATCTTCAAGGCAATTTAGCTCAAGATGTGATTGTCATCTCATCTTACCCCCAACATGAATGTTGTAGAGCTTGATCTTAGCTTTAATTTGAGTGGTAGAAGTCATTGATAGGATTTGTAGAACTCAAGTTATGACTTTGACAAGTTGCAGGTCATCTGAGGTATGTGAATTTGGGGACTTGAAAGTTACCCAACTTGCATCAAACTTTTTCCCTAGAAGGATGATTCCTATGAACTTTTGGTCAACATGAATGTTGTTCCTTATCCTCTTAGATTTCTATAGAGTACTAGAAGTCCTTGATAGGATTTGTAGAACTCAAGTTATGGCTTTGACAAGTCAAGGGCATTTTGGTCATTTGAAGATTATAGGTCATTGCAACCATAAGGCCATAACTCCTATTTCCAAGCTTCAAATGAGAAAATGTTCAACATCCAACTTGTTCAAAATGATGTTTTAAGGCTAGTCAATAGATCATGAGATGTTGGATTTGCTTGTGGCTCAAAGTTGCAAAAATAACCTAAAATGAGGGTATAAGTTAAATGAACCAAAGTTGGAAATTGATACTTTTGATCTACACATCTAAACCAAGGCATGTAATAGGTCATTTTGACTCTAAAATGCATTTTAATAACATTGGTTTAGCCATATTTTTTAATTGAGGTCTAATTTGTGGACTTGCTTTGAAAGGTAGTTACTTACATCATAAGTAACATGTGCAAAACTCAAATTCAAGGCATGATCAAAATCTCTTGCAAGCCAAACATTTCCAAAATGTCATGAGGGGAGAAATTGGAAGGAATTGAGATTGGTTTCAAGCTGTTTGCAGAGTTGTGCATACCATGGCATATCATGAGAATTCAAGTGACATGAGAACTTGAATTTCTCATTGGAAGGATCTAGAGCTTTCTAGATCATCCCTACACACTCTATATATGGAATAGAAGTGGTTCAGATCATTTTTTGGTGATGATTGAAGGAGAGAGCAGAGATTGAGATTGAAACTTCATTGCTTGCAACTGAATTCGGTTACATCATTTCTCTCATTTTCCATCCATTTTCTTGATTGCAATCTCTTCCATGGATGCTAGGGAATGATTCCAGATCATAATCAAAGGGAATTCGTGGCTGATTGGTGTTCTTGAGCTCAGATTTCCCCACCTGCAACTTAGATTCGAATCCAAGAATTAAAGCCATTTCAATCAATTCTACTGCATACAGAAGCTTGGGAGTGATTCACTGAAGGAGTCTGGAGCATTTGAGGGCTTGATTTGAGGTCTTGCTACTTCTGTGCACACGAAATTTTCAGGTTGGTAACCTTTGATCTCTGGCTTGTTTTAGTTAGAATCAATGGGAATTAGGATGATAGATGCATTGTAGAACGGTGTAGGAAGGATTTCAGATCGTTAATTTGAGAATTAGTGACCAATTAAGGATGTTACCATTTTCGGTTGAGAGTTGTTTCTTGCGAATCTTGAGGATTTAGGTTGAATTAATGGGATGAGTGAGTTCCTTGTGAGATTTGGGACAAGTTTCATGTATAAACCACTTGCAATGGAGGCCTGTGGAGAGAGTTAGGGTTGGGGACGATGACCGGAGCATCACCGGCGGTGGCCGTGGCTGCGCGCGAGGTTCAGAGATTCAAAAGGTTGAAGATGATCCCAGAGCCCTTGGATCAGGGTAGGACCTTTGACCAGATGAAGATCCAACGGCCACGTATTAATTTCATTTTGTGAAGAATCTCTGACTTAATGAAACGATGCCATTCATTAATCAGTTGTGTTTTGGGCTTAGTGCAATAACTGATAATCACACCCCCCTGATGGCCCAATCCATGATTTGAACTGCTTTCCACTACTATTTGCACCGTGCATTTATTATTTTACTTGGATTTTCTTTAATTTCTTCATTTTATTCATGGTTCATGATTAAATCATAAAAAATGGAAAAATGATCCAATTGACCCCATTCTTTTTGCATTAGATTCATGATAGAATCTAGTATTTTTTTAGATAAAAACTATTATTATTTCATTCATTTTCTGATTTTATGGGAATTTCCACATTTTAATTGATATTAAAATAGTCATGTTTGATACTTGATTTTGTGGAATTTTGTGTGATCATGTGATGATGATTTTGACCTTGATTTTTTGTATGTGGCTAGAATAGATATGCATGATCCCCATAGATTTTTCTCACATTTTTGTGATGAACATAGGTAGTAGTTCAGGTTGAAACCTTTAGAAGCTCCATTTTTAGGGTTTATGGTTGATACCTTTGGTTTTAGGACTTAATTTTAGGACTTAATAGATGATTTAGTCCATGGTTTTTGTATGAGGCATTCTTAATTGAATTAGGATCCCTTAGGAATTTTGGTAGAAATTTATAAGATAGTTTACTATTTTTGATTGATTTTAGTTTAGGTGCTAGTTTTAGATGATTCTAAGGCACTAACTCAACTAGATTAACATCTTTAGTTCCCTTAGATTAGGGTTTTGTTTCTCTTGCTCTTGGATGATGATGAAGGCAAGTTGAAGATGCATTGGATTTCTTGAAGAGGTTTGTATTTGAAGATCTTCCCTTCTTTTGGTGTAGTTTTGTTTAGGTTAAGATTAGGGTTTTGCAGGCAGAGCTTCTAGATAGTTCTCTTCCTTCATAAACATGGATGATGTTGATCACTTCCATTATTCCCTATGATGAAAGGTCCCTTTGTAAAGGCCTCATCCCTCCTTTGGTAGGATGTGTGGCTCTTTGCAAGTTGGTAGAACCTTTGAGGGTCCCTTTCTCTGATGACAGGATGCTTAGTGGTGACCTTTGGTCTTCACTCTGCTACTAATCATCCAAACTTTGATCTTGATAGATGAATCTTTCTCCCTTGTTAGAGGATGGAGTCCCTTGCTTGAAGAAAATTGAATGATGGAGTTGATACTTCCATGTGATTGAAGATTACCTTGAGAAGCTGAAGCTTACAGATGAAGAGGAAAGCTAGTTGATACTGGTAAAGCAAAGAGAGCTGAAGCTTGAAGAACAAGTTGATACTTGTGAAGAAGATCCAATTGAGATTGAGTGAAGAGCTAAGGCTTGAGGAATAAAGGATAAGTTGACACTTACATTGATGCATTGAGATCCTGAAGGAACAAGTTGATACTTGCTATTGGGATTGAAGCCTGAAGGTGGGGTCTGCTTTGAAGCTAAAGCTTGGAGAAGAAGAAGGACAAGTTGATACTTGTGTTTGATATGTTGAAAGCTTGAAGAAGCAAGTTGATACTTGCTATTGAAGGTGATAGCCTTGAAGGGTGGTTGAAGTCTGATGACTGGGATGCTGTCAGAGGACTGCTTTGCTTTGAAGCTGAGGGAGCTGTTGATTTGCTTTCTTTCCTGTCTGTTTACTTTCTGTGCAACAGTGTTGATGTGCCTTGTTTGATTTGCTTGATGCATTAGAATAAGTTCATGTCTAGACTGATTTAAGCTAGGAGCATGATTGCACTAGAGGTTGAGTTGCTCCCTCTGCTTGTGTTTTTACTGTATGGCTTTGCTTGCGGGTATTCGGTAGATCCCTGCTCCCTTGACCATGTGGTTTGTGTTTGCTTGATAGCATTTCATTTCTTCTGCATGATTGCAGTTTATTTTGGTTGCTTGATAGCATGTTATTTCCGCTGTATGATTGCAGTTATTCATATCTGGCTTGAGGTTGAGATGAGCTTGTGGAGGCTGCTGCCCCACACACATTTCCTCCCTCACTTGCATTGCATGCATTTTACAGTCGTTTATTGTATATCTGTTTACTGTTTAAACTGATGCTTTATCTGTTTCTGTTTATCATTAACATGATCCCCTAGGAATCTCAATTCCTTTGATAAGGAAGTGATGATAGAACTTTAGGTTGAAACCTATGCATGATAACTTCTAGGAGTTCCCTGTTTCAAACTTCAACCATAGGATGAATCCTTGGCATGACAACAGTAGGACTTGATAGTCTCCCCTTAGTTGAGCCCCCTCTCTCTTCTCATCTCAAAACAAATTAAAATACAGTAATAAAGGTTAACTAACGTCGTACGTTACGAGCCTTAAGCTATCTGAGAAAGGATTGTTGGAGAGCTTCTTTTCAACAGTCTGGATGTTTAGTATGGTACCCTTTGGGTGACATGCGAAGCATTCACTCTCAGGTCATAGTCTCTAGTGCGATACTAGTTGCAAACAAACATAAAAAATAGTTCTTTCGTAAAAGACTGAAAACAAACTTCAAACCTTTTTGCCCCGTGGGCCCGTATCTCAAAGGAAGCTTTTCTGAAGAAAAGAGTGTCGTTAACTTCCAGTTCTACCGCAAACGGTAACGCTTAAGTCTCCAAGGGTCGAGCTGCGTACATCCTACTGCTGGAACTGTTTATTAACCCTACTCGATAAAAACAGATGAATCTGAATTCCCGTAATCCGGATTATCCCGAACTACGTAAGCTCTGATCTCTCATACCTGTTGAGAGTATGTAGCCACAATACTAACGTATTGGCGAGCCACCTTCCCTGCACCCCGTAGTTAGGCGAACTACGTTGACTCTAATTTATCATTCTCTGATGAGAATACGTAGGCATAAAGCGCGACGCTTTGCCGAGTCATTTTCTTTTCTTTTAAGCCAGCCTTGATAGGTAGATAGATAAACCAACTCGTCCAGTAAACACAACAAGCGTGGATCCCGTCGAGTACGACGGACGTGAGGGGTGCTAATACCTTCCCCTCGCGTAACCGACTCCCGAACCCAGACAACGGTTGCGACGACCTTGTCTTATACCTTTTCGTCAGGTTTTTCTGATCGTTTCCTTTCCCGCTCTGAGGGATAAATAACGAAAGGTGGCGACTCTTCTGTTTTGACGGCACCTTATTTTCGCGGAAGCGAGAGCTGGCGACTCTGCTGGGGACTTGATAGTTTCCTGGGATCCAACGTCCCTTATGCGAGTCAGTTTGGGGATCCAACGTCCCCTGCGAGAGTCAATCCTAGCGCTTGTATGATTACTTGTTGGGTTGTGTTTATTTATCGGACTTTATTTCCCGCATTTTATTTTCAGTATGATATGATTATCTGTGCTGTTGTGGGAGGGGCATTCTGATGAGTGAGAAGCCAGACCCAGGCTTGAGTGAACATAGCATTAGTTGTGGAAATTAGTGGGCGCGTGCTTGCTTGGCAGGCACTAGTGTCTCATGAAATCCACGCTCAGACGAGGTTCTCCCGATTGACTTCTTTTTCAACCCTTTGGGTTGAGGGGGTTGTTAGTTTGGAGGACTGTCGACTCTGGGGACCGATCATTTGGGATTCAGCCGAGTGAGGCCGCTTCATGAGCTGGTGATGCCACACCTACTGGGTATCGTATCACCCCTCTTGAATGTCTGTGACGCTGATGACCGCATAGGATGCCGAACTTATGTCAGTTTAGGTCCATACCTGTGAGCAGGGTCGGGTTTGTTGTAGGAAACTTTAACCTTCAGACTACCTGGTTTTCTTGATAGTGAATCAATTTTGTTGGGATCAGAGGATCTCACCGCTAGATGTATGTTTGTTCTTGACAAAGCAGAGTTATGGTCCTGTATCAGAGGCCCTTATTATCAGATGTTTGCTCTTGACAGAGCAGGTTTTTGATTGGGATCAGAGGATCTCATCGGCAAATGTATGTTTGTTCTTGACAGAGCAGAGTTATGGTCCTATATCAGAGGTCCTTATTTCCAGAGATATGTGTTCTTGACAGAGCAGAGTTTTGGTCCTGTATCAGAGGTCCTTATTATCAGATGTGTGTTCTTAACAGAGCAGATTTGTGGTCCGATGTCAGGGTTTTCTTATTATCAGATACAGTGGTTGTTCTTGATAGAGCAGGATTATGGTTTTGTTGATACAGAATCTCCACAGCACAGTCGTCTTGATCTCCTGCTGCATGATTGCATTTTACATTGCTTTGCATACCCATTTGCATTTCATTAACGTGTGTCTGTGTTGCAGGTACCATTTCCCCCGATTCAGGATTTCTTTCCTTCTATTGTGCTATTATGGGTTCTCTGAGGAAGACCGTGGCTTACAAGCTCCCTGCTCCTGATGTTGTTCAGTTGACTGGTTTGATAGCTTTAGCAGATGATTCTGTGAGAGATGAATTCAGAAAGTCTTACGGTAAATTGCTCAGTTTGGTTCGTAAACCCTCTGTGTTTGAGTTGAATGGGTTGCACGCTCTGCTGTAGTTCTACGATCCTCCCTTGAGATGCTTTACTTTTCGGGACTTCGTTCTCGCACCCACGCTAGAGGAGTATGTTGATTTGTTAGGTGTGCCTATCAAGAGTCAGATGCCCTTTGTCCATATGGATGTTGAGCCTAATCTGGCTAGTCTAGCTCCGTCACTCCATCTGGATGCCTCCGAGTTGGTTTTGTCTAGTTGGAACAAGGTTCCCGGTTTCTCCTTGCAGTTCTTAGTGGGAAAGGCTCAGCAGTGCACCAAAGACGGATGTTGGGTCGTGTTCAACGCCATTCTCGCTCTGTGCATATATGGCATCATTCTGTTCCCCAATATGCCTGACTTTGTGGACTTCGACGCCTTCCACATCTTTGCTTCAGGGAATCCAGTCCCTACCTTGATAGGAGATGTCTACCATTCCATCCACTACAAAAACGAGAACAGAAGGGGCAAGAATGTCTCGTGCTGTGTGCCCCTGCTTTATAGATGGCTTGATAGTCATCTACCCAAGAGGGGTCCCTTTGCTTCGTCTGCAGCCACAGCTGAGTGGTCTGAGCGTTTGATGAGTCTATCAGCGGAGGATATTGACTGGTTTGACAGAGATAGGTTGGGTATTGAGATTATCTTCAGCTGCAGCGGGTTTCCGAACGTGCCTTTGATAGGCAGGAAGGGCTGTATAAACTATAATCCGTCTTTGCTGGTCCGACAGTTTGCTTACGCTTTGAGAGCTCCGCCGAAGGATGAAGAGGTGCAAGAATCTTTGTACCTCACTGGTCTTCTAGAGGGGGATATGTTATCTAAGCTTCAGCGCGCTTGGAATGGTATCAGTAAGCGGGGAAAACCATTGCTGGGGAAAAGTAATAGTCGAGCCTACGCTCCGCATGTGACTTGGATCAGAGCCAGAGCAGATGCTATAGGGATGCCGTTTCCTCCTGCCAAGCCAGAAAGCCCTCCAGTGATTGAAGAGCCTACCACTGTGCCTATTTAGCAGCATAATCAGGTGTTAGCTGAGAGAGATGAGCTGAAGAAGGCGAATGAAGAACTGGAGAAAGAATTGGCTCAACTCAGAAGCAAGAGAAGCGAAGCCGTCCATTCCTTCAAGAGGCAAACAGAACTGGTGAACCAGTTGGGGACAGATCTGACTAAGCAGATAGCTGAGCGCGAGCGCATGGGTCGAGACTTCAAAGCTGTCAACGATGTACTGGCCACGAAGAAACAGCACTTGGATGAAGCGTATCGGAGGATATCCAAGTTTAACCAGCATTGGAAGACCACCCTAGCCAACAGGAAAGAGCGGGAGGATAAGCTGATGCAACAGATCTCCAAGCTGAAAGCCCAGTTGAAGGCTAGTGAGAAGAGGTTTGATGAAGAAACTGCTCGCCGATATGCCGCCGAAGGCCAGCTCAACAAAGCTCTCTCTAACCTGAAGGAGCGCAAACTGACGTTTAAATCCAAGAAGCAGAAGTTAGAAGATTGTTTCGGCGAAGGAGCATGGGAAGATTCGGTCGAAGGTCTTCAGTACACTATTATGCAGAGGGAGTTACTCGTCGAAGGGTTACTCACTTGGCCTGATCATCCAGAAACGAAGGGGTTGTTAGAAGAGTTTCACGCCCGTGGCCGTGCTTGACTATTTGTATTCCTTTTGTTTGATCATTGTTGTATGCTGACCATCACCAGGCTTGTTGGTTGAGGTCATGCTATTGGTTCATCTTGTACTCGCTGACGTTGTGTACTGCCTTGATGGGCTTTCTTCATATATATGAGATGTTATTTTCATGACTGGACTCAGACTTCTTATTATCAGCACTGGCACTCAGGCACTAGGATCGGGGGATACCTCCCTAACGCACAGACACACGCTTGCATTTGCATGAAGCATCTGCATAACGAGCACTTTGTCATTTTTTTTCCTAACCCTTTTGTGTTTCCGGGTTGTTTCAGGTTATCCCAGGATTGGTCAGAGACCCACCCACCGCTATCCGACCAGAGCAAATCAAACCAGAATCATGGAGCAAGTGCAAACTGATGTTCAAGAACTCCGCGAAAGAATGGACCGCTTCATGGAGCTCATGCAAGCGGTCACCAATGGCCAGGATCAGCTCAGAACCTTGGTTCAGCCTCTGATTTCAAGAGTTGACAACAATGGTGTACTCCATGGTGGGACCGTGCCTACCCCTCCACCAGTTGAAACTCCTCAGAATGGCGTCCCCGTGACCGGGGGAATGGCAGTGCCAACGACAATGTGATAGCTAACATGGGACTCAACAGTAATACGACGGGCGTCGGTAATGGGAGTCTTGAAGCTAACTTCAACGTTGGACTGGGCAACGGTAATGCGGGTGTTGAAAATCTGTATGGGCCTCAACCATGGTTAGAAGACCGTCAAGACGATGTGTTCTCGCAGAGAGGTGCTGAAGGGGATCTGACTGCTGAAGCACGTCTGAGGTTCAAGGCACTCGAGGATAAGATGAGGAACATCGAGAACCAGAACACCCTGGGTGTTGATATGTCCAAGTTGGGACTGATTGCTGATTTCAAGGTACCTCCCAAGGTCAAGGTACCTGACTTTGAAAAGTACAAGGGCACCACTTGCCCTCGCGTCCATCTGAGATCATACTACCGGAAAATGTCAGCTCATTCTGAGGACGAGAAGTTGCTGATGCACTTCTTCCAGGACAGTCTGTCCGGACCCTCCCTCGAATGGTACATGAGTCTGGAACCTACCAGTGTGCGCACGTGGAAGGACCTTGCTGAAGCATTTGTGCACCACTACCAATATAATAGCGACTTGGCTCCGAACCGAGTCTAACTGCAGAATCTGTCGCAAAGGAACAATGAAGGGTTCAAGGAATGCGCCCAGCGGTGGCGTGAATTGGCAGCCAGGGTTCAGCCGCCGATGGTTGAACGTGAGCTTGTGCAAATGTTCGTAGCCACCCTCCCAGGGGTTTATTATGAGAAATTGGTCAGCGGTATGTCTGGAACCTTCTCAGATCTCATTATCACGGGTGAGCACATTGAAAATGGGATCAAACTGGGGAAAATTCAAGGTGATTCATCCTCAGCTGGAGGAGGCGGAAAGAAACCTTATGGTGGAAAAAGACGGGAAGGAGAAACGAGCGCCGTGACTAACGCTCGAAGGAAGGGTAAAGGCCCTCACCAACAGGTGGCCAGCATAACTATCCCGGCAGTTCAATAGCCACAGCAGCAGCAGCAGCAACCGAATCAACAGGGGTACAGAAAGTATCAGAACCGGGCACCTCTGTCGAGCCGTCACCTCGAGACACCGCCCATGTCGTACGCTCAACTATTGCAGACTCTGCTCCAGCTACAGTTGATCCAGAAGAGAACCCTGGCTCCCTTGACAGGGGCACCTCCGCCGGGTTATGACGCGAATGCAACTTTTGAATTTCACTCAGGGGCACCAGGCCACACAATAGAGAATTGCAAAGCCTTCAAGCATAAGGTGCAGGACATGGTGGACGCTAAGATCATCAACTTCTCCAATAATGTGCCAAACATCACGAAGAACCCTATGTCGAACCATAGGGGAGGTGGAGTAAACGCCATTATTGAAGACGAGAGTTTGGATTTGTTGACTGAAGTCAGAGATCTGAAAATGCCGCTTAGCTTCGTTAAGGCTAAACTGATGAAAAGAGGTTTCTTTCCAGGTTGCGGAGAACTATGTATGGGTTGTGCGACAAGTCCTGATGGATGTGAACAGTTGGTAGAAGGGATTCAAAGTCTGATGACCGAAGGAATCCTGCAATTTAGCCGAAGGGCCAAAAGTGGATCGGGAGAGGTAATGCTGAAGCAAGGTGATGAGGTGGCCACCATCACCATCCCTCGTCGAACGATAACTATTTCTGCACCCAGGCCGCCCACAATTACTATCACCAAAGCTGGGCCGATACCGTTCGAAAGCACTAATGCCGTCCCGTGGCATTACGGGGCGGATGTCTACTGCAACGGACATAAGTTAGAACCGGAACCATCAGGGTCATGTGCGGAGAACCTAGCGGGCATTAGCGGAATTACTCGCAGCGGAAGAATATTTGCACCACCTGAGGTCGTGGCGGACAAGGCGGACAGAGCTGATGCAACTGATAAAGGGAAGAGTAAAGTCGTCGAAGAGATCCCGCGTGGGGTAGAAAAAGACTTACTTGTTAAAGACGCCAAGGAATTTATGAGGTTGATTAAAAAGAGTGACTACAAGATCGTGGATCATCTCCATCAGACACCCTCGAAAATTTCCATCCTAAATATGTTGCTGTGTTCTGAGGCACACCGCAACGCGCTGCTGAAGGTGTTGAACGCCGTATATGTACCGCAGGAAATATCGGTAAACCAGTTAGAGGAGGTCGTAGCCCATGTGAAAGCTGGAAATGGGTTAGGGTTCACTAACCTAGAGCTGACGCCAAAGGGGAGGAACCACAATAGCGCCCTGCACATCTCGATAGAGTGTAGGGGGACGATTATGTCTCACGTGTTGGTAGACACAGGGTCATCGCTCAATGTTCTTCCGAAGAAGGCATTAATGAAGTTAGATACTCGCGGAGTGATTTGCACACCCAGTGATCTGGTTGTGAAAGCGTTCGATGGAACCAAACGCCATGTTTTCGGGGAGGTGACGTTGCCAATCCAAGTTGGGCCGGAAACATTCGATGCAGTCTTCTACATTATGGACATCATGCCTGCCTACAACTGTCTCTTAGGCCGACCATGGATCCATTCTGCGGCTGCCGTGACCTCCACGTTGCACCAGAAACTCAAGTACGCTGTCGGAGGTAGCATCGTGACCGTATGTGGCGAGGAAGACATAATGGTGAGCCATTTGTCGTCCTTCAAGTATGTTGAGATGGATGGGGAAATTCATGAAACCCTATGTCAAGCGTTCAAAGCTGTTAAAGTCAAGAACATAGCTCCTGTAGTCACTAAGAAGCCAGAGATGACTTCTCCTCCTTCAAGGAAGCCCGGGCCGTTGTCCAAGCCGGATTTACCCCAGGCTGGGGGCGAATTTTGGAGATACCTAACAAGCAAGACAAGTTTGGGTTGGGATATTCTCCTGGAGCTGAAGCCTCCTCTTCCAGCAGTGCATCGCGAGGTAAAGGGCCGATCCAGTTTACCAGTGGCGGGGTGATATTTGAAAGCGTCAACGCGGTGTCTGAAGACAGCGGAGATAGCGACTGTGACTTAGACTCTTGGATCCAGCCAAGCAAGCCAGGCGAGAGCCTCAACAACTGGTCCGTCAAGGATATCATCCAGATGACAAGCAAAGAGTAATGATTTACTTTTTCCAATCATTGTACAACCCTATGTCCTACCCAGGGCATATTGGTTTTATTGTCAGGGCCTCGTTTGATTATGTACTTGCATTTTATCAATAAATCAAAAGGTGTTTTTCTTTGTATCCAAATATTGTGATCTATGTTATTCCTGTTTTATATTTGTTTTGAAAAACAATAAAATGGCAATGGGGTTTGTGCTAACCTGCATATCCTTGTTTTAAGCTTAACCCTTGTTATTGCAGGAGCCACATAACAGATGACATTGACTCTGGACCTTCTACGACTCACTTCGACTTCGATTGCCCGATCTATCAAGCCGAAGAAGAGATTGATGAAGACGAAGACCTTCCCGAAGAGTTGGCCCGCTTGTTGAAATAAGAGAAAGTTATTCTGCCTCATGAAGAAGAAATTGAGATTGTGAATCTGGGTTCTGAAGAACTTGTCAGGAACATCAGGATAGGGGCTGCATTGCAGAGCGATGTCAAGCAGAGATTGGTCGAGATGCTGAGAGAGTATAGTGACGTGTCTTTGCTTGGTCATACAAAGATATGCCCGGACTTGATACTGACATCGTGGTCCATCACTTTCCGCTGCGAGAAGATTGTCCTCCCGTTAAGCAGAAGCTTAGGAGGACGCGACCGGATATGGCCGTTAAGATCAAAGAAGAAGTGCAAAAGCAGCTTGATGCTGGCTTCTTAGCGGTCACTACTTACCCTCCGTGGGTCGCCAACATAGTGCCTGTACCGAAGAAGGACGGTAAGGTGTGAATGTGCGTCGATTATCGGGATTTGAATAGGGCGAGCCCTAAAGATGATTTCCCACTCCCTCATATTGATGTGTTGGTCGACAATACATCCCAGTTCTCCGTATTTTCGTTCATGGATGGCTTCTCCGGCTACAATCAGATCAAGATGGCGCCGGAGGACATGGAGAAAACTACGTTTATCACACCTTGGGGAACATTTTGTTACAAGGTAATGCCTTTCGGTCTGAAGAACGCAGGGGCCACTTACCAACGAGAAATGGTCACTTTGTTTCATGATATGATTCATCATGAGATTGAAGTCTATGTTGATGACATGATTGTGAAGTCCTAAACGGAGGAAGGACATCTGGTCAATTTGCTGAAGCTTTTTGAGAGGCTCAGGAAGTTCAGGTTGAGGCTGAATCCTAACAAGTGTACTTTCGGAGTACGGTCTGGAAAACTACTGGGGTTTATTGTGAGTGAAAGAGGCATCGAGGTTGATCCTGCGAAGATTAAAGCAATACAAGAAATGCCAGCGCCAAAAACAGAAAAAGAAGTTCGTGGTTTCCTGGGCCGAATAAACTACATTGCAAGGTTTATTTCTCAGCTCACGGCCACGTGTGAACCGATGTTCAAACTGCTAAAGAAAGATCAGGCAATTATTTGGAACGAGGATTGCCAGAAGGCATTTGATAAGATAAAACAATATCTACGGGAACCTCCGATCTTGATACCCCTAGTGGCTGGACAACCCTTAATCATGTACTTGACAGTTCTTGAGAATAGTATGGGGTGTGTTCTCGGTCAGCACGACGAGACGGGCAGAAAGGAGCATGCCATTTACTATTTGAGTAAAAAGTTCACAGAATGTGAATCTCGCTACTCAATGCTGGAGAAGATGTGTTGTGCACTAGCCTGGGCTGCCAAACGTTTACGACAGTACATGCTCAATCACACCACCATGCTAATTTCGAAGATGGATCCGATCAAGTACGTCTTCGAGAAGCAAGCGCTTTCGGGCAGGATTGCCAGATGGCAAATGGTGTTGACGGAATATGACATTCAGTACGTTTCCCAAAAGGCCATCAAGGGAAGCGTATTGTCTGATTACCTTGCCGAACAGCCGATCAAAGATTATCAGTCGATGAAATTTGAATTCCCTGATGAGGATATCATGTTTCTCAAAGCAAAGGATTGCGATGAACCGTTGCCCGACGAGGGTCCAGACAGGAAATCCCAATGGAAATTGATATTTGATGGGGCGGTTAATTCCTATGGAAGTGGCATTGGGGCGATCATCACGACTCCCCACGGATCCCATATCCCGTTCACCGCGAGACTGACGTTTCCGGTCACCAATAACGAAGCGGAGTACGAAGCATGCATCATGGGTCTAGAAGAAGCGATTGATTTGAGAATTAAGAACCTAGATGTATATGGTGACTCGGCACTTGTGATTAACCAGATTAAAGGGGAGTGGGAGACTCGTCAATCGAATTTGGTGTCGTACATGAACTATGCCAGAAGGCTGCTTCCGTTCTTTGATCGAGTGGAACTCCATCATGTGCCCAGGGCCGAAAACCAGATGGCTGATACCTTAGCCACGTTGGCTTCGATGTATAAAGTCAATTTTTGGAACGAAGCTCCCAGAATTGTCCTTTCTCGTCTTGATAGACCTGTATTCGTCTTTGCGATCGAGGAAGCCTCCGATGGCAAGCCATGGTTCCATGACATCCAGACCTTCCTTATGACTAAGGAGTATCCTGCGGGAACGTCAACCCAGGATAAGAAGACTCTGAGGAGGTTGTCTGGAAATTTTTATCTCAATCCTGATGGAGTTTTGTATAAAAGAAACCACGATCTCGTGCTACTCAGATGTGTAGATGAGAAAGAAGCGAGTATGCTCATGGAAGAAGTCCATGAAGGCACATTTGGTACGCACGCCGGCGGGCACGCTATGACAAGAAAGATCCTGAGAGCAGGATACTACTGGCTGACGATGGAGTCAGATTGCTTTAAATTCGCGAAGAGATGTCATAAATGCCAGATTTATGCTGATAAAGTTCATGTGCCACCGTGCCTGTTAAATGTCATGTCCTCCCCGTGGCCGTTCTCCATGTGGGGCATCGACATGATAGGCAAGATCGAGCCCACTGCATCTAACGATCATCGCTTCAATTTAGTAGTCATTGACTACTTCACCAAGTGGGTGGAGGCAGCCTCATATGCTAATGTGACCAAGCAGGTGGTTGCTAAATTCATAAAGAGGGACATCATCTGTCGTTACGGAATTCCCGAGTGGATCATTACCGATAATGGTTCGAATCTGAATAACAAGATGATGAAGGAGCTGTGCCAGAGTTTCAAGATTGAACACCACAACTCATCTCCTTACCGGCCGAAGATGAATGGCGTCGTTGAAGTGGCTAATAAGAACATTAAGAAGATTGTACAGAAGATGGTTGTGACCTACAAGGATTGGCACGAGATGTTGCCATTTGCGCTGCACGGTTATCGTACAACGGTACGTACGTCGATTGGGGCAACTCCTGTCTCCTTAGTGTATGGTATGGAAGTTGTCCTACCGTTAGAAGTGGATATCCCTTCTTTGCGAGTTTTGGTTGACGTGAAACTCGACGAGGCAGAATGGATTAAGAACCGACTAAACCAACTCAACCTGATGGACGAGAAGAGGTTAGCATCGATTGCACATGATCGTCTGTACCAAAGCCGAATGAAGAAAGCTTATGATAAGAAGGTGCGTCCTAGAAGCTTTCAGACGGGTGATCTCGTCCTGAAGAAGATTCTTCCTCCACACTCCGATCACCGAGGCAAGTGGACTCCTAATTACGAAGGTCCGTACGTCGTCAGCAAGGTCTTCTCGGGAGGAGCCTTGTTGTTATCCACGATGGATGGCGAAGACTTTGCATCCCCGGTGAACGCGGACACAGTTAAAAAATACTTTGCTTAAGAATGACCCGCTGGAAAGAAAAAGAATATCCAGGCAAAAATGGGGCATCCCGGCGAACCATAAGAAAGGAAAAAGGTTTGGGAAAAAATTAGGGATATAAAGAAAAGAATGTACACCCGCGAGGTCGAAAACCTGGAAGGGCGACTTTGGCAAAAAAGGGTATCCCGGTGGATCAAAAACCCGAAAGGCGATTCAGGCAAAAGTTAGGGATTCGAAAAAGCAAATGACTGCGTTCCGCGTGTGGACTTTCATTATTTAGTGGTTTGGAAGACCTGAGGGCCGTTTACCTGAATCAATCTCTTCTGAAGCTGAAGCGTCGGAGAAGTATCGAAGTCGTGTGGGTCATAGAGGAATCAACTCATGGTGTTCGTCTACGCCTCATTGCCGACAATTGTGTATATACTGATGTATATTTATGTTTTATTTTTTAGCGGCTTCCTCATTCCAGGAGATTGCCTCTGTTGTAAAACATTTTGACCCATTCAGGGGTTCATTATCAATAAAATGTATACCATTCAGCAATTATGTGTGTTTGTCTGTTTTGTTTGCGAAAAAGAACGCCGATGTTTTTGACAAAATGCGCATACATAAACTTACTGGCCTAGGCCATTGATTGTTGAAACAATGAAGTACTTGAGTATTGTCACAAGATGATAACCTTGATAGGTCCCTTTGAGAGGGGTATCTTGTCTGTTTGTTCGTGTTGTTGCAGGTGTAGCACATACCGGGCAGTACGCCGTATGCGTCCCCGAGCAGGATGATTCCTTCTTCTCCAGCAAAGTTCAGCAGCCTCTCCCCACAGAGTCTGAACGTGAGATTGTAAGGCATTGATATGTCTCCCCAGGCAGAGAAGATTCTCTCCCTAATCAGATGTATCCTGAAGGAATGTCATCTCCCTAGGCAGAGAAGATTCTCTTCCCAATCAGATGTATCCTGAAGGAATGTCATCTCCCCAGGCAGAGAAGATTCTCTCCCCAATCAGATGTATCCTGAAGGAATGTCATCTCCCCAGCTGAGTCACATACTGAAGTGTGTAGCAATTGATAGTTCCAGACTGAAGTCTCCAGGAGAATTGAGATTCCCCACAGAGTCGTACTCCCCCCAGTAAGCAGGATGATTCCTTCTTCCCCCAGCCGAGTAGGCAGATCCCCAAGAGAGCCGAGTCCTTGGAAAGCAGTTGGGGTCATGATTGGTTTTCCCCAGTAGAGTGTTGAATAGCTGATGTTGTATCTCCCCACCGGAGTCGTTACCTCCAGGAAAGGTTGGCTGCGAATGCCGTGCAGTTTATTTCTGCGATTGACATCGTTTTCCTCAGCCGGTCTAGGTTCTCGTAGAGCTTTATTCCCCTGCAGTAGTCAACTGAAGTTCGTTTCCTCAGGCGGAGTCCGATTGAGATTGGCGTGACTTCTTCTCCTTGGCAGGATGAGTCCTTCCTCCACCAGAGTGGTTCTGTCTCCTTGACAGGAGGATTTTCCCTTCATCATTTATTTTGCTGATGGGGTCATAGCATTTTGCATGATTGCATAGCATTTACCCAAAAAACGCGTAGCATTTCCACCGTGTGGAGCATTGCGCCATTGCCAAAGCATACGCATATGAAGCATGAGCTAGGTCGTTACCGTTCTTGTTTTGCAGGTGTTCCTCCGCAGGGTCGCTTGCTCAAGGTGATTCTTGAATCCCCCCAGCAAAAGTCGTTGGCCCAAGATGATTCTTGAATTCTCCAGCGAAGGCGCTCGTTTAAGATGATTCTTAAAATCCCCAGCGAAGTCGAAATAGTTGGGTTGATCAAGTTGCCGCTTGGAGTCCCCGGCAGAGTGTTTGCTCAGGATGATTCCTGAAATCTCCAGCAGAGTTATTGGTTCAGGATGATTCTTGAAGTCCCCACGGAGTTATTTGTTCAAGATGATTCTTGATTTCCTCAACAGAGATGATTCACCCAGGATGATTTCTGGACCCCGAAGCAGAGTAACTTGATAGTTCTCCAGAATCCCCAGCAGAGATGTGTCATCCCCAGCAGGTTTCTGAACAGCGAAGTTGAAACTTCCCTCGAAGACTTGATGATTGAAGTCCAACCGTATTGACGAAGCAGTTCTCTCCGCTGATGCGGAGTGCCTGATGGAAGAAGTTTGGATATCCCCAATTGGTTCATGATTGACTGAGAATTCTATTCCCGACTTAGTGATGAAGTCCGGCTGACACCCAAAAACTTCTTTGAATGCCCGATGGCATGATTAACTTGATTGTTGACTTGATGAATCCCGAGGAACCTTGATGCCTGACGGCATGATCGACCATGTATCACCGGTTACCGTGTGACCAATTCCCCAGCTAGTTGTCGTGCAGCTAATATTTCAGTTTTCGAAGATTTGTTCCCATCAGAGTACCGTGTACTTGTGCAGTTGGCAAATTTCCGAGTTTATTGGTATTCAACCGTCTTTTACCTTAATGTTTTGAGAGCCGTTCGCTTCTCACCCAGTCAGGTCCAAGCCGTTTGAATAGGGGCAGTTGTTGCACCCTAAAATTTGCCCAACTTTTCTTTACCTAGCCTATGTTTCATTTCATTCACATTAGCATTATCATTTGCATTTCATTGACATGTATGCAGGAGACCAAGAGGTATGGTTACCAATTAAGAGCTACACAAGACTATGAAGCTAGCTAAGAAGGTTATTCAAGTATTCAAGGGTTGATATCCTTGTCAGAGAAGTTAAAACATCCTCATAGAGAGTGATTGAAGCCAAGTATGTGGGTCTCCTAACTTGAGAGTTGTGGGGAAGAACATCAGATGATTCTGAATCCATGAAGATGGACTTGAGGTCTTGAGAGAGCTCATGAGAAATGTTGAAGATCACTTTGAGGCCTAGACAGGTCATTGTGCAACATTAAGAAGGCTCAGCCATGAGTGGTGCAGCTAGGGTTTGACTGGGTCAACCCTAAGTCAACTGATGATTTGAACAAGGTTGAGACCTAATTCAAAGTCCATGTGATCATGGATTGATGAATTGAGATGTTATAAGGATGAGTCCAAGGTTAACTCATCATGATTGAAGAGCTTGAGAAGTTTCAAGCTAGGGTTTCTAAGGCTTGACAATGAAAAATCCCCTAGTTTGACCCCTATCTTCAAGGCAATTTAGCTCAAGATGTGATTGTCATCTCATATTACCCCCAACATGAATATTGTAGAACTTGATCTTAGCTTTAATTTGAGTGCTAGAAGTCCTTGATAGGATTTGTAGAACTCAAGTTATGACTTTGACAAGTTACAGGTCATCTGAGGTATGTGAATTTAGGGACTTGAAAGTTACCCAACTTGCATCAAACGTTTGCCCTAGAAGGATGATTCCTATGAACTTTTGGTCAACATGAATGTTGTTCCTTATCCTCTTAGATTTCTAGAGAGTACTAGATGTCCTTGATAGTATTTATAGAACTCAAGTTATGGCTTTGACAAGTTAAGGGCATTTTGGTCATTTGGAGATTATAGGTCATTGCAACCATAAGGCCATAACTCCTATTTCGAAGCTTCAAATGATAAAATGTTCAACATCCAACTTGTTCAAAATTATGTTTTAAGGCTATTCAAGAGGTCATGAGATGTTGGATTTGCTTGTGGCTCAAAGTTGCAAAATGACCTAAAATGAGGGTATAAGTTAAATGAACCAAAGTTGGAAATTGATACTTTTGATCTACACATCCAAACCAAGGCATGTAATAGGTTATTTTGACTCTAAAAAGCATTTTAAGAACATTGGTTTAGCCACATTTTTGAATTGAGGTATAATTTGTGGACTTGCTTTGAAAGGTAGTTACTTACATCATAAGTAACATGTGCAAAATTCAAATTCAAGGCATGATCATGATCCCTTGCAAGCCAAACACTTCCAAAATGTCATGAGGGGAGAAATTGGAAGGAATTGAGATTGGTTTCAAGATGTTTCCAGAGTTGTGCATACCATGGCATATCATGAGAATTCAAGTGACATGAGAACTTGAATTTCTCATTGGAAGGATCTAGAGCTTTCTAGATCATCCCTACACACTCTATATATGGAATAGAAGTGGTTCAGATCATTTTTTGGTGATGATTGAAGGAGAGAGCAGAGATTGAGATTGAAACTTCATTGCTTGCAACTGAATTTGGTTACATCATTTCTCTTATTTTCCATCCATTTTATTGATTGCAATCTCTTCCATGGATGCTAGGGAATGATTCCAGATCATAATCAAAGGGAATTCGTGGTTGATTGGTGTTCTTGAGCTTAGATTTCTCCACCTGCAACTTAAATTCGAATCCAAGAATTGAAGCCATTTCAATCAATTCTACTGCATACAGAAACTTGGGAGTGATTCACTGAAGGAGTCTGGAGCATTTGAGGGCTTGATTTGAGGTCTTGCTACTTCTGTGCACGCGAAATTTTCAGGTTGGTAACCTTTGATCTCTGGCTTGTTTTAGTTAGAATCAATGGGAATTAAGATGATAGATGCATTGTAGAACGGTGTAGGAAGGATTTCAAATCGTTAATTTGAGAATTAGTGACCAATTAAGGATGTTACCATTTTCGGTTGAGAGTTGTTTCTTGCGAATCTTGAGGATTTAGGTTGAATTAATGGGATGAGTGAGTTCCTTGTGAGATTTGGGACAAGTTTCATGTATAAACCACTTGCAATGGAGGCATGTGGAGAGAGTTAGGGTTAGGGACGATGACCGGAGCATCACCGGCGGTGGCCGTGGCTGCGCGCGAGGTTCAGAGATTCAAAAGGTTGAAGATGATCCCAGAGCCCTTGGATCAGGGTAGGACCTTTGACCAGATGAAGATCCAACGACCACGTATTAATTTCATTTTGTGAAGAATCTCAGACTTAATGAAACGATGCGTTTCATTAATCAGTTGTGTTTTGGGCTTAATGCAATAACTGATAATCACACCCCCCTGATGGCCCAATCCATGATTTGAACTGCTTTCCACTACTATTTGCACCGTGCATTTATTATTTTACTTGGATTTTCTTTAATTTCTTCATTTCATTCATGGTTCATGATTAAATCATAAAAAATGGAAAAATGATCCAATTGACCCCATTCTTTTTGCATTAGTTTCATGATAGAATCTAGTATTTTTTAGATAAAAACTATTATTATTTCATGCATTTTCTGATTTTATGGGAATTTCCACATTTTAATTGATATTAAAATAGTCATGTTTGATACTTGATTTTGTGGAATTTTGTGTGATCATGTGATGATGATTTTGACCTTGATTTTTTGTATGTTGCTAGCATAGATATGCATGATCCCCATAGATTTTTCTCACATTTTTGTGATGAACATAGGTAGTAGTTTAGGTTGAAACGTTTAGAAGCTCCATTTTTAGGGTTTATGGTTGATACCTTTGGATTTAGGACTTAATTTTATGACTTAATAGATGATTTAGTCCCTGGTTTTTGTATGAGGAATTCTTAATTGAATCAGGATCCCTTAGGAATTTTGGTAGAAATTTATAAGATAGTTTACTATTTTTGATTGATTTTAGTTTAGGTGCTAGTTTTAGATGATTCTAAGGCACTAACTCAACTAGATTAACATCTTTAGTTCCCTTAGATTAGGGTTTTGTTTCTCTTGCTCTTGGATGATGATGAAGGCAAGTTGAAGATGCATTGGATTTCTTGAAGAGGTTTGGATTTGAAGATCTTCCCTTCTTTTGGTGTAGTTTTGTTTAGGTTAAGATTAGGGTTTTGCAGGCAGAGCTTCTAGATAGTTCTCTTCCTTCATAAACATGGATGATGTTGATCACTTCCATTCATCCCTATGATGAAAGGTCAATTTGTAAAGGCCTCATCCCTCCTTTTGTAGGATGTGTGGCTCTTTGCAAGTTGGTAGAACCTTTGAGGGTCCCTTTCTCTGATGACAGGATGCTTAGTGGTGACCTTTGGTCTTCACTCTGCTACTAATCATCCAAACTTTGCTCTTGATAGATGAACCTTTCTCCCTTGTTAGAGGATGGAGTCCCTTGCTTGAAGAAAATTGAAGGATGGAGTTGATACTTCCATGTGATTGAAGATTACCTTGAGAAGCTGAAGCTTACAGATGAAGAGGAAAGCTAGTTGATACTGGTAAAGCAAAGAGAGCTGAAGCTTGAAGAACAAGTTGATACTTGTGAAGAAGATCCAATTGAGATTGAGTGAAGAGCTAAGGCTTGAGGAATGAAGGATAAGTTGATACTTACATTGATGCATTGAGAGCCTAAAGGAACAAGTTGATACTTGCTATTGGGATTGAAGCCTGAAGGTGGGGTCTGCTTTGAAGCTGAAGCTTGGAGAAGAAGAAGGACAAGTTGATACTTGTGTTTGATATGTTGAAAGCTTGAAGAAGCAAGTTGATACTTGCTATTGAAGGTGATAGCCTTGAAGGGTGGTTGAAGTCTGATGACTGGGCTGCTGGCAGAGGACTGCTTTGCTGTGAAGCTGAGGGATCTGTTAATTTGCTTTCTTTCCTGTCTGTTTGCTTTCTGTGCAACAGTGTTGATGTGCCTTGTTTGATTTGCTTGATGCATTAGAATAAGTTCATGTCTAGATTGATTTAAGCTAGGAGCATGATTGCACTAGAGGTTGAGTTGCTCCCTCTGCTTGTGTTTTTACTATATGGCTTTGCTTGCAGGTATTCGGTAGAGCCCTGCTCCCTTGCCCATGTGGTTTGTGTTTGCTTGATAGCATTTCATTTCTTCTGTATGATTGCAGTTTATTTTGGTTGCTTGATAGCATGTTATTTCCGCTGTATAATTGCAGTTATTCATATCTGGCTTGAGGTTGAGATGAGCTTGTGGAGGCTGCTGCCCCACACACATTTCCTCCCTCACTTGCATTGCATGCATTTTACAGTCGTTTACTGTATATCTGTTTACTGTTTAAACTGATGCTTTATCTGTTTCTGTTTATCATTGACCTGATCCCCTAGGAATCTCAATTCCTTTGATAAGGAAGTGATGATAGAACTTTAGGTTGAAACCTATGCATGATAACTTCTAGGAGTTCCCTGTTTCAAACTTCAACCATAGGATGAATCCTTGGCATGACAACAGTAGGACTTGATAGTCTCCCCTTAGTTGAGCCCCCTCTCTCTTCTCATCTCAAAACAAATTAAAATACAGTAATAAAGGTTAACTGACGTTGTACGTTACGAGCCTTAAGCTATCTGAGAAAGGATTGTTGGAGAGTTTCTTTTCAACAGTCTGGATGTTTAGTATGGTACCCTTTGGGTGACATGCGATGCATTCACTCTCAGGTCATAGTCTCTAGTGCGATACTAGTTGCAAACAAACATAAAAAACAGTTCTTTCGTAAAAGACTGAAAACAAACTTCAAACCTTTTTGCCCCGTGGGCCCGTAACTCAAAGGAAGCTTTTCTGAAGAAAAGAGTGTCGTTAACTTCCAGTTCTACCGCAAACGGTAATGCTTAAGTCTCCAAGGGTCGAGCTGCGTACATCCTACTGCTGGAACTGTTTGTTAACCCTACTCGATAAAAACAGATGAATCTGAATTCCCGTAATCCGGATTATCCCGAACTACGTAAGCTCTGATCTCTCATACCTGTTGAGAGTACGTAGGCACAATACTGACGTATTGGCGAGCCACCTTCCCCGCACCCCGTAGTTAGGCGAACTACGTTGACTCTTATTTCTCATTCTCTGATGAGAATACGTAGGCATAAAGTGCGACGCTTTGCCGAGTCATTTTCTTTTCTTTTAAGCCAGCCTTGATAGGTAGATAGATAAACCAACTTGTCCAGTAAACACAACAAGCGTGGATCCCGTCGAGTACGACGGACGTGAGGGGTGCTAATACCTTCCCCTCGCGTAACCGACTCCTGAACCCAGACAACGGTTGTGACGACCTTGTCTTATACCTTTTCGTCAGGTTTTTCCGATCGTTTCCTTTCCCGCTCTGAGGGATAAATAACGAAAGGTGGCAACTCTTCTGTTTTACCGACACCTTATTTTCGCGGAAGCGACAGCTGGGAGTGCCTGTGTTAGATCAGATGCCTTTTGTTCACGAGGATACTGAGCCTGAGTTGGCTAAGCTTGTCGAGATTGTCAGTTTAGATGCTTCTGAGTTCCCCGGAGGTTTGGTCAAGCTGAATGGATTTTATGGTTTTCATCTGTCTTGCTTGGTTGAGAAGGCTACGCAATGTGCGAAGGATGGATGTTGGATTGTCTTCAATGCTATTCTGGTTGTTTGCATTTATGGGATTATCTTGTTCTCTAACTTGCCTGATTTTGTTGACTCAGATGCTTTCTTTATTCTTGCCTCGAAGAATCCAGTGCCTACTCTCTTGGGTGACGTTTATCATTCTATTCACTATAAGAATGAGAAACATCGGGGAAAGAATGTTTCTTGCTGTGTACCTCTTCTATACAGGTGGTTTCAGGGACATCTTCCTAAGAAGGGACCTTTTGTTGATACTGCTGGTACTTTAGATTGGTCTTCCAGATTGATGGGATTGTGTGCTGAGAACATTGTTTGGTTTGATCGGAACCTGCTCGGAGTGAATATTATATATAGTTGCAGTGGCTTTCCGAACGTTCCTTTGATTGGACGGAAAGGTTGTATTAACTATAACCCTTCTATGCTTGTGAGACAATTTGGCTATGCTTTGAGGGACTCTCTAGTTGAAGACGAGATACAGGAATCTCTGTATCTCACAGGTTTATTAGATGGAGATGTTTTGGTCAGATTGAGGCGTGCTTGGGGTAATATTCATAGAAGAGGAAAGACATTGCTTGGCAAGAGTGGCAGTCGAGTTTATAATCCTTATCGGCTCTGGATCCATGAGAGAGTTAGGACTTCTTTGATGCCATATCCTGCTGTAGAACCTTTATGTCCTCCGGTGATTGAGGAACCTACTTCAGTAGAGATTGAGAAGTATAACAAGTTGTTGGCTGAAAAGGAAGAGTTGCAAAGAGAAAATGAAGAGTTAGAGAAAGAGATTTTCCAGCTTCGGCATGAGAAGAATGAGGCAGCCTTCACTTTGAAGAAGCAGACTGAGATGATTAATAGGTTGGGTTCAGATTTGACTGAAGAGACCAGTAGGAGAGAGAAGGTGGGAGTAGCCTTGAATGGTGTTAGTAGTGTGCTTGCTACTAAGAAAGAGCTTCTGAATAAGGCCTATTCTCGACTTTCCAAATGGGAATTTTTGTGGAATGCCACACTTACTAGCCGGAAGGAGCGTGAAGATGAGTTGAAGCTTCAAATTTCCCAGTTAAAGGAGAAGCTCAGCGCTAAGGATGCGAAGATTGCTGAAGAGGCATCTCTTAGACGTGACACTGAGTTTAGAGTGAGCAGCATGGTCAAAGAAACAAGGGGTTGTGAACTGAAGGCTGGCTTTAAGAGATGCAGGCTTGATGAGTGTTTTGGCAAGGGAACCTGTGTAGAGGACGCCAAAAAGCTGAGATCCACTGTTAGGCGACACACATTACTGATACAGGAACTGATCTCCAGACCAGGTCATCCGGATACGCTGAGGCTATTGGGAGATGTCCGGGCGCGCCATCCGTCCTGATTTATCTTTGCTTTTCTCTTGTAGTATGTTATTCGTGCTTGTATTTTGACCATCGCCAAGCTTGTTAGCCGAGGTCTTTTCAGTTGTATTCATTTGTATCTTTGTACTCTGCCTCTTGGCATTTGTTTATGTATGAGGTTTCTGATTCTCCGCTCGCTTGCTTGGGACTCCATTGTTGTTATGGCTTCTTCTCCAAAACTAGAATCAGAGGGGAAATTAACCTGTTGCATATTTACATGTGTGCATTTGCATCTTCATATTGCATGGCAGGTACTTTTTTGAGCTCGAATCTTATCTCCTGTGTCTTTCAGGTTGTTTCAAGATTGACGAACAGAGAACTCACCGGTACGCTACAAGAAGCAACAGTAAGAAGATCATGGATCAGGTACAGTCTGAGATGCAGGAGATCCGGGATAGGTTGGCCCAATTCATGCAGACTATGGAGGCTGTGGCCAAGGGCCAGGAACATCTTCAAACTCTGGTGCAACCACTGCTGGCGCGAGCGGCTGGTAATACTAAATACAACTCTGTTCATGTTGAGACTCCTCTCAGGGAGGAAGTGATACCAAATGCTGGTGAGACTGGTACTGGCAATGGCAACGGCAATGCTGGTAACAGAAATGCTGATAATGTTAATGGGAACATGGAAACCAACAGGAATGTTGGTATCAATACTGGTTTCAGCGATAATAATCAGGGTCTTGGCTTTGGCAATCGGGATGGCAATGATGGCTTTAATAATCAGGGCTTTGGCAATGGAGGGTTTGGTGATAACAATCAAGTTTATGGTAATAATGGCTACGACAATGATGGGTTTGGCAATGTGAATACCAATGGTGCTGGGATGGGTCCTTTCAATACTGGCTTTGGGACAGTGGCTGCTAATCAAGAGGTTGGCAATCTGAGGTATGACCCCAGGTTTTTCCAAAGTGGTCATGGTCATGGTCGTAATGCTGCTTATGACGGATATGGTAACGAGGGTCCGTACTGGGAAAGAGATCGTCAGGAAGATGCCTCTTCTAGGCAAGGCATGGGTTTTGAGGGTCCCACTGATAATGATCGGAGGATTAAAATGCTGGAAGAGCAGATAAGAGGTATAGCCAATAAAAATTATGCAAGTTTGGACATGGCTACCATGGGGCTGGTGCTTGGGCTGAGGGTGCCATTGAAGTTCAAAGCTCCCATTTTCGATAAATATAAAGGGGATACATGCCCACGGGTTCATGTGCGTTCATATTACCGGAGGATGTCTGCTTACTCTGATGATGAGAAGATGCTTATGCATTTTTTTCAAGATAGTTTGTCGGGACCATCGCTGGAATGGTACATGGGACTAGAGCCTGCACAGATCGGAAGTTGGAAGGAATTGGCTGATGCTTTCGTCAGACACTACCAATACAATAGTGACCTTGCACCAAATAGGGTCCAGCTTCAAAGTCTTTCACAGAAGAACGGGGAATGTTTCAAGGAGTATGCCCAGCGTTGGCGTGATCTGGCGGCAAGGGTACATCCACCTATGGTTGAAAGGGAATTGATTGATATTTTTGTTGGAACATTCTCTGGGATGTATTATGAAAAATTGTTCAATTGCTCGATGGGTAGTTTCTCTGACATGATACTCATGGGGGAACGAATTGAAAATGGCATTAAAATTGGTAAGATTCAAGCCGGTGAATCGACCTCAGCTGGAGGTGCAAAAAAGGTTTTTGGTGGTAAAATACAAGGAGACGCCAGCGCAGTGTATGGTGGTCGAGGACGAGGTAGAGGTAGGAATCAGTATATTCAACAACAGGTTGCTAGTGCGACGATCCCTATACCTCAACAACGACAACAACCACAACAACAGCAACAACAACAACAACGACATAATCCAGCTCAGAGAAGGATTCAGAATGGGAAGCCAAAGAGGGTATTTGATACACCTCCGTCAACGTATGCAGAACTGCTTCAGACGCTGTTAAGTTTGAATCTGGTTGAGAAGAGAATGTTGGACCCGCCCACAGGAGCTCTTCCTTACGGGTATGATACTAGTAAGCAGTGTGAATTTCATTCTGGGGCACCCGAACATGATATTGAGAGTTGTCATGCTTTTAAACACAAAGTCCAAGATTTGATTGATAGTAAAGTCATTAACTTCAGTCAGGATGGTCCCAATATTGTACAGAAGTCAATGCCGAATCATGAAGCGAATGCTATTCTGACAGAAGAGGATTTGGATTTGGTTATGGACGTAAATGATTTGAAGACACCTTTAAGCTATGTTAAAAGCAGATTGTTAAAGGGAGGGGTTTTCCCCGGATGTGATGAGTACTGTTTGGATTGTTGGACCCGACCAGAGGGCTGTATTGATTTGAAAGAAGGTATTCAGGCCATGATTGATGAGGGAACTTTACAGTTTGACCGTACTGCTGTTGAGAAACCTGGTGAGGTAAGATTTGAAAAGCAGGATGAGGTCGCAACAATTACAATTCCACGAAAGACTATTACGATATCAGCGCCCACCAAACGGCCAACTATCACGATAACGAAAGCAGGGCCCGTTCCTTATGAAAGTACGAAAGTCATTCCGTGGAATTATGGGTTGGAAGTTTTTTGCAACGGGGAAAAGATTAATGTGGATAGCCAGCCAGCAGGGGCAGTGGGTAGTCTTGTTGAAGCGGGAGGCATGACCCGCAGTGGTAGAATTTTCACTTCACCTGAAATCGAGGCTGAGAGGATTGTTAAAGGCAAAGCCAAAGTGAATGAAGGAGGACCTTCCCAGTCTAAAGAGAAAGAAACATCGATCAAGGATGTAGAAGAGTTTATGAGGTTGATTCGCAAAAGCGACTATAAGATCGTGGAGCACTTGCAGGAGACGCCCTCCAAAATTTCAATACTATCATTATTGCTTTGTTCTGAGGCCCATCGGAATGCCTTGTTGAAAATCTTGGACAGATCTTTTGTACCACATGAAGTAACTGTTAATCAGCTTAAGGGGGTACTGGCGCATGTGAATGTCGGACACAACCTGAGATTTACTGACTTTGATTTGACGCCTAGAGGTCGGGATCATAATATGACTTTGCACATTTCAGTGGAATGCCGGGGCACTGTTATGTCACATGTTCTTGTGGACACCGGATCATCTTTGAATGTGTTGCCAAAGAAGGCTATGATGAAGCTAGATGTCCGAGGAATCATATGCACGCCAAGTGACTTGGTCGTGAGGGCTTTTGATGGGACCAGAAGGTCGGTGTTTGGGTCCATAACGTTGCCGCTCCAGGTCGGGCCGGAAGTGTTTGACACTGTGTTCTACATCATGGATATACATCCAGCTTACAGTTGTTTACTTGGGCGACCATGGATACATTCTACAGGGGCTGTGACATCCATGCTGCATTAGAAGCTTAAATACATGGTTGGTGACAGTGTTGTTATTATTTGCGGAGAGGAGGACATTCTGGTTAGTCATCTTTCGTCATTCAAGTACGTCGAAGTGGATGGGGAGATCCATGAGATGCCATGCCAAGCCTTTGAAGGGTTGCAGATCAAGGACAAGTCTCATGTTACCAGCAAAGGGCCAGAGGTGGCCATGTCTTCGTACAAAGACGCTCAGGCAGTGGTTCAGGCTGGAGAAACCAAAAGATGGGGCCAAGTCTTAGAAATTCCTGTCAAGATGGACAAGTTTGGGTTGGGGTATCGCCCGACGTCGTCATCTTCTGCATCAGGCATGTCAAAGTTCAAAGGGCCAGTGGTGATCACTCCAGGTGGAGTCTGTTATGAAACGATTAATGCTGTTTCCGATGCTGAAGACGGAGATAGTGACTGCGATATGGACTCGTGGATCAAGCCCGGCGTGCCAGGACAGAATCTGTGCAACTGGTCTATCCAGGAACTTGTCCAAGTGACTACAAAACAGTAATGATTTGTTTTCTCGATTATTGTATAATCCTGTGTCCTACCCGGGGCATAGTGATTTTGTTTTTAGGGCTACCTGATTATGTGTGTGCTTTGTTTTATCATTAATAAAGGCGTTTTCTCATGCAAATTTTATGATCCTTGTTTTTCCTGTTTTTGCTTTAACAATAAAATAGCAACGTGGTTATGTGCTTTGTTTGCATTATTTGAAACATTTAACCATTCTCATTGTAGGATTCATATTTCAGACGACACCGATTACGAACTTCCTATGACTCGCTTCGACTTCGAGCACCCGATATTCCAAGCAGAAGAAGAGATTGTTGAGGATAATGACTTATCAGAAGAGCTGACTCGACTTTTGAAACAAGAAGAGAGAATCATTCTGTCTCATCAGGAGGAAATTGAAATTATCAACGTGGGGTCTGAAGAGGTTGTCAGGAATATCCGGATAGGGGATGCACTGCGAGGTGATATCAAGCAAAGTTTGATTGAGATGCTTCGAGAGTACAGTGATATCTTTGCTTGGTCTTACGAAGATATGCCTGGGTTGGATACTGATATGGTGGTTCACCGTCTGCCATTGCGTGAGGAATGTCCGCCGATTAAGCAAAAACTCAGAAGAAATCGACCAGATATGGCTGTGAAAATTAAAGAGGAAGTTCAGAAACAATGGGACGCCGGTTTTCTGGCTGTTACAACTTATCCTTCATGGGTCGCCAATATAGTACCTATACCAAAGAAAGATGGTAAGGTGCGGATGTGCATGGACTATCGAGATTTGAATAGGGCGAGCCCAAAGGACGACTTTCCGCTTCCTCATATTGATGTGCTGGTCGACAACACCGCTCAATTCTCCGTGTTTTCCTTCATGGACAGCTTTTCAGGCTATAATCAGATAAAGATGGCGCCGGAGGATATGGAGAAAACAACTTTTATTACCCCGTGAGGAACGTTCTGCTACAAAAGTGATGCCCTTTGGTTTGAAGAACGTCGGGGCAACATATCAGCAAGCTATGACGACACTCTTTCATGACATGATACATAAAGAGATCGAAGTCTATGTTGACGATATGATTGCCAAATCCCAGACGGAGGAAGAGCATTTGGTCAATCTTCTGAAATTGTTCAAGAGGCTTAGGAAATTCAGGCTGAGGCTGAATCCTAACAAGTGCACCTTCGGGGTGAGATCTGGTAAGCTATTGGGGTTTATTGTTAGCGAAAAAGGAATTGAGGTGGATCCTGCTAAGATAAAAGCAATACAAGAAATGCCAACACCGAAAACAGAAAAGGAGGTTCGTGGCTTCTTGGGGAGGTTGAACTACATCGCCCAGTTCATATCTCATCTAACGGCCACGTGCGAGCCATTATTCAAGTTGTTGAAAAAAGATCAGGCTGTGACCTGGAATGAAGATTGTCAAAAGGCGTTTGAAAAAATAAAAGAGTATTTGCAGGAACCTCCAATATTGATACCCCCAGTAGCCAGGAGACCATTGGTTATGTATTTGACGGTTCTTGATAAAAGTATGGGTTGTGTTCTCGGTCAACATGACGAGACTGGACGTAAAGAGCATGCGATTTACTACTTGAGTAAAAAGTTCACAGATTGTGAGTCCCGTTTCTCAATGCTCGAAAAGACGTGTTGTGCACTAGCCTGGGCTGCCAAACGTTTGAGGCAATACATGTTAAATCATACAACCATGCTAATTTCAAAGATGGATCCGATCAAATACGTGTTTAAAAAGCAAGCACTTTCCGGAAGGATTGCCCGATGGCAGATGGTATTGACAGAATACGATATTCAGTATATTTCTCAAAAGGCTATTAAAGGTAGTGTTCTATCAGAGTACCTAGCTGAGCAGCCAATTGATGATTACCAGCCGATGAGGTTTGATTTTCCTGACGAGGATATCATGTACTTAAAAATGAAGGACTGTGAGGAGTCGTTGCCTGATGAAGGTCCAGAGCTGGGGTTCCAAATGGCAATTGATATTTGACGGTGCCGTTAATTCATACGGAAGTGGAATAGGGGCAATCATTACTACTCCCCATGGGCCGCACATCCCATTCACTGCTAGATTGACCTTTCCAGTTACCAACAATGAGGCCGAATATGAAGCGTGCATTATGGGGCTCGAAGAAGCTATTGATCTGAGAATTAAAAAGCTTGATGTGTACGGAGACTCTGCTCTAGTTGTGAACCAAATCAAGGGAGAGTGGGAGACTCTTCAGCCCAATCTGATACCCTATATGAATTATGCAAGGAGGTTGTTACCTTTCTTTGACAAGGTGGAATTGCACCATGTACCACGAGCAGAAAATCAGATGGCAGACGCTCTCGCGACTTTGTCTTCAATGTATAAAGTTAACTTCTAGAATGAGGCTCCCAGGATAGTTATCTCTCGCCTTGATAGGCCCGCTTTCATATTCGCCATTGAGGAAGCTTCCGATGGCAAACCGTGGTATTATGATATCCAGAATTTACTGAAGAACCAAGAGTATCCGGCTGGGGCATCCAGTCGTGATCAGAAGACTCTTAGGAGATTGGATGGCAATTTCTATTTGAATCCGAATGGGGTTTTATACAAAAGAAACCCCAACTTGGTGTTGTTGCGGTGTGTGGACGAGAAAGATGCTAAGTTTCTCATGGAAGAAATCCACGAGGGTACATTTGGTACACATGCCGGCGGACATGCAATGACGAGAAAATTATTACGAGCAGGGTACTACTGGCTGACAATGGAAACAGATTGTTTCAAATTTGCAAAGAAGTGTCATAAATGCCAGATTTATGTGGACAAGATTCATGTGCCTCCGAGTCCTCTGAACGTTATGTCATCACCTTGGCCTTTTTCCATGTGGGGAATTGATGTGATTGGAAAAATTGAGCCCACGGCATCCAACGGACATCGTTTTATCTTGGTACCTATTGATTACTTCACCAAATGGGTTGAAGCGGCGTCGTATGCTAATGTTACCAAGCAGGTGGTAGCCAGATTCATCAAGAAGGATATTATCTACAGATATGGAATCCCGGATCGGATTATCACTGACAACGGTTCGAATTTGAATAACAAGATGATGAAGGAATTGTGCCAGAATTTCAAGATTGAACATCACAACTCTTCTCCTTATCGGCCCAAAATGAATGGCGCTGTTGAAGCGGCCAATAAAAACATAAAGAAGATCGTTCAGAAGATGGTTGTGACCTACAAGGACTGGCATGAAATGTTGCCTTTTGCTTTGCACGGTTATCGTACGACGGTACGCACATCAACCGGGGCAACTCCTTTTTCATTAGTATATGGTATGGAGGTTGTCCTGCCATTAGAAGTTGAGATTCCTTCTCTGAGGGTTTTGCGTGATATCCAACTTGATGAGGCAGAATGGGTAAAAGATAGACTGAATCAGCTCAGTTTAATGGATGAGAAGAGATTGGCTTCTCTAGCATATGGTCGGTTGTATCAGAGTCGGATGAAGAAAGCTTACGACAAGAAGGTGCACCCTCGAAGCTTTCAGACGGGCGATCTTGTTCTGAAAAAGATTCTCCCACCACAATCAGATCACAGGGGCAAATGGACACCCAACTATGAAGGTCCATATGTCGTTAGAAAGGTTTTCTCTGGAGGAGCCTTATTGTTATCCACCATGGATGGTGAGGATTTTACATCCCCTGTGAACTCGGATGCAGTTAAAAAATACTTTGCTTAAAATGACCCGCTGGACAGAAAAAGAGAGTCCAGGCAAAAATGGGGCATCCCGGCGAACCATAAAAAAGGAATAAAAGGTTCGAGCAAAAGTTAGGGATAAAATTAAAAAATGTACACCCGCGAAGTTGAAAACCAGAAAAGGGTGACTTCGGCAAAAAAGGGTATCCCGGTGAATTGAAAACCCGCACAGGGTGGTTCACACAAAAGTTAGGGATTTGAAAAAGCAAATGATTGCGGTCCGAGTTTGATACTACGTTGCTTAGTGTTTTGGGAGTACCTGAGGGTGGTATATCCAAAACAATCTCTTCCGAAGATCGAGTATCGGGAAAGCGTCAGAGTCACGCGAGTCATAGGAGGATCAGCTCATGGTGTTCGTCTGTACCACGTTGCCGACTTGTATACAAATTTTCTTTGTGCTTCTGTAATACTTGTATTTTGCTTGTGCGTAACTTCCTCTTTTCAGGAGTTGCATCCAGTGTACAAAATGTTTCCTATTTACAGGCCCGTTATCAATAAATCATATTATTTAGTATTTGATGCTTGTTCTTTACTGTTTTGTTTGTGAAAAACGCCGATGTTTTTGATGAACTTGCTTGTGCATAAACTTGCTGGCCCTTGCCAATAATTGCTAAAACTTCGAATTGATTGAACGAATGTCACGGATACTAACCGGGATAGATCTTGTTGTGTAGATTTGTTCTGTCTCGTTTGTGTTTTGCAGGTCTCTCACCTTTGAAGCAAACGGTCAAGGAATTCGTGTTTCCCCAGCTAGAGTCTCGTGACATAGTGATTGTATCACTCCTCAGCAGATGGAAGTCACATCTTATCCCAGAGAGAGTTGAGGTGGTAATTATCCTTACTGGATGTGGTTTGTCCTTCCTAGAAGAGTATCCCCAGAAAAGCTGCCAAGAGAGTATCCTCAGTGGATTTTGATGTCCCCAACAGAAGGTGCATTCCCAGCAGTGAGTATGTACACACTCAATACCCAGCATGGGTAACTCCCGCAAAATATAACCAAGTCGTCTTTGGTTCAGAAGGATTATCCCCGCGCGGGACTGTTTTTCCTTCTTCCCAGCAGGGGTTTTTTCCTTCGACAGGATGAACATCATCAGCAGAGCTCGTAATTTCAAGCTTGTGAGCCATTCCCCAACAGGATGGTTATCCCCAGCGGAGTTGGTTTCACCTGTTCAGCATTTATTTTGCTGGAATATGTCTGTGGTACTTGGTTATCCCCAGCAGATTTGGTTTTGTCTTCAGCATTTATTTTGCTGAAGCGCCTCTTGGCATCTTTGTGTGTGCATATATCATCATATTTTCATTTACTCAAATGCGTAGCATTTCCATGTTGTATGGAGCATTACGCCATTGTCAAACATACGCATTTTGAAACATAAGCCAGGTTGGTTACCTCTTTGTTTTCAGGTGTTATTCCCAGCAGAGGAGTGAGATTCTCGCTCAAAAGGATTTCTAGATATTCAAATTCTCAGCGTGAGATAGGTGATGGTAACGTTCGTCCCCTAACAGAGTTGCTTGGTTAAGTTTCTCTTCGGAATTCTTCTCGGATTGTTGTTACGTCAGCATTAAAAGATTTCACGGCTCAAACTTTTGGATTTATCATTAGTGATCTCCCCAATAGAGTTTTTTCCCACAGAGTTGTTTGGTTAAGTTTCTCGTATTCCCCAACAAAATATTCCTCAAACGGATCCGTGTTGACGGAATTGTGCCTGTGATGGACAGAGATTGTTACCTGTATTAACAGAGATTGTCATCCGTGTTGACGGAATCGTCGCCTGTGATGGACAGAGATTGTACCTGTATTGACAGAGATTGTTATCCGTGTCGACGGGATCGGTGTACCTGTGTTGACAGAGATTGTTACCTGTGATGGACAGAGATGTTACCCGTGTTGATGGTGATTGTTGTCCGTGTTGACGGAATTGTTGCCCGTGCTGACGGTGATTGTTATCCGTGTTGACGAAATTGTACCTGTTGTTGACAGAGATTGTTATCCGTGTCGACGGAATCGGTGTACCTGTGCTGACAGAGATTGTTACCTGTATTGACAGAGATTGTTACCTGTATTGACAGAGATTGTTATCCGTGTCGACGGAATCGTTGCCTGTGATGGACAGGAATTGTACCTGTGTCGACAGTGATTGTTACCCGTGCTGACGGTGATTGTTATCCGTGTTGATGGAATTGTACCTGTGTTGACAGTGATTGTCACCCGTGTTGACGGAATCGTTACCCGTGATGGACGGAGTTGTCCTCAGTGAAGTCGCCAGTGATTATTATCCGTGTTGACAGAGTCATTACCTGTGATTGACAGAGATCGTTATTCCAGTTATGGACGAAGTTGTACCCATGGTGATGGAGTCTCTCCTCGTGTTGACGAATTTAGTCCAGTTGTGGACGGAGTTGTTCCTTGTAAAGTAATTCGATGCTTGTGGTGTCACACAGGGGGTTGAGGTTGAAATCAAAAAGTGTTATCATATGATTGATCAGTTGTTGCCGTAACAACTGGGCTCAGTGTAATGGGTGTTGATCCTACAAGCAGTTTTCGCAGCTTATTTCTGCGGTTGGCAAATTTCCGGGTTTCTTGGTATTCAATCGTCTTCTACCTCGATTATTTGAAGGCCGTTCGCTCTTCACCCAGTCGGGTCCAAGCCGTTTGAATAGGGGCAGCTGTTGCACCCCAAAATATGCTCAACCTTTTCTTACCTGGTTTATGTTTCATTGCATTAACATTTGCATAGTTATATCATTTTCATATCATGATATCATTCATATAGAAGGGGGTCAAGTGTTATTCTTATCAAGAGAAGCCTAGCAAGAGGTTTTATTCAAGCTTGAGAAGTTATCAAAGTCATCAGGAGGTGATTTGAGTGCTTAAGAGTTCAGATGCTTACATGTGGATCTTCTCCTAACTTGAGGATCAATTGAGGATCATCAGAGGGTGTGAGGTTTTGAATATGAGAAGAGGATGTGTATGGAGCTCATAGAATGCCTAGAGGGCCATGGGAGAATTTAATCAAGTCATTGTGTCAAATGCAAGAGCCACAGTTGAGGTGCAAGCAATTAGGGTTTCATCTGGATCAATCCTAGGTCAACTGTGCAATTGAAGAGCATCAAAGCCCACTTTTAGGTCATGGAGTTCATGAAATTATGTGATGATACATTTGTGGTGTTGTGCCAAGATCAAGTCAAGAAAAGTCAAGAGTGTGGGAAGTTGCTAAATTAGGGTTTCAGTGTAAAATCCCCTGTTTAATGCCTAACTTCAAGACCATATAAGTCAAGATACAAGTTTCAAATGTATCCTTGGCCAACATGAAACTTGTAGAGCATCTCAATACCTTTAATTTGAGTACTAGAAGTCCTCCATTGGATTTATAGAACTCAAGTTATGGTCCAGACAAGTTACAAGTCCTCAGATGCCTCTGAAATTTGTCTGTGAAAATCATCTGACTTCAAAGCTATTTTTGACCTAGAAGGAGGTTTCACTTGAACTTTTGTCCAACATGAAAGTTGTTCCTCATGATCTTTGATTTCTAAATTGTACTACAAGTCTTCCATCCGATTTGTAGAACTCAAGTTATGAGGTTTACAAGTCAGGGGTATTTTGGGAAAGTGAGATTATATGCCATTTTCAAACATAGGTCAAAATCTCCCACTTGCACTTGTCAAATGGATTGTTGTTCAACATGAAACTTGTTCAAAATGTGGTTTTTAGGCTAACCAAGAGGTCATGATGGATTGATTGGGCTCATAGCAAGACTTGGTTTGAAATGGCTTGAAAAAGAAGATTTTCAAAGGATTCAAAGTTGAAAAATCCAAATAATTGGTTAAGTGACCAAAACATGTCAAACAAGTGCTCATTTTGATTGTAAACTTCATTTTAAACACAATGACATTGGTGGAGTTTTGAGTTTAGGCCAATTTTCACAAGTTACAATTTGGTTTCTTCAAATGCAAGTTACACATCCAAGTTCCTTACCAATGCAATTCAGGCCTTCCTCTTGGTCTAATTTCGTTCACAAGGCAATTTGGAGTTGAATGGGAGCTTCTAGTGCAAGCTGTAGCATCAGAATCGTGACTGTCATGTGCATTTCAAGAGCAAAAACCAGAAAATGCAAACTACTGGATTGGGCTTCAAACAAGCAACCAAAGCCCATAGAAACCTTCTATATATTCATATCATTGAATTCAGAGTGGGGTTGGTGCTCATTGCGTGGTGAAGACTGAGATTGCAAGTGAATTTTCAGAGGAGCAAATTGAAATCGGATTTTCAGTTTGGAGCAAGATCAAAGCAAATTGAAGGTTGCATTCTCTTCCCCTTGCATCTTTGAACGTATCTGGAGAGTTTTGAAGGGAGAATCAAGCCCTAAGTGTATCTGTTAGTGGATCTACAACAGGTTAGTAAACTTCAAATTTCCTCTTGATCTATCACGATGTAGTTAGCATTAAGCATATGGTTAGGATCTAGTTGAGTATTAGATCGTTTCTGGATCATTTTGGTAGCAATTGGTGATAGTTGATCATGTGGTAGCATTTCTGTTTTGGATCGAATCTCTTGATTCATGGAGAGTTAGAACAATATAAATAGATCAGAGTGATCAGTGAAGCCTGAGGATGATTTCTGTATCATTAGATTTGCAATTGATGATGATTGATCTGGATGCTATTTCTGAACATTACTTCGTTTTTTAAAACCTATTGAGAGATGGATGATTTGAGTTAGATATTTGGAATCCTGATGAAAAACTGAGTGAAATTGATATAAGGTTTGTGCATTTTGGCCACCTGTGACTGGAACCTCGTCGGAGAAGACAACCGGAGTCTTCTCCGGCCACCATGCTTGCTCTCACTCCGGTCAGCCTGAATTTGGAGAAGATGAGTTTGTGACCATTAGATTATGCTTTGACCAACGACTAGACCTTGGATCCAACGGCCATGTTTTAAAATTTTTGTGGACTTTCTGAAACCAAAACGCTGCAGTTTCAATAATTGACGTGGCACTCCCTCACGCGCAGGATCAGTGGACTTGTCAACGCATCCAAGGGCCCGTGTTTTATTTCAGCAATTGATTTTCTTTTATTCCATTTTGATTATCTTAAATGCTTTATTGATTCCAAAATTCATAATAAATCCAATTTTGATCCAAAAAAATATTTTAAAAATATCTCCATACTCCTGATTAAATTTGTGATTTTCTGGGATCAATAAATTGCATTTTCATGCATTTTTCAATTTTATTTGATTTTTCTCATTTTGTTTATTTCTTTAATTTTTGCATAATTGTTCATCTGCCTTGTTGATTTTGGGGTGACCTTTTGGTATTGAATCTGGCTTTGATTTTTGGATATGTTGTAGGTTAGATGTGTATGCTCACTTAGGATTTTTAGTAGATTTTAAGACAATTGTAGGTTCTGTTTTAGGTTAGATGTTTAGAGCCTTCCCAAACTTGTGGTTTACCTTGACATGTTTCAATTTAGGAATTGTTTAGTGGACCTAGAAGTTGAATTAGGCTTTAATATTTGAACCTTAGATTGTTAAAACATGCATGTTCCGCTAGGAAATTTATTAGAATTTTACAACTTAGTTTTCTATTTTAGGTAGATTTTGCAATTTGGTTGTGTGTTTGGTGTTCCATCTTTGGTGGTTTGTTTTAGTTGATCTTGTTGGTGACCTTGGAGCTTGAAGTGCTTGGATTCCTTTTTGGAGGAGCTTCTGGACATCTTGTAGCTGTTGTGGCTTGGCTTGTGGAGCTTGGAGTTGAAGTTTTCTTCCTCTTTTAGGAGCTTTTTATAAGTTTATAGGATTAGGGTTTCAAGAAGAGCCATTAGAACTAGTCTTTCTTCTTTCATCAAACATAGAAGGCATTGTTTGCTTCTATTCCATCCCATGATGTAAAGTCCTCTTAAGGAAGCTCCATCTCTCCTTTGGAGGGATGAGTGGCATGCCTTAATGAGTAGAACTTTTGAGGATGCACTTTCCTTTCATGTTAGTTCCTGATGAATTCCTTTGGTTTTCATTAGGTTTCCTAACATTGTAACTTGATCTCAGTGATAATTTCTCTTCTTGTGGAGCTTGCTAGAGCTTGAAGATGAAGAATTGAAGAAGTTTGAAGATAGGAGCTAGCTTGAAGATGAAGTTTCTTTGTTGTCAATTCAACTTTGCTAATCAGAGCTGCTGTTGAAGGTGGAACTGTTGTCTGTAGAAGACTGTTGCTGCTGCTGGGGCTGCTTCCTCTGTTTTTCTTTTGTTGTTTTGTATGTTTGCTTGTGTTGAATACCTTTAGGTTTGAGGTGGAGCTTGTCTCCCCTTGCCTGTTGTTTGCTTAGGTTTGAGGTTGAGCCGGACTCCCTTGCCTCGCTTGTACTGTTGCATAGCATGCATTTTACTGTTTACTGTTTGCTTTCTTTTGCTGTTTTCCCCTAGGATCTCTTATTTCCTCTGTGCAAGAGGGAATTATGACAGACATTAGGTTTTGACCCATGCATGATAACTATAGGTAGATTCCCTTTCAACCATAGTTTTAGGGTGTCTTTCTCTTCTCATCTCAAAACAATTCAAAAACACAGTAATAAGGTTAATTGAAGTCGTACGTTACGAGCCTTAAGCTATCTGGGAAAAGGTTGGTGGAGGGTCTCTCTCCAGTAATATGGATGTTAGTGTGGTACCCTTTGGGTGACATACGAAGCGTTCACTCCTGGGTCATAGTCTCTAGTGTGACTGAGATTGCAAACATCCTAAAAAACAGTTCTTTCGTAAAAAACTCAAACAAACATTCAAACTTTGTTTTTGTCCTCTTGGACCCTTAATCAGGAAAACCCTTTCATAAGGAGATAAAAAGTTGTCAGACAAACTTGTGTATTCCGTAGCCCGAACTACGTTCGCTCTGATCTTTCATGCCGTATGAAAGTACGTAGGCACGAGATGCGACATCTCGGCGAGCAACCTTCCCCCCTTTAACCCGTAGTTAGGTGAACTACATTGACTCTGATTTCTCGTTTCAGACGGGAATACGTAGGCATAAAGTGCGATACTTTGCCGAGTCATTTTCTTTTCTTTTTAGACCAGACCTTTAGAGTAGATAGATAAACACACCCTTAGATAGAAAACAAGCGTGGATCCCGTCGAGTACGACGGACGTGAGGGGTGCTAATACCTTCCCCTAGCGTAACCGACTCCCGAGTCCAGGATTTGGTTGCGATGACCATTCCTTTCCCTCTTTGCGTTAGGTTTTCTCTAAGCGTTTCCTTTCCCTCTTTTGGGATAAATAATGCACGTTGGCGAATCTTCTGTCATGGCCGGCGCCGATTTTCGCAGTAGCGACACATATATCATTCCAAAGACGTTCCAGCCAGACTTTCTTGGAAAAAATGCATTAACAACTTCTCGTCGTCATAGAATATAGACATCTTTTTGAAGTAGGCTCGGATATGTACCCTAGGACAGGTCATCCCTTTTTACTTGTCAAAATCTGGCACCTTGAACTTTGGGGGAATTCGTACCCCGGGAACTAGACCATGATCTGACATATCAAGTGAAGGTGAGAAAATACTTAGAAGGGGGGGTTGAATAAGTATGAAGAAAAACAAAGAAATAAAAACTCAAGGATTTTTATCCTGGTTCGTTGAACTCAACTACTCCAGTCCACCCTTATCAAGAGTTATTTGCCTTTCTCAAACAAGGACTTAATCGACTATTAAATCAACTGATTACAATAGTAAGCACTAAGAACAAAAATCCATACCAATATTTTTCAGAATAAATTTGAACCTATCTTCAGCAAGGGGTTTTGTGAAAATATATGCCCATTGATGATCTGTATAACAAAGGCTAAGTTTATAATACCCTTCTGAACATAGTCTTTGATGAAATGATGTTTAATTTCTATATGTTTTGCCATAGAGTGTAAAATAGGGTTTTTAGACAAACATATAGCAGAAGTATTATCACAAAATATAGAAATATTACTTTCAAAAATCTGATAGTCTTCTAGCTGACTTTTCATCCCGAGCATCTGCGTGCTACATCCAGCATCAACAATATATTTTGCCTCTGTAGTTGATAGTGCAATTGTGGGTTACTTCTTGCTGTACCAAGAGATTAGATTTCTTCCTAGAAATTGACAACTTCCATAAGTACTTTTTCTTTCCACTCTGTCTCCAGCGTAATCAGCATCACAGAATCCAACTAATTTGAAATCATCAGATTTTCTGTAACACAAACCCACATTAGAAGTACCTTTCATATACCTTAGAATCCTCTTAACAGCTGTTAAGTGTGATTCTCTAGGATCTGATTGGAATCTTGCAAACAAGCATACACTGAACAAAATGTCAGGTCTAGAAGCAGTTAAGTAGAGAAGAGATCCTATCATACCTCTGTAGAGTTTCTGATCTACTTTCTTACTTACCTCTTCCTTACCAAGTGTACTAGTTGGATGCATGGAAGTCTTTGCCATCTTACTATCAGTCATGTTAAACTTCTTCAGAAGCTCTTTAACATATTTTGTCTGATGAATGTAAGTGCACTCAGGAGTTTGGTTGATTTGAATTCCCAGAAAGAATCTCAATTCTCCCATCATGCTCATCTCAAATTCTGCCTGCATACATTGAGGAAACTCCTTTCCCAGCATAACATTGGTAGATCCAAATATAATACCATTCACATATATTTGACAAATTAAAAGATATTTCTTAAATGTTTTACAAAAGAGTGTTGTGTCCACTTTGCCTCTGATGAAATTTTTCTCTAGAAGAAAATTGCTTAATCTCTCATACCAAGCTCTGGGAGCTTGTTTTAAACCATAAAGATATTTCTTTAGTTTGAAAACATGTTTTGGAAATTTTTCACTCTCAAAACCAGGAGGTTGGTGAACATAAACTTCTTCTTCTATAATACCATTTAGAAAGGCACTTTTAACATCCATCTGATATAGAGTGATGTTATTCTGTGCAGCAAAAGAAATGAGTAAACGAATAGACTCTAACCTTGCTACAGGAGCATAAGTCTCTGTATAATCAATTCCTTCTTGCTGGCTATAACCTTGAGAAACAAGCCTTGCCTTATTTCTTTCAACTTCTCCTTTCTCATTAAGCTTGTTTCTGAAAACCCATTTAGTTCCAATTATGTTGAATCCTTTTGGTCTTGGAACCAAATCCCACACATCATTTCTTGTGAACTGATTGAGCTCTTCTTGCATGGCAATAATCCAGTCATTGTCTTGCAGAGCTTCATTCACAGAAGTTGGTTCAATAACTGACACCAACCCAAATAATGATGCTTCAGAAGATCTGAGGAAGGATCTTTTTCTAATGGGGTCATCCTTCTTTCCAATGATCACATCCTCTGGGTGAGAGGCCTTGATTCTGGAAGATGATCCTCTAACAGTTGATTCTTTAAAAATGTTCAAGTTGTTCATCTGAGAAGCTAAAGGAATTGCATCTGGCGTTGCTTCAGGTTCCTTCACTTGAGCTTTGTCTGCCTCTGAGCCTTCAGAGTCTGTGAGAATTACTTCTCTATCTGCAGAACTTTCAAACAACTTTGGCTTTTCAATGCCAAGCTTATCATCAAATCTAACATGTATAGATTCCTCCACATTCTGTGTTTCAGTATTGTATACTCTGTAGCCTTTAGAGCGTTCAGAATACCCAAGCATGAAACACTTTTGTGCTTTAGAATCAAACTTGTTAAGATTCTCTTTAGTGTTCAACATATAGCAAATACATCTAAAAGGATGGAAATATGAAATGTTGGGCTTTCTGTTCCTCCACAATTCATAGGGAGTCTTTTCCAGAAGAGGTCTTACAGACACTCTGTTCTGAATTTAACATGTTGTGTTTATTGCTTCTGCCCAAAAATGCTTTGCCAGATTAGTCTCGTTGATCATGGTTCTGGCCATTTCTTGCAGAGTTCTATTTTTCCTCTCTACAACCCCATTCTGTTGTGGAGTTCTAGGACATGAAAAATCATGAGCAATGCCATTTTCATTAAAATATTTTTCAAAATATTTGTTTTCAAATTCACCACCATGATCACTTCTGACTTTAATAATTTTGAAATATTTTTCATTTTGGACTTGTTTGCAGAAGTCAAAGAACACAGAATGTGACTCATCCTTGTGTTTTAAGAACTTTACCCATGTCCATCTACTGTAGTCATCAACAATGACTAATCCATACTTCTTGCCTCTGATGGATGCAGTTTTCACTGGTCCAAACAGATCAATGTGAAGTAATTCTAATGGTCTTGAGGTTGAAACAACATTTTTAGATTTAAAAGAATATTTTGAAAACTTTCCTTTTTGACATGCTTCACAAAGAGCATCTGAGTTGAACTTCAGCTTAGCAAGTCCTCTGACCAGATTGAGTTTATTAATCTGAGATATACGTCTCATATTAATATGCCCCAATCTTCTGTGCCAGACCCATTGCTCATCATTAACAGACAAGAGGCATTTAACATTTTGAACTTTAAGTTCTAGAAGATTTATTTTGTAAATGTTGTTCTTCCTCTTTCCATTAAATAGGATTGAGCCATCCTTCTGACTAACAGCTTTACAACATTGTTGATTAAAGATTATATCATAACCATTATCACTTAATTGACTTATGGATAATAGATTATGCTTTAATCCATCTACAAGAAGAACATTAGATATAGAGGGAAGGTTACAATTACCAATAGTACCAGAGCCAATGATCTTGCCCTTCTGATTCCCTCCAAACTTCACTTCTCCTCCAGATTTAAGCTCCAGGCTTTGGAACATAAACCTTTCTCCTGTCATGTGACGTGAGCAGCCAGAGTCCAGGTACCATGACTGGCGTCTTGACTTTTCTGCTAAAAACATCTACAACAGGGATAATCTTATCCTTAGGTACCCAGATCTTTTTGGGTCCTTTTTGGTTAGCTGCCTTGAAAGTTGGTCTGAACTTCTATCTTTTTACAACAGTTTTGTTCTGACTTACTTTTGGCTTAAACACAGGAACATTCTGATCAGAACGTGTGTGTTTAATGTCATTCAGATGACCAAACTTGAAATGAGAGTACAAGGGAGTTTTCTTAATAACAAGTTTATTAACAGGCATTGGATTTAAATCCTTTCCAGAGGAAGATTCATATCCAATTCCTTTCCTTTTATTTCTGCTAACTCCATAGATCATAGAAGCCATCTTGCTTCTGTCTATGCTTTTAGCAAGAAATTTCTGAAAGCTAAAGTCATAGTCTTCTAAAATATTTTTGCATTTAGACTTACTTTCAGATTCAGAGTTTTGTTGATCTATTTCAAAATTTGCTTTCATTTTCAAATTATTTTCTTTTAGCTCAGCAATTTCTGATCTTAACAGATTATTCTCAGAGTCAAGATTGCACTTAAGCTTCTTGCATTTGAGCTTGATCTGATTATAATTTTTCAGGACTTTAGATAAGACTTTAATAAGCTCTTCCCTAGTGAGATCAGAAAGTACCTCTTCTGAGTCAGATTCAGAATCAGACTCAGATGCAGATGATTCTTCATTCTGATCTTCAATGCCTGCCATCAGAGCCATATTGGCGCATTCATCTTCAGATTCTAATAAGGATCCGGATTCATCAGAGTCATCCCATGTAGCCATTATAACTTTCTTCTTGTGCTCAGGCTTTCTTCTGGGCTTTTCTTTCTGAAGCTTTGGACATTCACTTTTGTAATGACCAGGTTGTTTGCATTCAAAACAAACAACTTCCTTCTTTCCAAATCTTTTTGGTCCAGAGGACTCCTTGCGCTGATCTGGCTTTTTGAAGTTCTTGAACTTCCTCTGCTTGTGCTTCCAGAGTCTGTTGATTCTCCTGGACAGCAAGGATAGTTCATCTTCTTCTTCAGAAGAAGAAGATTCTTCAGAGCTTTCTTCTAACACCTGCAAAGCTTTCACAAATTTGTTAGATTTTAAGGCAATAGACTTACCTTTCTTTTGAGGCTCATCTTCCTCAAGTTCAATTTCATGGCTCCTTAGAGAGCTGATTAGCTCTTCCAGAGTGATCTTGTTCAGATCCTTGGCAAGCTTTAAAGCAGAGACCATAGGTCTCCATCTGATAGGCAAGCTTCTGATGATCTTCTTTACATGATCAGCAGTTGAGTAACCTTTGTCCAGAACTTTTAGACCAGCTGTAAGGATCTGGAATCTAGAGAACATAGTTTCTATAGACTCAGATTCTTCCATCTTGAACACTTCATACTTCTGTATTAACGCCAGAGCCTTGGTCTCTTTCACTTGAAGGTTTCCTTCATGAGTCATCTTCAAGGACTCAAACATGTCAAATGCAGTTTCTCTATTTGTGATCTTTTCATACTCAGTGTGAGATATTGCATTTAACAAGATTGTTCTAGCCTTGTGGTGATTTCTAAACTCCTTCTTTTGGGCTTCAGTCATAGATTTTCTGTCTACTTGCCATTCCCATCAGTGGGATGAACATATCCATCTATGACCAAGTCCCATAAATCAGCATCATAACCAAGGAAGAAACTTTCTATCCTATCCTTCCAATAATCAAATTTCTCCCCATCAAACATAGGGGGTTTAATGCTGATTTTGTCCCTTTCCTCATATCTGTTGTTACTGTTAGATGTTGAAGTTTCAGCCATAATAACAACCAAATATATATCAAAGTTTTTCTCACTGGATCTTTTCTGTCACTGTGAAGTGGTAGCACACACAGAACCGGAGCTCTGATGCCAACTGAAGGTGAGAAAATACTTAGAAGGGGGGGGGGGGGTTGAATAAGTATGAAGAAAAACTTAGAAATAAAAACTCAAGAATTTTTATCCTGGTTCGTTGAACTCAACTACTCCATTCCACCCTTATCAAGAGTGATTTGCCTTTCTCAAACAAGGACTTAATCCACTATTAAATCAACTGATTACAATAGTAAGCACTAAGAACAACTGTTCAAAGTCTTCTCAAGAACTACTGATCCTAACTAGATCTTCTTAAGGTTCTTTTACAATCAAATGTAACAATAATACAAGTGTTTTATTTGCTTCTAATAAAGCTTTATCACAGCTGTGATTTTTCACTTAAGTTTAAGAACAATGAAATAAATTCAGCAAGTGAGTATAAGTTGTATGAGAGCTTGTTATGAATTCTTTCAAGTGTTTCGTCAACTGAAGAAGATGAATGGAGTCTTGCTTTTATAGGCACAGAGGTCCAAAAGCTTTTCACATTGAAGGCTGTGTACCAAAAAGGTCTGAGCCTTTTTGTCTTCACATCACATGACCTTTCCTAGAAGTAGAATGCACAGAGAAATCCTTTTTGTCTGTGTTCTTGTGTCTAGCATAAATGAGGAAAGAGTCGTTTGGTTATTGCAACGGACATAACTTTGAATTCTTCTTCAACAAGTTTCAGCAAGAATCATCAGAGTCTAAATTGATCAGAGCCTTCTGATGTTCATCAGAGTTTGCTGAATCAGAGTCTTTGCAGCAGGTGTGCTTTCAGCGTGTAATTGTTCAGAGCAGAGTTTGGGATCAGATCCTCAGTACTGGAAGCATTAGTACTATCAGAGTCTTCTGAAATAACCGTGCTTGAAACTCTTCATACAGAATTCTTCAATGCTTCAAATGCTTCTGGCTTCTGCTTCAGATTCTTCTGTAGCTTCTGCTTCAGATCCTTCTATAGACAGCACTCAGAATCTTCTGTAGACAGCACTCAGAATCTTCTAAGATATGTTTCTAATGCTTCAGAGCCTTGCATAATTTCATGTTCAGATCTAATTTGCTTCCAGAAGAATATTCACTTTTAATATCTGCAGCAAACAATCTTGAATAATTTTTAGAGTATATAATTCTTTAATACAAAATTTCATAATAGTTATCATCAAAACATAGAGATATTATTAAGAACCAATCTGTGTTCTAACATCAAGACCCAAAGAATTTTGGTTCTTATAAGATTTCATCTTTTCCTCGATCAGCTTAAACCTTTTGTCAGCTTCAGAAGGCAAGCCACATTCCATATCTCTCATAGAAAATACATCATCCCGGTGATCCTCCCATTGAGAGCCAGCAGCCCCGTGTACTGCGCACACACTTCCACCAGCAACATTACCAGCTTCATTAACAGCACCTCCGCCCAGAGGTATGACAACAGTAGGAATATTATTTCCTTGTGGAACAGTGCCACCAACAGGTGGAGGAATAACACCAGATCCTCCATGCAAGACACCCTCTTCATCAACCCGTACTATCAAAGGTTGGATCATAGTACTTAATTGTTCATGTCCGTTGGCCACATTCTGCATTAGCTCCATAAACTGAGCCATGTAAGCCCTGACTTCCTGCAATTCAACTTGAACTTGATCCATAATCCTTTGTTGATTCCCTCGAGTTGAGTATCTATGGAAACTGAATTCCTCAATCCTGTTACAGTTGAAGAAAACCAAGCAGAGATAAGAACAAAAGGCCACTACAGACACCTGTGATGCAAATGAAAATGCAAAATGCAAAATACAAACATGTCTATGTATTTATAAGGAGATCTCCCCCTTGATTCCGGTTTCAATAAACATGAATATTAGAGATGGATAAGAATACCACAATAATCTTCTCATAAATCAAGTAAAGCTGAGTCAATGCACATCAACAAATGAGAAAGATTCGAATAGAAAAAGGTATTGATCCCATCCAATAGATCTGGTGATGATCAAGATACAAAAGAATAGAAACTACTATGACATATCATATGATGATCCTACCCAGCAACCATCTTGGTTTGAGCCTCCTTGAGCATTGTCTTCGTGTCCGGATGATCTGGTCTGGCAACCAATTCTCCAATGAGGATGTCCCTTTTGTGTATAACATCTCTGAGAGAATGATAAGACTCTTCCTAGGCATCTTCACCAAAGGCATCTTCCAACCTGGGTTTCTTCAAATCTGCTCGGATCTTGAGCTCTTCCAGCGTTGATAGAGTCTCATGGAGTTTTTGCTCACTTGTGCGTCTACATGATGATTTTACCATCACCTCTCTTTCTCTGACCTTGAGTTGCGACTTCAGCTCATCAATCTAACTATGAAGTTGGTCTTCCCTATTCTTGTTAGCAGTTACCGTAGCATTCCATTACTCATTGAATTTGATATCTCTAGATACGCTCTGTCTAAATCCTTTTTCTATGTTTCAAAATGCTACCCATACTCTTCAGATCCTAACCAATCCTTTCTCGCACCATAATCTCCTCAGATATCTCCTTCTCCGACTTGGTTAATGCTTCTATCTTTACTTTAGCCAAGTGGAATACCTTTTTCTTGTCATGCTTCAACTGACTGATTTTCTTTTTAATTCTTCGTTCTCTTTGCGCAGCTCTTCCTCCTCTGCCCAAAGCTTGTTGTACCTCAGGATATCAATCGTTGTAGACTGCTCAATCAACAAAGGGTACAAGGGTTCCTCAATAGGGAAAGGAAATAGTATCTCCTCAACCCTCTTCTGGATCCATTCCATGTATGGATCGTAGGTTCTACAATCACTCTTCCTTAAAGAAAGCTTCACCCTCTTGTGGATTTTATCCCACGCATCAAAGAATCTTGCCAGAATATCATGGTCAGCTATGCTAGTATAGTACAGATATTCCAGCACTTCTTCATTCCTTAGGGGTCCCCTCAAAGCATATCCAAATTTTCTTACGGCGAGAGAAGGGTTATAGTTGATCCCCCTTTTTCTCCCCATTAAAGGCACATTGGGGAAGTTACCACAACTGAAGATAATCTCTTTACCAAGAAGATATCGGTTAAACCGTACAATTTCTTTCGTTGTCAAACCCATGAATCTATTAAACCATTCAGAAAAATTTCTTGAATCAAAAAAAGCTCTGGAACGAGGGAGGTGATCTATAAACCATTTGTGGAAAAGCGGTGTGCAACAAGAAATAGTCTTTCCCCTTATCTTCTCATTCTTGTAGTGTACTGGATGGTACAAGTCTCCTAGGAGAGTGGGTACAGGGTTCTTAGAGACAAAAATACGAACGACGTCTGTATCAACAAAGTCCGGTATGTTGGGGAATAGCACGATGCCATAGATACACAAAGCCAAGATAGAACAAAAAACCACCCAACAAACCTCTTTGGCATATGTTTGGGTTTTATCCACCAAGATATGGTAAAGCCAGAAACTCTATTTCTATAGACTACACTGTCAACCAACTCAGACTTGCTCAAATAAAGAGCGGGGGCAAACTTCTCAAGATCGGGTTCTTCCTATGAATGAAAGAATGGAAATTCGTCTTGGACCGGAACTTCCAAAATAAAAGCATACTCCTCTAAAGTAGGAACCAACATATAACTTGGGAAGGTGAAACATCATAGCGGAGGGTCATAAAGTTGTAATAGAGTGAGAGTGGCACCCTGCTCATAGCTTGTGACCTTACGGATAAGACTCAAAATCCTCCCATAATCCCTTCTGAAAACCTCTGGAGTATCGGGATCAACCATAGCAATTAGACCAAACAAAGGTCCCAACTCTGGTGACGAAAACTTGTATAAAGTGATCTTCTTTTTCTCAGCCTCCATCTCTATAGAAAACCAGGACCGGAATCAAAGAAGAGACAAGAACCTGTAAAACGCACAAACATGCAATGTTTAATGCAGGATGATTATGTAGATGCAAAAACAGGATCAAGGTATTCAATGCTCAAGATTGTTATGTTGTTAACTGAATATAACCAGAATTCCGCTCTGATAAGAAAACCTTGAAAACCAGAACACCGAGGTGATAGAAAACTAGAAATTTCAAGATTAAAGGTCCGCACTGACAAGAAAATCAGAAACCGAGTAGGTTGAAGGTTAAAGTTTCCTGCAAAACCCATCCTTCTCACATGTGGGTTCTAGTCTTGGACGATACGACATCTTATGCAGGTCATCAGTATCACAGACTCTCAGGTCGAGAAACGATGATACGTTCACCATTCATGGTTTGGCATCATGGTCAATCAAGGAGGTCTCAACTGACTTCCCAATGAATGGTCTCCAGAGTCGTTAGTTTTCTAATTCAACACCCCCTCAACAGCCCTAAGTGCGTAGGATAAAGCATATATAAAGAAAACATCATCAGGACGCGAAATTTGTGCGAACTCTTGCGTGACTAAATGCCACACAAGTACACACTACTCTCCACACTAATCCTGTGTGTATACTCAAGCATGTGTATTGGGCTTATCTCTCGTGGAACAACCCACCCAACAGCACAACAACATCAACATAATAAAATATGCAACAATAAAATGCAAATGCAATAATATACAACAGATAATGTACATAAAACAAAATAACTACACAAAAGTAAACACCCAAAGATGCAAATAACTACGTATCCTCATCTGGTATGAGAAATTAGAGCAAACATAGTTCAAGAAATGAAACTACAAGTTGGTTAAGTGTTTTTTATGAGAGACATTAAGTTCCCAATCCAACAGTTAGGGTCGATGCCTGTTTGCGATAGAACAGAAAAGTAACATACTCTTTCTGAAAATAAGTTTGAAACACAAATCCCGAAGGATGAAAAGGTTTGAATTTTTTTGTGAGTTTTAGTGAAGTGAATTAGTTTTCTTTGTGTTTCACGTTGCATTAAATACTATGTTATAGGAGCGAATGCATTGCATATCGCCCACAGGGCGTACACTAAACACTCTAGACAAGTAAGTGGAAACCTTCTACTTGTCGTTTCCCATATGCTTAAGGCTCGTGATGCACAATGTTCATCGTCTTTATTAAGTATTTTGAAATGTTTTGAGATGAGAAGAGAGAAAGACGCACGAAAGGTCTAAGGGAAACTTGGTCCTAACGTTGTCATGCAAAGTAGCCATAAGGTCGGGCTGTGAAAGGAAATTCTATCCTAATGTTAGAATGCAAAAGATGGACCTAAGGTTGAGGTTAAAAGGGACTAGCCTACTTGTTATCATGCAAATGATCACACTCCTAATGTATATCCTAATCCAAACTTTAATCGGAAATTAAATTGGACTAGGAGTCCTAAGGGAACATGCAAAAGTAAGGCAAAAACAGCAGCTACAACAGTGCCTCCTACACAAAATAGCAATAAAATCCAGCAAGACATCACAACAGCATTTAACAGCTACTAATTCAACACAAAAGTAGGTGTAAAAGGCAGGCAGTAAGCAAGCACAACATAACTAGCATGTAAATTCAGAATAAAATATTTGTAAAAAGCAGGGCAGCAAGCATGTTTCAATGCAATCAACATGAGCAAGCATCAATCATTAACAAGTATCATGCAAAGATGAACATGCATTAATAATCAAACACAAATTTTTAACAAAATTGCATCATCAAGAATCAACAAGAACAACATGCTTTCCATATCAATTCAAGCAATTAAATGATCATGCGACAAAAGGAATTGGAAGCAAACATGCACATGCATCACAAGTCCAGCAAGATAATCATTAACATAGCAAGCAAGCAAAACAAATGATCATCACATCAATCAAGCAACATGAACATGTTAAGCATTCAAAGGAAACCAAAAGTCACGTGCCGAAGAGTCGTAATCAAATAATCAAGCATGATGAAACATGTCAAAAATAGTCCACACAAATGCATCATGTCAATCCATGAAGGTTAGAGGTGGAAAGAAATCAAAACATGCTTGAAAACAACCAAAAATCACATTCTGGTCCAGTGTTAATCAATTAACCATTTGTAGTGAAAATTTGGTTAATTGATTAACCACTTGAAAATGTCTAAAATTACAATGGTTAATCGATTAACCAGTTTTATACTACAACTGGTTAATCGATTAAAACTGCACCAGAAGCAGAAAAACAGCAATTCAAAAGCACTTTCAGCAATTAACTCAATGTGCAATCATCAAAATGATCATGTAATCAATTATGCACGAATTTAACACCAAAAATTAGTGATCAAACATCAATTAAACTTAATCAAGCATTGATATCATAAATCACATAGATCAAAAATCACCAAAATCAAAGAGAATTGAAGATCTACATTGTGACTATCTAAATAAGCTCAAAACAGAATTGGATCTAGGATAACCGACCTTCAAAGCTGATATTTGCTTTGGTAAGTGTTGATCTACTACAAATTGATAGATCTAATCTAGAAACCCAAGAAATCTTCAAGATCCAAGAGCTTTCTTGCAATATAAGTGAAGAACAAGCCAAAATAAGCCAAAATTTATCCAAGAATCACTTATACACTTGCTTCTAAAATCAGATCCAAATCCAAACAAAAATCAAATGGTGAATTGAAGATAATGGAGATGAATGATGGAGGTTTAGCTGTAGAATCCAAGGATTCTAATAAAGAATCAATGAACTCAAGTGGAAGAGCTTTAATGGAATTTTGGAAGTGTAGAAAAGTTGAGAGAATTTGAGAGCAAATTCTAGAGAATGAGTGTGAAATCTGAAACTATGAGGGTTTTCCCTTGAGGTTTGGAGCCAATTCACTTAAATAGGATCTTGGTTAGGAGTAGAATTATGGTTTGGAGTAAGGTTTTGAAAATTGTAATAGGATTAGGAATGGAAAGTTGGAGAGAAATTGGATTAGTTTTGAAAGTTAATCAATATTTAGAGTGATTCTAGATCCTTCTTCTGGTGTAAAAATCAATTCACAAATGATCAAAATGGACCCCAAAAGTGGCAGCATTAAAAATGCACGAATCTGTGCAAATTATTGTCGTACCTCGAAAAATACGATCCTCGCAATGGACGCGGAAAACACGTTCGAAGAGAGTCTCCACCGAACATTATTCATTCCAAGGTAGGAATAGGAAAATATCGATAAAACCTTTAAAGAGATAAGAACATGGTCATCGCAACCAAATTCTAGGTTTAGGATTCGATTATGCAAAGCGAAGGTATTAGCACCCTCTACGTCCGTTGTACTCAACGAGAACCTCTTGATTCGATTTGAGAGTAAAGTTGGCTACGCTTGTTTGTTTTCTTCTAAGGATTTTCTTCTAGGGGAAATGGGTGGTTTTAAGATAGGGTACTCGCCAAGGATTGGGGCCCTTGTGCCTACTTACTCCCTTGTGCAATGGGAAAGTCAGAGCATCATTGTTCGTGGGATTACGGGAAAAAGAGAGGATTATGCTCGCCAAGATTATCACAATCTTGTGCCTACGTATCTTACATTCAGAAGAGAATGAAGAATCAGAGGAGCCGTAGTTCGGCTAACTACGGTAAAAGGTTTGTAAATGAACGAGTGTTTAGGCCGCATTCTAACTGCTAAACATTGGCTTGTTTGCTCGCTAGGGGAGGCTGAAGCACGAGTTCATATGCGCGGAAGAAAGGACTAAACAATGTTCTTTGGGAAGACTTGTTTAGGTTGGAAATCGCACAAGGACGAGGAATTAGTGTTTGGATAAGTTTCAATCGCACGGGGGCGAGAAAAGAAAGTTAGGTTGAATATTTTAAGGGAGAATGACGACTACTCGATAAACGAGATGTCAGTCTCGCAATCAATTAATCAGGGTATTATTGGAATGCTAGATCCCAACGACACCTTTTTCATTCCATTAATTATGAAATTGTATTTGAGTGGACAATGAAAGTATTTGTCCACATAATTAGGGCACGTGTTTTATTGACGAAAGGTCGAGAAACCCATAACCTAAGGCGTACGCCCCAAGAGTGGTTACTCAAGAATTCAAGGAGTGCGAGACCTCAAGAACTCGATTCTTTCGTACTTTGATTTAAGAAAATAGTTTGAACTTGACGTATGGTTTAGACGCGTATTAGGGTTCGATCGCGCGAGGGTGAGAAACAAGATTAGACGGGTTGTATATTTAGGAGGAAGGACAACTCTTCGATAAATGAGACGTCAGCCTCGTAACCAATTAGTCGGGATATCGTTGGAATGCTAGATCCCAACGATATCTTTTTCATTCCATTAATTATGAAATATGTTTGTTGGACAGTGAATGTACTTGTCCAAATAATTAGGGGAAGTGTTTTAGGAACGAAAGTTCGAATGACACGCTACTCGAGGCGTACGCCTCAATAGTTGTCACTCAAGAATTCAAGGAGTGCAAGACTCCAAGAACTCAGTTCTTTCGCAATTTAATTAGGAAAATAATTTGAATGGATTAGCGTATTTGGTTTAGGCACGCTAGGTATTCTAGAAATGTAAGATTGAAAGTAAGGAAGTTACCGAACGGATTAGTTCCGTTGACCCTTGAAATTGCGTGCAAGATTTAGTTCCAAGCTCCTCCTCTTTGATCCTTGGTAATGATGTTTCGAAATACAGCTCAAAAGGGTCAAAATGGATGGAATCGGGTCGAATGTGAAGTTAAACCGTCGTAGCTCAACTTATGAGGGAAGTCAAACTATAAGAGGTCACGTAGTTAATATCCGTGCTAAGGACATGATAGAGAAATGATATTGAGGATCATTCTCCGATTGAATCGTGTCGCACGGACCAAAAGAATTGGGATCTCGTCTCAATCGCAAACATAATGCCGATTAAACGAAGGTAGCCTATCGCGATCCCAAAGTAAAGAAAATGACCAAAATGTTCATCTTCCATAGATTTGAAATCAGGAAGGTTATCGACTTCGAAAATTCGATGCTTACGGATACAAGACTTCATCGATCCAAGAAAGTCAAAATAAAATCGAAAAGAAGAAGAAATGAGGAGAGAAAGGAGGTGGTCTCGGATCCAACATTATTCATCAATAATTTGAATGGTAATGGATTACAGAAGTGTCTTCATCGACCCAAAATAGATGAAATAAAGTAAAGTCGAAAATGAGAAAGAAGAGAGAAAGTCGGTCTCGGATCTATCATTTCTCATCAATAATTTGACGGATAAACTACAAAGGTCTCTCATTGACCGAAACGCGATGCAAATAACCAAAGATGGATAGACGTCGAAAATAGAGAGGATAAGAGAAAAGTCAGTCTCGGATCCATCGTTTTTCATCAATAATTTGACAGAAAAACAATGGTGGTCTCAACATCGACCCAAAATAAAAAATAGAATAAAAAGCCCAATAACAAATGAGAAATGAAATCCAACTTCTAAAAGAAAATTATAATTAAAATTATAAATATATGTAAAACTTCTAAAAGAAAAGTAATATATTCAATATAACTTATTTACAAAATGTTAATACCAAAACTAAAAAAAAGTTATATACAAACAGAATAATATTAAAAAACTAAATAGATTACTTAATAAAAAGTATATTACAAGAATGTTTAACTATATCAGAATTAAATTATATAAAATATATATTACATTATTATAAAATAAAATATATTAATTAATTATATTAAAAATGGAAAAGAGTTTGCACAAAAGCAGAGGGGTTCAACAGAGAAAACAGGGGTGGGTGTCCGAATGAAATTCATGGGCTCAGTGAGCCCAAATCAAAAGCAAAACAGCACAGACAAAAAAAGGCAAAAACTCTTCTTCTTCATTTTTTTGATACCCTCTCCGTTTCGTCTCTAGCTCAAGTGCGTTTGACATGGGTGTGAAGATGGGAATATGGTTGTCGGAAATGGGCTGTATGATGGGTTTTGATGATAGCTTAGGTTTGTCTGAGTTTAGAGAATGATTTCTGTTATGATGAAGGTCGAAAGTTAATGGAAGAAATTGTTGAGTGATTGATGAAGGATGAGTAGTTTTAGGTTTGTTGAGGTCGAGAATCGCAAATGGGTTTGGAAGAAATTGGAAGTGGGTTGAAGGTTTGATAATGGTGGGTTGTGAATGAGATGGTGTGGTAGATGTTTTGAAGGTTGAAGAAGTTTGGTGGATTTGGAAGCGTTTCACGGTGGGTTGAGTTTGAAGTTGAAAATGGGTTTGCTGGAGTAAGTTGCGATTTCGGATGATGTTGGAAGAGATTTAGGGAGTTATGGGTTTTGTTTTGAAGTGGAAAAAGAAGAGTTATGGTGATGAGCAGAAGTTGAAGAAGAAGAGTTATTGGTGATGTTAACGAGTTGAGGAAGATTTTCAGATGAATTTCTGGGTGTTTTCGATGTTGAGTTGGATGAGCTTCAAAGATGGGTAGTGTTTGTAGTGAAGTTTCTGGGTTTTAAATCTGGATTTGTTCAGGGAGTTTGTTGAGAGATTGCGTCTCTGGGTTGTTTCGTAGGTTGTTTGACAATGGTGTTAGGAGTTTGTTGATTTTGTGTGTCTCTGGGTTGTTAAAGAAGATGGAGGTGGAATGTTTTCGGCATTGTTGTAACGATTGGGTTTCAATGAGTTATGGGTTAAAGTTGTTGTTTGAGATTTGCTTTGAAATGGGTTTCTGATTTGGAAATTTTGAGTTTTTTTTTTTTTGGGTTTGTAGTTGTTTGAGGATGTTGAAGTGAAGAAGGAGGATTGGTCTTCTTGGAGATGGCGATGGAGAGGGTTGTTTGAGTTTGTTACTGGTTAGAGTTTGGAAGTTCGCGGACGAAGATGGGAATGGTGAAATGGCGAGTGTGTTGGTTCGTGTTTGAAGGTAAAGGTCATAGGATGAAGTTGACGGTGAACACGTTTTAAACGATGAAGATCGATGATGAACATGGACGAAGGTTAGAGTTTGAAGGTGGATGAATTCTGGGTGGTGAGAGGTTGAATAGTGGTAGCCGGAAAAATTGATGATGATGAAGATGGTGGAGAGGCTGCGCAGCTGCAGATTTCGTGTCTAGGGTTCTGTGCCTGCCTTCAGGTTGAAGACACACAGTAGTTTATATACTACCGGGTCGACACGTGGCACAGGGTTAAGACTAATTAAAAGCTAAAAATGACATGTTAATTAATATGATATGCTAACTTAATTAAAACCTAATTAAAACAAAAACAAATCTAAATTATGTAATAAAAACAAAAGTCTAATTAAATTTAACTCTAATCAAAGCCTAATAATTTTAAAAAAAGATTAATTCTAAATAATAAATAAATTCTAACTAATCATAATCTAACTTAATTAATCTAGACTAACAATATATTCTAAGTTATTTCTAAAGAAGCAAACTATTCTAAATTCCTAAATCCAAATCTATTTTCTAAAAAAACTATTAAATTCTAATAACTATTTTCTAAAAAAAATCAAATTAAGTTCTATTTCTAAAAACAAATATCTAACCATTAAAATTCTACATAAATCCAATTAATAATCTATTTAAAAAAATATTTTCTAATAGGTTAAATTCTAGAAACTATTTAAAAATCCTAATAAAATCAAATTAAAAACTATATTCTAATATTAATTCTAAAACTAATAAAATTCTAACAAATAAAATCTATATTATAAAATTCTAAACAATTAAAAAAACTATTTCTATCCATTTTTAAAAAAAAACAATATTGAAATTCTATTTAAACTATTTAAGCTCTATTTTCTATTCTAATCTAAGCTAATTAATTTATTAATATTAAAGTTATATTATATTAATATAATATAAATATGTACAAAAACAAATGTCACGTGACCCTCTCTTATCGGGCTGAAAAATGAAAATGCTCATTTTTGCTGAAAAATACACTACGCTGTATAAGCGAGGTAGATTAAAAACAAAGTCGGACAAATGAAAATTTTGAAAAAGGTAGGACAAATTTGGGGTATAACAATTATCCTTTGGTTAATCGATTAACCATTTGCTATTGCAAATTGGTTAATCGGTTAACCACTCACAAAATTTGAAAAATGCGCCATTTGGAGGGTAACTTGCATATTCGCCCGTTTTCAACCGTTCTGAGCCCTGTTAAGCCTCTGAAACTTGCCTTTGGATATTATAACTATAAAAAATGCCTGAGATACCCAGTGACCTGTCTCCTATGCTGAGAATAACTTGCTGAATAAAATAGAATCGACCACCCGATCGCTGGGTAAAATAAATGCAGAAAACTTTGATGCTCGCTGCTTAAAACTCTTGAAATAAAAGAGAACCTTGAGCCATATAGATAAATGGATTCCATGTCTCAATAATCAATGCCATGATATGCAGAAATGCAAAAATGCATAGAAACATAAGCCAGTAGACCAAAAATGATGAGGCAAATTTTGGGGTGCTACAGCCACCTGCCGAGGTTGATACCTTCGCCTTTGTTTACCCTGAGAGATATTACTAATATCTCACTCTTTCTTCTTTTAGAAATAATTGAAGTGTCGTTTAGCATTGCTGGATGGCTCAGCGTCTTTGATCAGTCGACCTTCTCGGACTGCTTCCTCAAGGCGTACCCCCATGTTTACCATCTCGGTAAAGTCACTAGGTGCACTTGCAACCATTCGGTCATAATAAAATGAGCTCAAGCTTCTCAATATTTTTTTTCATTTCCTTCTTCTCAAGGGGAGGAAAAATCTAGGTGGTAATTTCACGTCATCTTTGAGCGTACTCCTTGAAGGTTTCCTTATCTTTCTAGGACATTGCTCTGAGCTTGTCCCTATCGGGTGCCATATCAAAATTATACTTGTAATGCTAAAAAAAACGCTACCCCGAGATCTCTGAAAGTACTGATATTTACACGGTTTAATCCCATGTACCATTTGAGCGTGGCACTGGTTAAATTGTCTTAGAAGTAGCAGATTAGTAGCTGTTGATTTTCTGTCTGGGTAGACATCTTTCGGACGTACATTATCAGATGACTCTGAGGGAAAGAATTGCCTTTGTATTTTTGAAAGTCAAGAACCTTGAATTTGTGCGGTATTTTTACATTAGGGACCAAACAGAGGTCAGCGGCATCTTTGCAAAACAAGTCCTGTCTACGAATGGCATGAAGTTCTCTCTGCATTTCCAAGAACTATTCTTAGAATTCATTCATTCTTTCGTATACTTCTTCATTCTTGCTAGAAGTGGTCTGAAGAATCTGTTCCTTTGGGATAGTATGTATCATAGGTTGTGGTATAGACATTACTGCAGTAATTCTTGGTGTTTCAGTGATCAGAAGTTTATAACCTTCAGGTACGAGAGTCTCTGTCGTAGCCCTTGCGTCTTCATTCACATGAAGTTTGTAACCTTCAGGTCTGGAGGTTCTGGCTATGGATTCTAGGTCTTAAATGACCGGTGGTATCTATCCTTCAATTATAAAATTGAAAGGCAAGCCCTAGGGAAAACCTTTAGGCATATTGTACTAAGGAAGACTGGTGGGTATCTCAAATGTTGGTGTAGACACAATTTTTGAGATTAGCATCCTTGAGCTGGTTGATCCTGAGCTGCTTCTAGGGATTCAATCATGTCGTTGAGTCTCTCCATACCTTCTTTTAGAACAATGACCTCCTCTCTCAACTCTCTATTCTCTTCCTCAAGATCGTCCACTTTCTTTTGCTGATTGGCCCGAGTATTGTACGAATGAGACAGTTTAACTCTAAAGTGCGACACATGTGTAAGACTCTATGAAAAATATATGTATGCAAGAATGATGAATGATATGCAGAGAAATGAGAATGACCTTTTTTTGTTTTCAAAAGAACTTTTAACAATTATATTGCAAAATCATACAGTGTTGGAAACCTTTTATTGAATTCAAAGGTGTTACAATATCCTACAGGGAAAAGTGCATTATTTTACAAAGTGCGTGGAGGAAAAGTAGACCTATGAATTCTAGGGATTTCCTGACAAAGGTCTAGATGCTGGTTGTTGACTCCCTTTTCTCTTCTTCGATCGGGCCCCCTCATCCGTTGTCAGGTCAATGATCCTTTGCTAAGTGAAGGGAGAGAGAAAGGTTCTCCATTCCTCTTGACTTTCTATAGCATGTTACTCTAATATCTCAATCAGAGCATCATTATCTCTCAATAGTTCTTGGATCTTTGTGCATTCCAAGCTGACAATCCAGTACTTGTTCTTCTCGCATTGGACCTTATTGAAAGTGACCTAAAGTTTTTACGTGTCATTCATGAAGTAGAGAATAGACTCTATCAAAGGAAAAATTCCTGACGAGGGTAAGTCATCTTTAATTTGATGGCTCTGGTTTGTATCCATCAGAGATAAGGCTCTGCAGAGATTCAGTCTGGCCTTCCCAAAGACTCTCTGTCTTTCGTACGAACATGTTACCAAGCATGCACAATTTCTTTCTTAAGTGCTCTATCATTTTCTCCTTCCTTAAAGAAAATACCTTCTAGATGAATTTCATATGGTATGTCCTTCATCGGGTATTCGAGTTGACGACGAGCTAACATTGGATGATAATTAATCCCTCCTTTGGTACCAATGAGAGGCACATTGGGGAAACTTCCACATTTGTCAATGATCTTTATTCCTTCATAGACCCGATTGTACTAATCTATGTAAGAATGCGTGAGACACATAATCTTTTGCGACCATCGCATACTACTCTTGGGATCCCTAGAAGCAGCAAATTTGGGTAAGTGTGAAATAAACCATTTGTAGAGTAATGGTACACAACATGTAATCATTCCTCCGCTGTACAAATTCCTTAAATATACTGAGTGATAAGCATCTGCGAGCAAAGTTGGAACTGGATTCCCAATTAAGAATATCTTGAAAGTGTTGATATCAACGAAGTTGTCAATGTTGGGAAAGAGTAATAGCCCATAGATGAGCAAAACAAACACATCCTTGAAAGCAATTATGTTTCCTATGCTGGAAAAGTATAGGGCTTTCTCTATAATAAATCTAGCTTGTAAACCCTGCATTCCTTATTTGGTGATCATGTAAGCTTTGATATTTGATTCTTCCAAAGAGGTAGATTTTGTAATGGTTTAATTTTTGGGAATTTCTTCTAGTCTAGAAAATGGATCTTGATCAATGATAGGTAGATCAAACAGATGAGAGTACTCTTCCAATGTTGGTGTGAGCTAATAATCTAGAAATGTAAAGCAGTGGTATACTGGATCGTAGAACTGAACCAGTGTAGACAGACTTCCTTCCACCATATTGACCTTTAAAAGAGACAACAGTCCTCTGTGCTTAGCTCTAAAAACTTCAGGATTAGTAATCAACCTTCCCAATTTCCTCAGGTCTTCCAGTTTTGGAATTTTGAAGGTGTACTTGTGTATTTTTCTTCTACCAAAATCCATAGCACAACTTCTAATATTTGCAATGATTGTCTTAGTTCTTTTAGAAAAATATTTTTTTTGTTTATATTTATTTTTTTAGGAATGAATGAAATGCATGAATGCATCAAATAAAAACATTTGAAAACATAGGTTTAGGGGTTCATCATCACGAGCATGGAGCCATGGATCTACCCATCCCCAAGGTGCGTATTAGGGTTCTTTTTGTACATGTAGAACGGGTTCTAACAAGGTTCCCAAAATCACTAACCCCTCTTAACAATATTACCAGCAAACCGACTGACTCATGAGAGCTGTAATATCCCTAGGATGAATCTCATTTGAGTATAGTATCGCGTATCAACTATTCCCGATAGTCACCACACTACCTAATGGTCAAGTGGTTAAATGTTTACTAATCCTTAGTTTCAAGGGTACCCAGTGGGAAAAGTAATGTTTTCACGACTTTCTCGTTCAACATCAGTAATTCCAAAAGGGCACCTCCACTAATTTGGTGGACTTACAAGTTAGCTTGGTTGAAACTGACTCCTTATAAGCCTTCATGAGTTTGCCACCTCCTATCTTAAAAGGTGCTCTCTGAATCACCACATGTGTATTAATCGCATTCCCAGATAACAGTAATTTGAACAAGTATAACAGATAACAAATAGTATGACAACAAATGATAAAAAATGAAAAAGCAAATAAAACAACAAAAAAGAAAATACAATGTCAAACTTAACCCTCTTAGGGGATGGGAAAGTCCCCAGTGAAGTCGTCATTTTTCTGTAGCATCGAATATGTGACGCGAACACTACCGCTTTTAAAGCTACTTTCTGATTTCTATATTTATCCTATGAAGCATAAAAGGAAGGTGAAGATATCTTAAACTAACCCTGTGCGCAAGAGTTTTCCCTACAAATGCGAAGAAATTTGGAATCGGGGGTTGGTTATACAAAGGGAAGCTATTAACACCCATAGTATCTATATTAATCTATAGGAACCTGTATTTGCATCTGTTTTTTGATGTTTGAAATGCTTTCTTGAGTCTATTTGCTGTCAGGTGAGGAAAGTTTCTCATTTGCGAAGGTTGAGGAAATGTTTTCATTGTTTGAGGGTTTTCTATTATTTTTGGAAAGGTATTTGGACCTAATGTTTTTTATTAGTGCGCTCGCTAAGATTTTGTAATCTTATGCCTACGTATTCCCGTAAAGAGATTTGGGGAAATCAGAGCGTTCGTAGTTCCTCCTATTCTAAGGGAGGAAAAAAACGTGGTGTCTTGTTTAAAGCCCAAGATTGAAGCTAAAAAAGTGTTTGTGTCTTGTTCAAAGCCCAAGATTGAAGCTAAAAGAGTATTTGTATCTTGTTCAAAGCCCAAGATTAAAGCTAAAAGAGTTTGTGTCTTGTTTGAAGCCCAAGATTGAAGCTAAAAGAGTTTTTGAGAGAGAATTTGTCATCTTTAAAGGGAGATATCTCATCTATTCATCACAATCATTGAGGGATTGATTACAAAGGAAGTTGCTTTAACTAGGATGTGTGGAATCCAGCAATGCCATATCTTCCTTTATAAGAGAGTTGAAATGTCATGAAGGAAGAAGCTTTAACTCAGTGTAGAGCAATGCCACTTTTTCCTTTATAAATCTTTTCATGCTAAGAGAGAGAAATTGGCTTGGATGTGTAGAATCTAGAGGCTTGCCACTTACATCACTTAGATGAAAGAGAACTTTAGCCATGATAAAGAAGGGACTCCAGCTTGGATTTTGAATCAACAAGTGTGCCACTTACATCAATCATCTGGAAAAAGGTTTAATTGTTTGTTTTACATGTGATGTATAGAGGAAATATCCTCCTGTAGAAAGGACTCAGAGTATCATCTATGGGGATGTTGAATTTTATACCTTGATCAAAGCCCAAGGTTGAAACTAAAAAAAAAGGTTGGAACTGACTCAAATGGGGGAGTATTATATTTGTCTTGTGCAAAGCCCAAGAGTGAGCCTGACTGGGGAAAATCCTTATATGAAGCCTAAGAGGAGGCTGAGGGAATTTAAGTGGATACTGACTGTTGTACCCCAAAATTTGCCCAACCTTTTTCTTTGCTTGGCTTGTGTTTCATTTCATGTTTCTAGCATTTGCATATGCATAGCATTGTTCTTTGCAGGGGATCAAGAGAGGTGTGCATCTCAAGAGAAGAGTATCAAGGGCTCTAAGCTCAAGCAAGAGTGTTTACTCAAGTTATCAAGTTCTTATTATCATCAGAGGATCACAAGCTCATGGATATGGATAAGATATACTTAAGGAGCTCATGGAGTGCTCTTGAAGCCATTGTGGAGCTCATCTAAGTGGTTATGTCATGTGCAAGAGGTTGCAGTCAAGGATTGTACACCTAGGGGTTCATCTGCTTAGTGCAAGGTCAACTGAGAGTTTGAAGGAGATTGAGACTTGGTTTTAAGTCATTGGAGTCATGGATAGTTGTGTGGAGATATCTAGAATGTTATTTCAAGATCAAATCAAGAAGAATCAAGAGTGTGAGGAGTTACTAAATTAGGGTTTCAGAGGTTGTCAGTGTAAAACCCCCTGTTTAGTGCCTAACTTCAAGACCACATATCTCAAGATACAAGTGTAATCTCACTTTGATGCAAACATGAGACTTGTAAGGCATGTTCTCAGATTTCATTTGAGTACTAGAACTCATCCATTGGTTTTTTAGAACTCAAGTTATGATGTCATCAAGTTATAGGTCTCAGATGAACATACTTTTCAGCCAACAAATGGTAACCAACTTCCAAAACACTTTTGACCTAGAATCATCTGTCTCCTCAACTTTTGATGAACATGAAAGTTGTTCCTTATGATCTTAGCTTTCCAAAATGTCCTATAAGTCCTGCATCTCATTTGTGGATCTCAAGTTATGAAGTTTGCAAGGCAGGGGTATTTTGGGAAAGTGAGATTATGGGTCATTTTCATTATAGGTCTTGTTCACACCTTTGTGCACTTCAAATGAAACTTTCTCCAACATGAAACTTGCTCCAATTGACTTCCATTTCCTCATGGAACACAAGATTATCATGAATTATGCTCGGATATGGAGATTGGTGAAGAAATTCAATGGAAAAATGACATTAACATGGTGAATTCAATTAAATTGGTTCTTGAACTTTTTCATGCCATATTTGTACTCAAAATGATTCACATTTGTCCAATAAGTAAAATGCACCAAGAAATTTTAGGTCATGTTAGCAAATACACGTGAAAATGCAAGTTACTTCAAGAGAAAGTTTCAATTCAAATCTCCATAATTGGATCAAAGTAAAACCCATTTCCAATTTACATGTCCAATTCATGTTCCCAGCTGATGATTCAGATAAAATTGAAGGGAGTTTGGAGCCAAAAACACGTGTGCATTAACTCACTTTCCAATTTGGGCATTATTGCAATTCACCATAACCAAGCCATATTGGGCCTTCATTTGCATCCAAATCCATCATATAAAAGTTTAGAATGAAGTTTGAGCTCTCATTCATGCAATTTCATGGAGAGAGAGCATAATTCAAGTTTGAAATAGGAGAGAAAATTTGAAAAGTGGAAACTCAGATCTAGCACAATTCAAGGCAAATTGAAGTGATCATCCTATTCCTTGAACTCCATTGAGTGATTCTGCACAGTTTGGCTCAAGCTAATCAGCATTTGAAGCTCCAACAAAGAGACTCCGTTAGGTAAGCTTCTTTCTCAAAATTCTCTCATGTTAGAACTCAAATCCATGCCATTGTTGTTGCATCTGAAGACCTACACCTGGTAGGCAAATTTTGGTTGTTTATTTGTTATGATTGATGAGATTTCAGTTTGGTGCTCAATTTTTCAACCGTTCAATTCTCCTTGTTTATGCATGATAAATGATTTTGGAGGCCCGATTTGGATTCTATGTAACTTTGCCTTTAATTTGATGTAAAATTTTGCACGATTTGGTGAGGTTTTGAATCTGCAACTTCGGCCACCTCGCCGGAGAAGACAACCGGAGCAGGGGCTCCAGCGTCTGGTTCACTTTCAGGTGAGCTGAGGTGTTTTCCACGTGTGTGTGTTGAATCTTTGACCTGACTGGATAAATGGCTCAGATCTGTTCTGACCAGCGCGCGTGGCATGTTGACTTGCCACCTGTATTAGTGAAATGGTGTGTTTCACTTTGTGTTTTAAGTTGGGCTCAGAGCGCTATTCGCACCCCCTTTCAATCTGGGCCCATTGATTTACACTGTTTTCTTTGTTATTTGCACCGTGTGCAATTTTGATTGTTTTTTATTTTAATTGTTTTCTGTTTTAATTTAATTTAATTAAAAATAACTCCAAATATCAAAAAATTCCACAAAAAATATTTTAGGACACTTTAATGTGTTAACTATGTTTTGGAAATTTTTATTTTCATTTTTGATTTATTTTTCAATTAAAATGGGATTTTATATTTGGAGGTGTTTTTAAATGAGTTTTTTCTTGTTCTTTTGGTTTCATGCCTAGTTTCTTGACCAATTCTTATCTCCTATGAATGAGACTTCTTCCTTATGTTGTTGATGAGTTGAAGTGTCTCTGAGGATGATTTTGGTCAAGGTTTGACCATTTTTGGTTTGACTTTTAGGTCATTTCTTTTGACCCTCGATAACCCTCCTTCAAAGTGGAGCACCCAAGTGAACCAATTTCTATGGTGATGCTTTGAATTGACTTTGGTTATGTGCTTTTGGCCACTGGTTGCCAACTCATTTATGTGATTTTGAGATTTTATTTGAGTTTAATTGAGCCATTTTCCTATTTTTGGAGTAGCCTGCAAGTCAAGCTATCCCTAAGGGTGGTTCACAGACATACTTGACCTAGTTTGGAAGGGAAATGATTCTTATGAACTTCAAATGCTCCCAACTCTTCTTGATTCACCTTAATAACATGTTGAATTTGTTCAATGCAAATGTTTAGGTTATAAAGTATTTTGGTTTTGGTTTTGTGTTGCATTCTTTTTAGGCTTTTCATTTGGTTTCAAATGTTGAAGTTGTTTAGGACTTAGGTCCTTTACCATGCCTATTCTTGCAATATGCTTTGTGTGTTCTTTCTTGCTTTGACCACTTTCTACTCTTGCTCTTATCTCTGTCCAAGGATCATAGAATCCCATTTGATATGGTTTAGTCCCTCCTTTGGAGGTACTTTGAACATATCATGAATGGTGATTCCTTTTGAGGACTTTTGGTATGGTTTCTCTTGTTTGATCTTGATGATGATTGTGGTTGAGACTCTTTGAGTTACTTGCTGCCCAAGTTTGGTATCCCATCTCTCATTTTGATCCTGCTTTGCCTTTTGGCTTTCATACTTTGTTGTTGGGCTAGTGATTGATACATAAGTGATTGTAAGGATTCTATTCTTCTCACTTTATATCACTTTGGTTTGAATTTTCTTGTGTGTTTTTGTGTGAATTTCCTTTTGGTTATTGAATCTCTCATTTTCATGCTTGAGGTTGAGATGTGCTTGTGGAGGCTATTGCCCCACACTTTTTCCCCCCTCTCTTTTCATTCTAATTGTGCATTACATGTTTGCATTCTTCTTTCTTCTTATGCTTCCTTCTTCTTTCTTCTTTGCCATGTTCCCTTAGGACCTCTAATCTCTCTTGTTCAAGATTGATTATGATAGACCTTAGGCTTGAGCCCATGCATGATAACATTAGGTAGCATTCCCTTTTCATCCCAATCATATGTGCACTTTGTATGAGAACATTAGGTTGAGTCTTAGTCTCCCTTTAGAGTGTGTCTCTCTCTTCTCATCTTCAAACACTTCAAAACACTTAATAAAGGATAACTTTTGTTGTAGGATACGAGCCTTAAGTACTTGGGAAATTATGATTGGGGGCCTCCTTTCAATTGTCTAGAGTGTTTTGCGTATGTCCTTTGGACGATATGCGACGCATTCGCTCCTAGGTCATAGTCTTTAGTGCAACATGAGTTTCAAACCATAACTCAATTCATTTCTTGTCTAAAAAACACCAAAACAAACATCAAACCTTTTCATCCTTCAGGATCTTAATTTGGAAACCTTTTTCATAAGGAGAGTTTTGTTAACTCTTGGTTCTACCGCAAACAGGTAACGCCTAAGTCTCCAATGGTCGAGCTGCATTTGAACCAACATGTGGTCTTGTTAGCCCGGACTACGTTTGCTCTTATTTCTTGTACCAGACGAGGATACGTAGGCACAAGACGGCGATGTCTTAGCGAGCAACCTTCCCCACCTTCACCCGTAGTTTTCCGAACCACGTTGACTCTGACTTTCCCATTGCACGAGGGAGTACGTAGGCATAGGGAGGAAATGCTCTATCGAGTCTCTTTTCTTTTCTTTTGTCCCTGTGGCCTATAGCTTAGATAGGTAAACACCCTTTTGATAAATAACAAGCGTGCATCCCGTCGAGTACGATAGACGTGAGGGGTGTTAATACCTTCCCTTTGCGTAACCGACTCCCGAACCCAAGATTTGGTTGTGATGACCTGTCTTCTCCCATTTTTGTTAGGTTTTCTCTGATCATTTCCTTTCCCTCTTTTGGGATAAATAACGAACAGTGGCGAATCTTCTATCCTTGTCGGCCCCCCTTCGCAGCGATGCGACCGCTGGCGACTCTGCTGGGGACATCTCTCATCCCTTATGCGAGTTAATCCTAGCACTTGTTTGTTTATCTTTTGGGTGTTTGATATGTGTTGTACTGCATTTTGCTTTCAGCATTGTATATATCAGTTTGCTATGTTGTTGGGTGGGAATGTTCCATTGAGTGACAAGCCAAACCCAGGCTTGAGTACAACCCTAGCATTAGAAGTAGAAAGCAGTGGTGGACCTGTATGCTTAGTATGCACTAGTTACCATGAAATTCGTGCTCAGACGAAATTCTCTTTGATGATTTCCTTTCCAGTTTGTAGGACCGTTGAGAGGAGTTTGGATCAGAGGATTGTCGACTCTGGGGACCGATCATTTGGAAGTCAGCTAAGTGAGGCCGCTTCGTTAGAATATGATGCCAAACCGGAAACGGTGAACGTATCATCGTTTTTTGAAAGTTTGTGACTCTGACGACCGCATAGGATGCCAGACCTTATTAGTGATAGATTCATACCTGTGAGTGGGAGGGTTATGCAGGTAACTTTGACCTTCAACATACCCAGTTTTCTTGTCAGAATGAACCTATGAACTTGATACAGTGGGTCCTTATGATGGTGTTATGTTCTTGCTAAAGCGGAGCGCTGGTTCTTCTCGATCAACGGCACAACAACCTTAATCCCCTGTTGCATTTTCATATTGCATTTTCATTGACATGTATTTATGTTGCAGGTGCATATTTTCTTCTCGATTCTAGTGATCTTACTTCTCCTCAGACATGGAGCATACCTTGAAGAAGACAGTGGCATACAAGTTCCCTACTCCAGACATTGGATCTTTATTGAGTTTGATTTCTGTGGCTGACAGGAAGGTGATGGTTGATTTCAAGCAATCTTATGGGAAGCTTCTGAGTGTTGTCTGCAAGCCATCATCATATGAGTTGAGTGGTCTCTATACTCTGTTGCAGTTTTATGATTCATAGCTGAGGTGTTTCATCTTTCCGGATTATGTTCTGGCGCATACCTTAGAGGAGTTCTCCATGTTGTTAGGGGTCCCTATCTTAGATCAGATGCCATTCCAACACATTAATGTTGAGCCTGATCTAGCTAAGCTTGTTGATGCTCTCCATCTTGATGTTTCTTAGATTTCAAGGAAGGTGGTTAAGAGGAGTGGGATGCCTGGATTTCCATTGCCTTTTCTGGTTGACAAAGCTCAGCAGTTTTCCAAAGATGGTTGTTGGGTTGTGTTTAATGCTATCCTAGCACTGTGTATCTATGGTATCATGTTGTTTCCTAACCTTCCAGATTTTGTAGACTTGGATGCATTCCACATATTTGCCTCAGGGAATCTTGTACCAACACTTTTGGGCGACATCTATCATTCTGTGCACTACAAGAATGAGAACCGGAGAGGGAAGAACATGTCTTGTTGCGTGCCTTTGTTCTACAGGTGGTTTGTGAGTCACCTTCCCAAATCAGGTCCATTTATTGATGCTGCAGGTACCCTAGAGTGGTCTGAGAGGTTGATGGGATTGATGTCTGAGAACATTATCTAGTTTGATAGAGACATGTTGTGTACTGAGATCATTTACAGATGTCGTGGATTTCCTAACGTCCCGTTGGTCGGAAGGAAATGATGCATCAACTACAACCCATCCTTGGTAGCCAGACAGTTTGGGTACGCTTTGAGAGATCCTCCTAAGGAAGAGGAGATACAGGAATCTCTGTATCTCACTGGCTTGCTGGAGCATGATACTTTGGTTAGAGTTGAGAAGGCCGGGAACAATATCCACCGAAAAGGGAAAGCTTTTTTAGGGAAGAGTAATAGTCAAGCCTATGACCCTTATGTCACCTAGATCCAGGAGAGAGCGGAGAGAGTATTGATGTCTTTTCCATCTTTTGAGCCTCTATATCCTCTGATGATTGAGGAGCCTACTACTGTTGACATCCAGAGGTACAATCAGTTATGGTATGAGAAAGAAGAGTTGTGCAAGGCTAATGAAGAAGGCGTTGGATAGAGCATATCTGGAGATCTCTAAGTTCAATACACGGTGGAATGCTACTCTTACCAGCAACAAGGAGCGTGAGGATGGATTAAAGCTATAGATTGCCAAGTTGAAGACTCAGCTTACCTTGAAGGATGAGAGGATTGCAGCAAAAGCCTCACTTCGACATGACAGTGACTGCAGATTGAATGAAGCTATTGCAACCTTGGAGGATTACAGGGCTAGAGTTGATACGAAGAGGTGCAAGCTTGAGAAGGTCTTTGGCGAGGGAGCCTGTGAGGATTATACTCAGGGTTTACAGGCTACTATTAGCCATAGAGATTCACTCATTCAGGGATTGCTTATCAGACCAGATCATCCCGAAACGAAGGAGCTGCTAGATGATTTTCAGTCTTGTCATCGTAGTTGATAACTTTCATTCTCCTTGTAGTCTGTTGCTATATCGTTGTATGTTGACCATCACCAGACCTGTTGGTTAAGGTCACTGTTGATCCTATTGTACTCAGTGATGTACTTGTACATTGTCTTGTGGGCTCTTGTTTATGTATGAGGGGTTTTGCTTTATGCTTGTCTATGGGTTCTCCAGTGTTGTGCTATTATCTCGGAACTAGAATCGAGGGGCAAATTTACCTAATGCATATATACATGCCCGCATTTTTGCATCATTCTACATTTTTGCATAGCAGGTGCATCAGAATTGTTAACCTTATTTCCTGTGGTTCGTTAGTTTGTCTCAGGATAGACAATAAAACAGTTCACTGTTACGGTACCAGAGGGAATCAACGCAAGGTCATGGAACAGATGCAGGCTAAGATGCAGGATCTTAGGTGTCGCTACCGCGAAAATAAGGTGCCGGCAAAACAGAAGAGTCGCCGCCTTTCGTTATTTATCCCTCAGAACGGGAAAGGAAACGATCGGAAAAACCTAACGAAAAGGTATAAGACAAGGTCATCGCAACCATTGTCTGGGTTTGGGAGTCGGTTACGCAAGGGGAAGGTATTAGCACCCCTCACGTCCATCGTACTCGATGGGATCCACGCTTGTTGTGTTTATTTGACGGGTTGGTTTACTATCTACCTATCAAGGCTGGTCTGAAAAGAAAAGAAAATGACTCGGCAAAGCGCCGCGCTTTATGCCTACGTATTCTCATCAGAGAATGAGAAATCAGAGTCTACGTAGTTCGCCTACCTACGGGAAAGGAGGGAAGGTTGCTCGCTAGGATATCGCATCCTATGCCTACGTACTTTCATACAGCATGAAAGATCAGAGCAAACATAGTTCGGGATAATACGGATTACGGAGATTCAGATTCATCTGTTTTTCCGAGTAGGGTTAACAAACAGTTCCAGCAGTTTGGTGTACGCAGCTCGACCCTTGGAGACTTAGGCGTTACCGTTTGCGGTAGAACTGGGAGTTAACGACACTTTTTTCTTCAGAAAAGTTTTCTTTGAATTACGGGCCCACGGGGCAAAAAAGGTTTGAAGTTTGTTTTCTGTCTTTTACGGAAGAACGGTTTTTTATGGATGTTTGCAACTAATATCGCACTAGAGACTATGACCTGAGAGTGAATGCGTCGCATGTCACCCAAAGGGTACCATACTAAACATCCAAGTTGTCGAAAAGAAACTCTCCGACAACCCTCTCTCAGATAGCTTAAGGCTCGTAACGTAAGACATCAGTTAACCTTTATTACTGTATTTTAATTTGTTTTGAGATGAGAAGAGAGAGGGACAACTAAAGGGAGACTATCAAGTCCTAATGTTGTCATGCCAAGGATTCATCCTATAGTTGAGGCTTGAAACAGGGAACTCCTAGAAGTTATCATGCATAGGTTTCAACCTAAGGTTCTAATCATCACTTCCTTATCAAAGGAAGTGAGATTCCTAGGGGTTCATTTCAATGATAAACAGAAACAGATAAAGCATCAGCTTAAACAGTAAATAGTAAACGACTGCAAAATGCATGCAATGCAAGTGAGGGAGGAAATGTGTGTGGGGCATCAGCCTCCACAAGCTCGTCTCGACCTCAAGCCAGATATGAATAACTGCAATCATACAGAAGAAATAAAATGCCATCAAGCAAATCACAAACCACATAGGCAAGGGAGCAGGGCTCTACCGAATACCCGCAAGCAAAGCCATACAGTAAAAATACAAGCAGAGAGAGCAACTCACCTTCTAGTGCAATCATGCTCCTGGCTTAAATCAATCTAAATATGAACTTATTCTAATGCATCAAGCAAATCAAACAAGTCACACCAATACAGTTGCATAGAAAGCAAACAGACAGGAAAGAAAGCAAATCAACAGCTTCCCCAGCTTCACAGCAAAGCTCCTCTGACATCAGCTTAGTCCTCAGTCTTCAACTCTTCTTCAATAGCAAGTATCAACTTGCTTCTCTGAGCTTTTAATACATCCAACATAAATATCCACTTATTCTCTCTTCCTCAAGTCTCATCTCTTCAGTCAACTCCACCTTCAGGCTTCACTCCTAATATCAAGTATCAACTTGTTTCTTCAGGGACTCAATGCATTAAACTCACAAGTATCAACTTGCTTTCCAACCTCAAGCTTCAGCTTCTTCATTCAATCTTCAATGAATTCCTCTCACAAGTGTCAACTTGGTCTTCAAGCTTCAGCTCTCTCGTCTTTACCAGTATCAACTTGCTCCTCTTCATCTACAAGCTTCAGCTTCTCAGAGTAATCTTCAAACACAAAGAAGTATCAACTCCATCCTTCAATCTCTTCAAGCAAGGAACTCCATCCTCTAACAAGGGAGAAAGATTCATCTATCAAGAGCAAAGTTTGGATGACTGACAGCAGAGTGAAGACCAAAGGTCACCACTAAGCATCCTATCATCAGAGAAAGGGACCCTTAAAGGTTCTACCAACTTGCAAAGAGCCACACATCACCACTAAGCATACTAGATTCAATCATGAATCCATAGCAAAAAGAATGGGATTAATTGAATCATTTTCCATTTTTTTATGAATTAATCAATAACCATGAATAAAGTGAAAAATAAAGAAAATCAAAATAAAAATGAGAAGCGCGCGGTGTGGATAGCAAGTATTCTTAGTTCATTTCAGGGTTGGGCCCAAAAAAGGGGGTGTTGATATCAGTTCTCACTTAAGCCCATTCTCACCAACTTAATGAAACGCAACGTTGCAAGTGATTCAGAGTCCTTCACAAATTGAAACCAATCCATGGCCGTTGGATCATGCCTTCAGTCAAAGTCCAACCAAGATCTGATGGCTATCAAGTCGTCTTCTCCATTTGAATTCCTGAAACACGCGCGCAGCCATGGCCGTCGCCGGTGGTTCTCCGGTCATCATCCCCAACCCTAACTCTCTCTAGGATCCTCCATTGCAAGTGGTCTCTACACGAAACTTGTCCCAAATCTCACAAGGAATTCATTCATGCCCTTAATTCATTCTAAAACTTCAAGATTCACAAGAACACCATCTCAACCGAAAATGGTAATAACCCTAATTGGTCACTAACTCTCAAATTGATGATCCATAAACCTTCCTACACCATTCTACTATGCATCTAACACAATAATTCCTCTTAATTCTACCTAATTGAAGCTGGAGATTGAAAGTTACTAACCTGAGAATTTCGTGTGCACAGAGGTATTAAACCTTCAAATCAAGCTTTCAAATGCTCCAAATTCCTTCAATGAATCAATTCAAAGCTTATGTATGCAAAAGGAACACTTGTGGATGCTTGGATTATGGAAATCGAATTTGAGTTGCAGGTGAAAAAATCTGAGAGCAAGAACACTATTCAGCCACGAATTTGCTTTGATTATGATCTGGAATCACTCACTAGCATCCATGGAAGGGATTGCACTCAAGAAAATGGATGGAAAGTGAAGAAAATAGTGTAACCGAATTCAGTTGCAAGCAAGAAATTTCCAATCTCAATCTCTATTCTCTCCTTCAATTATCACCAACCTTTAATCTGAACCCCTTCTATTAAATATATAGGCCATGTTAGAACTCTCTAGCACCTTCTGGATCCTTCCTATGAGAAGTTGAATTTCTCATGCCATGAATTTCTCTCTTGATGGTATGCACATATCAGTTCTGCTAGCAGCTTGTATTCACCCTCATTCTCTTCCAATTTCTCTCCTAATGGTATTTTGGATGTGTTTGGATTGAAAGGAGCCTTGGTTATGCCTTGAATTTTGGTTTGGCAATTGTTACTTAAGATGTAAGTAACTACTTTTCAAAGCAAGTCCACAAATTAAACCTCAAGTCAAAATTGTGGCAATGTCAATGCTCTTAAAATTTGTTTTAGAATCAAAATGACATATTACATGCCTTGGTTTGGACATGTAGATCAAAAAATCCCAATTTCCATCTTTGGTTCATTTGAAAATCATCCTTATTTTAAGCCATTTTTGTGATTTTGAGCTACAAGCAATTCCAACCTCTCATGACCTCTTGGCTTGCCTTAAAACATCATTTTGAACAAGTTTGATGTTGAACATTTTCCCATTTGAAGCTTGCAAATAGGAGTTATGGCCTTATGATTGAAATGATCTATAATCTCCAAATGACCAAAATGCCCTTGACTTGTTAAAGCCATAACTTGAGTTCTACAAATCCTATCAAGGACTTCTAGTACTCTCTAGAAAGATAATAGGATAAGGAACAACATTCATGTTGACAAAAAGTTCATAGGAATCATCCTTCTAGGGCAAACGTTTCATGCAAGTTGGACAACTTTCAAGCTCCAAATTCACATACCTCAGATGACCTGTAACTTGTCAAAGTCATAACTTGAGTTCTACAAATCCTATCAAGGACTTCTAGAACTCAAATTAAAGCTAAGATCATGCTCTACAACATTCATGTTGGGGGAAAGATGAGATTACAATCCCATCTTGAGCTGAACTGCCTTGAAGATAGGGGTCAAACTAGGGGATTTTACACTGTCAAGCTTTAGAAACCCTAGCTTGAAACTTCTCAAACTCTTCAATCATGATGAGTTGGCCTTGGAATCATCCTTATATCATCTCAATGCAACAATCCATGATCACATGTCTCTTGGGTCAAGTCTCAACCTCCCCCAAATCATCAGTTGACTTAGGGTTGACCCAGTCAAACCCTAATTGCACCACTCATGGCTGAGCCTTATCAATCTTGCACAATGACCTGTCTAGGCCTCAAAGTGACCTTCAACACTTCTAATGAGCTCTCTCAAGACCTCAAGTCTAACTTCATGGCCTCAGAATCATCTGATGACTTCCCACAACTCTCAAGTTAGGAGACACACACTCCTGGTTTCAACCACTCTCTCTGAGGATCTTTTAACTTCTCTGACAAGGATATCAACCCTTAAACATCTGAATAACCTCCTTAGCTAGCTTCATAATCTTGTATAGCTCTTAATTGGTAATCATACCTCTTGATCTCCTGCATACATGTCAATGAAATGCAAATGATAATGCTAATGTGAATGAAATGAAACATAAGCTAGGTAAAGAAATGTTGAGCAAATTTTGGGGTGCAACAGCTGCCCCTATTCAAATGGCTTGGACCTGACTGGGTGAGAAGCGAACGGCTCTCAAACAATCAAGGTGCGAGATGGTTGAATACCGACAAACCCGGAAATTTGCCAACTGCACAAGTACACGGTACTCTGATGGGAACAAATCTTCGAAAACTGAAATATTAGCTGCACGACAACTAGCTGGGGGATTGGTCACACGGTAACCGGTGATACATGGTCGACCATGCCGTCGGGCGTCAGAATTCCTCGGGATTCATCAGGTCAACAATCAAGTTAATCATGCCATCGGGCATTCAAAGAAATTTTTGGGCGTCAGCCGAACTTCATCACTAAGTCGGGAATAGAATTCTCAGTCAATCATGAACCAATTGGGGATATCCAAACTTTTGCCATCAGGCACTCCGCATCAGCTGAGAGAACTGCTTCGTTAATACGGTTGGACTTCAATCATCAAGTCTTCAAGGGAAGTTTCAACTTTGCTGTTCAGAAACCTGCTGGGGATGACGCATCTCCGTTGGGGATTCTGGAGAACTATCAAGTAACTCTGCTTCGGGGATCCATAAATTATTCTGGGGGAATCCACTCTGCTGAGGACTTCAAGAATCATCTTGGACAAGTAACTCCGCCAGAGACTTCAAGAATCATCCTGAACCAATAACTCTGCTAGAGATTTCAGGAATCATCCTGAGCAAACACTCTGCCGGGGACTCTAAGCATCAACTTGAGCAGCCCTCTCTGGCGAATTCACAGGGGATTTTAAGAATCATCTTAAACAAACACCTTCGCTGGAGAATTCAAGAATCATCTTGGGCAAACGAATTTGCTGGGGGAATTCAAGAATCATCTTGAACCACACCACTCTTCTGAGATTTTAGGAATCATCCTGAGCAGACACCCTGTCGGGGAACACCTGCAAAACAAGAATGGTAAAGACCTAGCTCATGTTTCATATGCACATGATCGACAATGGCGTAATGCTCCATACGGTGGAAATGCTACGCGTTTAGGATAAATGCTATGCAATCATGCAAAATACTACGACCCCATCAGCAAAATAAATGCTGAAGGGAAAATCCTCCTGTCAAGGAGAAGGGACCACCCTGGTGGAGGGGAGGAATCATCCTGCCGAGGAAAAAAAGTCACACCAATCTCCATTGGGTTCCGCCTGGGGAAACGAACTTTAGTCGACTGCTGCAAGGGAGACAAAGTTCTACGAGAACCTAACCCACTCATCTAGGTGCCCGAACCATAACTGTTGAGGAAAACGATGTCAATCGCCAAAATAAACTGCACGACCTTCGCGGCTAAACTCTCCTGGAGATAACGACTCCGATGGGGAAATACAGCATCAGCTATTCAACACTCTACTGGGGAAAACCAATCATGGCCCGAACGCTCTCCAAGGACTCGGCTCTCTTGGGGGTTTGCCTACTCGGCTGGGGAAGAAGAAATCATCTTGCATACTGGGGAGAGTACGACTCTGTGGGGAACCTCAATTCTCCTGGAGACTTCAGTCTGTACTATCGCATGCTGTACACTTTAGTGTATGACTCAGCTGGGGGGGTGACTTTCCTTCAGGACACATCTGATTAGGGAGAGAATCTTCTCTGCCTGGGGGGACATATCAATGCCTACGATCTCATGTTCAAACTCCACGGGGAGGCACTACTGAGCTTGCTGAAGAAGGAGGAATCATCCGGCTTGGGGGCGCATACGGCGTACTGCCTGGAGTATGCTACACCTGCAACAACACAAACAAACAGACAAGATACCCTTCTCAAAGGGACCTATCAAGGTTATCATCTTGTGACAATGTTCAAGTAATTCATTGTTTCAACAATCAGTGGCCTAGGCCAGTAAGTTTATGTATGCGCATTTTATCAAAAACATCGACGTTCTTTTTCGCAAACAAAACAGATAAATGCTAAACAGACAAACATAATTGCTGAATATTATACATTTTATTGATAACAAACCCCTGAATGGGTAAAAATGTTTTACAACAGATGCAAGCTCCTGGAATGAGGAAGCTGCGCAAATATAAAACATAAATATACATCAGTATATACACAAATGTCGGCAACAAGGCGTAGACAAACACCATGAGTTGATCCCTCTATGACCCACTCGACTGCGATACTTCTCCGACGCTTCAGCTTCAGAAGAGATTGATTCAGATAAACGGCCCTCAGGTCCTCCAAACCACTAAACAATGAAAGTCCACATGCGGAACGCAATCATTTACTTTTTCAAATCCCTAACTTTTGCTTGAATCACCCTTCCGGGTTTTCGATTCACCGGGATACCCTTTTTTGCCAAAGTCGCCCCTCCGGGTTTTCAACTTTGCAGGTGTACATTTTTTCTTTTATATCCCTAATTTTTGCCCGAACCTTTTCCTTTTTTATGGTTCGCCGGGATGCCCCATTTTTGCCTGGATAATTTTTTTCTTTCCAGCGGGTCGTTTTGTAAGCAAAGTATTTTTTAACTGCGTCCGTGTTCACCAGGGATGCAAAATCTTCGCCATCCATCGTGGATAACAACAAGGCTCCTCCCGAGAAGACCTTGCTGACGACGTACGGACCTTCGTAATTGGGAGTCCACTTGCCCCGGTAATCGGAGTGTGGAGGAAGAATCTTCTTCAGGACGAGATCACCCGTCTGAAAGCTTCTAGGACGCACCTTCTTATCATAAGGTTTCTTCATTCGGCTCTGGTACAGACGACCATACGCAATCGATGCTAATCTCTTCTCGTCCATCAGGCTGAGTTGGTTTAGTCGGTTCTTAATCCATTCTGCCTCATCGAGTTTCACGTCAACCAAAACTCGTAAAGAAGGAATCTCCACTTCTAACGGTAGGACAGCTTCCATACCGTACACCAGTGAGAAGGGAGTTTCCCCGGTTGATGTACATACCGTTGTACAATAACCGTGCAATGCGAATGGCAACATCTCGTGCCAATCTTTGTAGGTCACAACCATCTTCTGTACAATCTCCTTAATGTTCTTATTGGTCGCTTCAACGACGCCATTCATCTTCGGCCGGTAAGGAGATGAGTTGTGGTGTTCAATCTTGAAACTCTGGCACAGCTCCTTCATCATCTTGTTATTCAGATTCGAACCATTATCAGTAATGATCCGCTCGGGAATTCCGTAACGACAGATGATGTCCCTCTTTATGAATTTAGCCACCACCTGTTTGGTCACATTAGCATATGAGGCTGCCTCCACCCACTTGGTGAAGTAGTCGATGGCTACTAGAATGAAGCGATGACCGTTAGATGCAGTGGGCTCGATCTTGCCTATCATGTCGATGCCCCACATGGAGAACGACCACGGGGAGGACATGACATTTAACGGGCACGGCGGCACATGAATCTTATCAGCATAAATCTGGCATTTATGACATCTCTTCGCGAATTTAAAGCAATCCGATTCCATCGTCATCCAGTAGTATCCTGCTCTCAGGATCTTTCTTGTCATAGCATGCCCGTCGGCGTACGTACCTAATGTGCCTTCATGGACTTCTTCCATGAGCATACTCGCTTGTTTCTCATCTACACATCTGAGTAGCACGAGATTATGGTTTCTTTTATACAAAACTCCATCAGGATTGAGATAAAAATTTCCAGACAACCTCCTCAGAGTCTTCTTATCCTGGGTTGACGCTCCCTCAGGATACTCCTTAGTCATAAGTAAAGTCTGGATATCATGGGACCATGGTTTGCCATCGGAGGCTTCCTCGATTGCAAAGACGAATGCAGGTCTATCAAGACGAGAAAGGACAATTCTTGGAGCTTCATTCCAAAAATTGACTTTATACATCGAAGCCAACGTGGCTAAGGCATCAACCATCTGGTTTTCAGCTCTGGGCACATGATGGAGTTCCACTCGGTCAAAGAACGGAAGCAGCCTTCTGGCATAGTTCATGTACGGCACCAAATTCGATTGACGAGTCTCCCACTCCCCTTTAATCTGGTTGATCACAAGTGCCGAGTCACCATATACATCTAGGTTCTTGATTCTCAAATCAATTGCTTCTTCTAGACCCATGATGCATGCTTCGTACTCCGCTTCGTTATTGGTGACCGGAAACGTCAGTCTCGCAGTGAACGGGATATGGGATCCATGGGGAGTCGTGATGGTTGCCCCAATGCCACTTCCATAAGAATTAACCGCCCCGTCAAATATCAATTTCCATTGGGATTTCCTGTCTGGACCCTCGTCGGGCAACGGTTCATCACTGAGAAACATGATACCCTCATCAGGGAATTCAAATTTCATCGGCTGGTAATCTTCGATCGGCTGTTTGGCAAGGTACTAAGACAATACGCTGCCCTTGATGGCCTTCTGGGAAACGTACTGAATGTCATATTCCGTCAACACCATTTGCCATCTGGCAATCCTGCCCGAAAGCACTTGCTTCTCGATGACGTACTTGATCGGATCCATCTTCGAAATTAGCATGGTGGTGTGATTGAGCATGTACTGTCGTAAACGTTTGGCAGCCCAGGCTAGTGCACAACACGTCTTCTCCAGCATCGAGTAACGAGATTCACAGTCTGTGAACTTTTTACTCAAGTAGTAAATGGCAGGCTCCTTTCTGCCCGTCTCGTCGTGCTGACCGAGAACACACCCCATACTATTTACAAGAACTGTCAAGTACATGATTAGGGGTCTTCCGGCCACTGGGGGTATCAATATCGGAGGTTCCTGTAGATACTGTTTTATCTTATCGAATGCCTTCTGGCAATCCTCGTTCCAGATAATCAATCGCCTGATCTTTCTTTAACAGTTTGAACATTGGTTCACACGTGGCCGTGAGCTGAGAAATAAACCTTGCAATGTAGTTTATTCTGCCCAGGAAACCACGAACTTCTTTTTCGGTTCTTGGCGCTGGCATTTCTTGTATTGCTTTTATCTTCGCAGGATCAACCTCAATGCCTCTTTCGCTCACAATAAACCCCAGTAGTTTTCCAGACCGTACTCCGAAAGTACACTTGTTAGGATTCAGCCTCAACCTGAACTTCCTAAGCCTCTCAAAAAGCTTCAGCAAATTGACCAGATGCCCCTCCTCCGTTTGGGACTTCGCAATCATGTCATCAACATAGACTTCAATCTCATGATGAATCATATCATGAAACAAAGTAACCATTGCTCGTTGGTAAGTGGCCCCTGCGTTCTTCAGACCGAAAGGCATTACCTTGTAGCAAAATGTTCCCCAGGGAGTGATAAACGTAGTTTTCTCCATGTCCTCCGGCGCCATCTTGATTTGATTGTAGCCGGAGAAGCCATCCATGAACGAAAATACGGAGAACTGAGTTGTATTGTCGACCAACACATCAATATGAGGGAGCGGGAAATCATCTTTAGGGCTCGCCCTATTCAAATCCCGATAATCGACGCACATTCGCACCTTACCGTCCTTCTTCGGTACAAGCACTATGTTGGCGACCCACGGAGGGTAAGTAGTGACCGCTAAGAAGCCAGCATCAAGCTGCTTTTGCACTTCTTCTTTGATCTTAACGGCCATATCTGGTCGTGTCCTCCTAAGCTTCTGCTTGACGGGAGGACAATCTTCTCGCAGCGGCAAGTGATGGACCACGATGTCAGTGTCAAGTCCGAGCATATCTTCGTATGACCAAGCAAAGACGTCACTGTACTCTCTTAGCATCTCGACCAACCTCTGCTTGACATCACTCTGCAATGCGGCCCCTATCTTGACATTCCTGACTAGTTCTTCAGAACCCAGATTCACAATCTCGGTCTCTTCTTCGTGAGGCAGAATAACTTTCTCTTCTTGCTTCAACAAGCGAGCCAAATCCTCGGGAAGGTCTTTGTCTTCATCAATCTCTTCTTCGGCTTGATAGGTCGGCCAATCGAAGTCGAAGTGAGTCGTAGAAGGTCCAGAGTCGATGTCATCTGCTATGTGGATCCTGCAATAACAAGGGTTAAGCTTAAGACAAGGATATGCAGGTTAGCACAAACCCCATTGCCATTTTATTGTTTTTCAAAACAAATATAAAACAGGAATAACAGAGATCACAATATTTGAATACAAAGAAAAACGCCTTTTGATTTATTGGTAAAATGCACGTACATAATCAAACGAGGCCCTGACAATAAAACCTATATGCCCCGGGTAGGACATAGGGTTGTACAATGATTGGAAAAAGTAAATCATTACTCTTTTCCTGCCACTTGGATGATATCCCTGACGGACCAGTTGTTGAGGCTCTCGCCTGGTTTGCTTGGCTGGATCCATAAGTCCAGATCGCAGTCGCTGTCTCCGCTGTCTTCAGACACTGTGTTGACGATTTCAAATATTACCCCGCCACTGGTAAACTTGATCGGCCCTTTACCTCGCGACGCACTGCTAGAAGAAGAGGCTTCAGCCGCAGGAGAGTATCCCAACCCGAACTTGTCTTGCTTGTTAGGTATCTCTAGAATTCGCCCCCAACCTGGGGTAGATCCGGCTTGAACAACGACCTGGGATTCCTTGAAGGAAGAGAGAGTCATCTCTAGTTTCTCAGTGATTGCAAGAGCTACGCTCTTGACTTTAACAGCTTCGAACGCTTGACATAGGTTTTCGTGGATTTCCCCATCCATCTCAACATACTTGAAGGACGACAAATGGCTCACCATTATGTCTTCCTCGCCATATACAGTCACAATGCTACCTCCGACGGCGTACTTGAGCTTCTGGTGCAACGTGGAGGTCACGACACCCGCAGAATGGATCCATGGCCGGCCTAAGAGACAGTTGTAGGCAGGCATGATGTCCATAATGTAAAAGACCGCGTCGAATGTTTCTGGCCCAACTTGGATCGGTAATGTCACCTCCCCGAAAACATGACGTTTGGTTCCATCGAACGCTTTCACCACCAGATCACTGGGTGTGCAGATCAATCCCCGAGTATCCAACTTCATCAATTCTTTCTTCGGAAGAACATTGAGCGACGACCCCGTGTCCACCAACACGTGAGATATAATCGTTCCTCTACACTCTATCGAGATGTGCAGGGCACTATTGTGATTCCTCCCCTTCGGCGTCAGCTCCAGGTCAGTGAACCCTAGCCCATTTCCAGCATTCACGTGGGCTACGACCCCTTCCAACTGGTTGACCGATATTTCCTGCGGTACATACGTGGCATTCAACACCTTCAGCAGTGCGTTGCGGTGTGCCTCAGAACACAGCAACAAATTCAGGATGGAAATTTTTGAGGGTGTTTGATGGAGATGATCCACGATCTTGTAGTCACTCTTTTTAATCAACCTCATAAACTCTTCAGCGTCTTTAACAAGTAAGTCCTTCTCTACCTCACGAGAGGTCTCTTCAACGACTTTACTCTTTCCTTTATCAGTCACATCAACTTTGTCCGCCACGATCTCAGGTGAAGCAAATACTCTTCCGCTGCGAGTGATTCCGCCGATTCCCACTAGGTTATCCACACACGACCCTAATGGTTCCAATTCCAACTTCTGTCAGTTGCAGTAGACATCTGCCCCATAATGCCATGGGACAACATTGGTGCTTTCAAAAGGTATCGGCCCGGCTTTGGTGATGGTAATCGTGGGCGGCCTGGGTGCAGAAATAGTTATCGTCCGACGAGGGATGGTGATGGTGGCAACCTCATCATCTTGCTTCATCATTACCTCTCCCGATCCGCTTTCGGCCCTTCGGCTAAACTGCAGGATTCCTTCGGTCATCAGACTTTGAGTCCCCTCTATCAACTGTTCACATCCATCAAGACTTGTCGCATAGCCCATACACAGCTCTCCACAACCTGGAAAGAAACCCCTTTTCATCAGCTTAGCTTTAACGAAGCTAAGCGGTGTCTTCAGATCTCTGACGTCAGTCAACAAATCCAAGCTCTCGTCTTCAATAATGGCATTTACTCCACCTCCCCTATGATTCGGCATAGGGTTCTTCGTGACGTTTGGCATATTATCTGAGAAATTGATGATCTTGGCGTCCACCATGTCCTGCACCTTATGCTTGAAGGCTTTGCAATTTTCTATCGTGTGGCCTGGTGCCCCTGAGTGAAATTCGCAAGTCGCATTCGCATCATAACCTGGCGGAGGTGCCCCTGTCAAGGGAGCCAAGGTTCTCTTTTGGATCAGCTGTAATTGGAGCAGAGTCTGTAATAGCTGAGCATAGGACATGGGCGGTGTCTCGAGGTGACGGCTCGACAGAGGTGCCCTGTTCTGATACTTTCTGTACCCTTGTTGATTCGGCTGCTGCTGCTGCTGCTGGGGTTGTTGGATAGCGGGGATAGTTATACTGGCCACCTGCTGGTGAGGGCCTTTACCCTTCCTTCGAGCGTTGGACACGACGCTCGTCTCCCCTTCCCGTATTTTTCCGCCATACGGTTTCTTTCCTCCTCCAGCCGAGGACAGATAACCTTGAATTTTCCCTAATTTGATCCCATTTTCGACGTGCTCACCCGTAATAATGAGATCTAAGAAGCTTCCGGACATACTGCTGACCAATTTCTCATAATAAACCCCTGGGAGGGTGGCTACGAACATTTCGACAAGCTCTCGCTCAACCATCGGTGGCTGAACCCTAGCTGCCAATTCGCGCCACCGCTGGGCGTATTCCTTGAACCCTTCATTGTTCCTCTGTGACAGATTCTGCAGTTGGACTCGGTTCGGAGCCAAGTCACTATTATATTGGTAATGGTGCACGAATGCTTCAGCAAGTTCCTTCCACGTGCGCACACTGGTAGGTTCCAGACTCATGTACCACTCCAGAGAGGGCCCGGACAGACTGTCCTGAAAGAAGTGCATCAACGACTTCTCGTCCTCAGAGTGAGCGGACATCTTTCTGTAATATGATCTCAAATGGACGCGGGGGCAAGTGGTGCCCTTGTACTTTTCAAAGTCAGGTACCTTGAACTTGGGAGGCACCTTGAAATCAGCAATCAGTCCCAACTTGGACATGTCAACACCCATGGTGTTCTAGTTCTCGAAATTCCTCATCTTGTCCTCGAGTGCCTTAAACCTCAGACGTGCTTCAGCAGTCAGCTCACCTTCAGCACCTCTCTGCGAGAACACATCGTCTTGACGGTCTTCTAACCATGGCTGAGGCCCAAACAGATTTCCAACACCCGCATTGTCGTTGCCCAATCCAACATTGACGTTAGCTTCAAAATTTCCATTACCGACGCCAGTCGTATTACCATTGAGTCCCATATTAGCTATTACATTGCCGTTGGCACTGCCATTCCCCCCGGTCACGGGGATGCCATTTTGAGGCGTTTCAACAGGTGGAGGGGTTGTCACAGTCCCACCATGGAGTACACCATTGATGTCGACCCTTGAAATCAGAGGCTGAACCAAGGTTCTAAGCTGATCCTGGCCATTGGCGACCACTTGCATGAGCTCCATGAAGCGGTCCATCCTTTCTCGGAGCTCTTGAACATCAGTTTGTACTTGCTCCATAACTCTGGCTTGATTTGCTCTGGTCAGATAGCGGTGGATAGGTCTCTGATCAATCCTGGAACAACCTGAAATAACCTGTATACACAAAAGGGTTAGAAGAAACAACAAAGTGCTCGTCATGCAAATGCTTCATGCAAATGCAAACGTGTGTCTGTGTGTTAGGGATATTTCCCCCCGATCCTAGTACCTAAGTGCCAGTGCTGATAATAAGAAGTCTGAGTCCAGTCATGGAAATAACATCTCATATATATAAAGAAAGCCCACCAAGGCGGTACACGACGTCACTGAGTACAAGATGAACCAATAGCATGACCTCAACCAACAAGCCTGGTGATGGTCAGCATACAACAACGATCAAAACAAAAGGAATACAAATAGTCAAGCACGGCCACGGGCGCGAAACTCTTCTAACAACCCCTTCGTTTCTGGATGATCATGCCGAGTGAGCAACCCTTCGACGAGTAACTCCCTATGCATAATGGTGTATTGAAGACCTTCAACCGAATCTTCCCATGCTCCTTCGCCGAAACAATCTTCTAACTTCCGCTTCTTGGATGCAAACGTCAGCTTGCGCTCCTTCAGGTTAGCAAGAGCTTTGTTGAGCTGGCCTTCAGCGGCATATCTGCGAGCGGTTTCTTCATCAAACCTTTTCTCACTAGCCTTCACATGGGATTTCAACTTCGAGATCTGCTGCTTCAGCTTATCCTCCCGTTCTTTGCCGTTAGCTAGGGTGGCCTTCCAATGCTGGTTAAACTTGGATATCCTCCGGTACGCTTCATCCAAGTGTTGCTTCTTAGTGGCCAGTACATCATTGACAGCTTTAAAGTCTCGACCCAAACGCTCACGCTCAGCTATCTGCTTAGTCAAATCTGTCCCCAACTGGTTCACCAGCTCTGTCTACCTCTTGAAGGAATGAACGGCTTCGCTTCTCTCGCTTCTGAGTTGAGCCAATTCTTTCTCCAGTTCTTCATTTGCATTTTTCAGCTCATCTCGCTCAGCTAACACCTGATTGTGCTGCTGAATAGGCACGGTGGTAGGCTCTTCAATCACTGGAGGGCTTTCTGGCTTGGCAAGAGGAAACGGAATCCCTATAGCACCCGCTCTGGCTCTGATCCAAGTCGCATATGGAGCGTAGGCCTGGCTATTACTTTTCCCCAGCAATGGTTTTCCCCGCTTACTGATACCATTCCAAGCGCGCTGAAGCTTAGATAACGTATCCCCCTCTAGAAGACTAGTGAGGTACAGAGATTCCTGCACCTCTTCATCCTTCGGCGGAGCTCTCAAAGCATAAGCAAACTGTCGGACCAGCAGAGATGGATTATAGTTTATACAGCCCTTCCTGCCTATCAAAGGCACGTTCGGAAACCCCCTGCAGCTGAAGATGATCTCGGTACCTAACCTATCTTTATCAAACCAGGCAATATCCTCCGCTGACAGACTCATCAAACGCTCAGACCACTCAGCTGTGGCTGCAGACGAAGCAAAGGGACCCTTCTTGGGTAGATGACTATCAAGCCATCTGTAGAGTAGGGGCACACAGCACGAGACATTCTTACCCCTTCTGTTCTCGTTTTTGTAGTGGACGGAATGGTAGACATCTCCTACCAAGGTAGGGACCGGATTCCCTGATGCAAAGATGTGAAAGGCGTTGAAGTCTACAAAGTCGGGCATATTGGGGAACAGAATGATGCCGTATATGCAAAGAGCGAGGAAGGCGTTGAACACGACCCAACATCCGTCTTTGGCGCACTGCTGAGCCTTTCCCACTAAGAACTGCAAGGAGAAACTGGGAACCCTGTTCCAACTAGACAAGACCAACTCGGAGGCATCCAGATGAAGTGAGGGAGCTAGACTAGCCAGGTCAGGCTCGGCATCCATATGAACAAAGGGCATATGACTCTTGATAGGCACACCTAACAAATCAACATACTCCTCTAGTGTGGGTGCGAGAATAAAATCCTGGAAAGTAAAGCATCTCAACGGAGGGTCATAGAACTGCAGCAGAGCGTGCAACCCATTCAACTCAAACACAGAGGGTTTACGAATCAAACTGAGCAGTTTACCGTAAGACTTTCTGAATTCATCTCTCACAGAATCATCTGCTAAAGCAATCAAACCAGTCAGCTGAACAACATCAGGAGTGGGGAGCTTGTAAGCCACGATCTTCCTTAGAGAACCCATGATAGCACAATAGAAGGCAAGAAAACCTGAATCGGGGGAAACAGTACCTGCAACACAGACACACGTTAATGAAATGCAAATGAGTATGCAAAGCAATGTAAAATGCAATCATGCAGCAGGAGATCAAGGCAACTGTGCTGTTGAAGATATGAAGGTTCGGTATCAACAAAACCACAATACTGCTCTGTCAAGAACAACCATAGATCTGATGAGAAGAAAACACAGATATCGGACCATAAATCTTCTCTGTCAAGAACAAACACACATCTGATAATAAGGACCTCTGTCACAAGACCATAAATCTGCTCTGTCAAGAACGAACATACATCTGCTGATGAGATCCTCTGATCCCAACCATAAACCTGCTCTGTCAAGAACAAATACACATCTGTTGTTGAGATCCTCTGATCCCAATCATAAACCTGCTCTGTCAAGAACAAATACACATCTGCTGATGAGATCCTCTAATCCCAATCATAAACCTGCTCTGTCAAGAACAAATACACATCTGCTGATGAGAACCTCTGATACCAACAAAACTGATTCCCTATCAAGAAAACCAGGTAGTCTGAAGGTTCAGGTTTCCTGCAATAAACCCGACCCTGCTCACAGGTATGGACCTAAACTGACACAAGCTCGGCATCCTATGCGGTCATCAGCGTCACAGACATTCAAGAGGGGTGATACGATACCCAGAAGTTGTAGCATCACCATCTCCTAAAGCGGCCTCACTCAGCTGAATTCCAAATGATCGGTCCCTAGAGTCGACAATCCTCCAAACCAACAAGCCCCTCAACCCAAAGGGTTGAAAAAGAAGTCAACCGGGAGAACCTCGTCTGAGCGTGGATTTCATGAGACACTAGTGCCTGCAAAGCAAGCACGCGCCCACTAATTTCCACAACTAATGCTAAGTACACTCAAGCCTGGGTCTGGCTTCTCACTCATCATAATGCCCCTCCCACAACAACATAAATAATCATATCATACTGAAAATAAAATGCGGGAAGTAAAATGCGATAAATAAACACAACCCGACAAGTAATCATACAAGCGCTAGGATTGACTCTCGCAGGGGACGTTGGATCCCCAAACTGACTCGCATACGGGATGTTGGATCCCTAGGAAACTATCAAGTCCCCAGCAGAGTCGCCAGCTGTCGCTACCGCGAAAATAAGGTGCCGGTAAAACAGAAAAGTCGCCACCTTTCGTTATTTATCCCTCAGAACGGGAAAGGAAACGATCGGAAAAACCTGACGAAAAGGTATAAGACAAGGTCATCGCAACCATTGTCTGGGTTCGGGAGTCGGTTACGCAAGGGGAAGGTATTAGCACCCCTCACGTCCATCGTACTCGATGGGATCCACGCTTGTTGTGTTTATCTGACGGGTTGGTTTACTATCTACCTATCAAGGCTGGTCTGAAAAGAAAAGAAAATGACTCGGCAAAGCGTCGCGCTTTATGCCTACGTATTCTCATCAGAGAATGAGAAATCGGAGTCTACGTAGTTCGCCTACCTACGGGAAAGGAGGGAAGGTTGCTCGCTAGGATATCGCATCCTATGCCTACGTACTTTCATACAACATGAAAGATCAGAGCAAACGTAGTTCGGGATAATACGGATTACGGAGATTCAGATTCATCTGTTTTTCCGAGTAGGGTTAACAAACAGTTCCAGCAGTTTGGTGTACGCAGCTCGACCCTTGGAGACTTAGGCGTTACCATTTGCGGTAGAACTGGGAGTTAACGACACTCTTTTCTTCAGAAAAGTTTTCCTTTGAATTACGGGACCACGGGGCAAAAAAGGTTTGAAGTTTGTTTTCTGTCTTTTACGGAAGAACGGTTTTTTATGGATGTTTGCAACTAATATCGCACTAGAGACTATGACCTGAGAGTGAATGCGTCGCATGTCACCCAAAGGGTACCATACTAAACATCCAAGCTGTCGAAAAGAAACTCTCCGACAACCCTCTCTCAGATAGCTTAAGGCTCGTAACGTACGACATCAGTTAACCTTTATTACTGTATTTTAATTTGTTTTGAGATGAGAAGAGAGAGGGACAACTAAAGGGAGACTATCAAGTCCTAATGTTGTCATGCCAAGGATTCATCCTATAGTTGAGGTTTGAAACAGGGAACTCCTAGAAGTTATCATGCATAGGTTTCAACCTAAGGTTCTAATCATCACTTCCTTATCAAAGGAAGTGAGATTCCTAGGGGTTCATGTCAATGATAAACAAAAACAGATAAAGCATCAGCTTAAACAGTAAATAGTAAACGACTGCAAAATGCATGCAATGCAAGTGAGGGAGGAAATGTGTGTGGGGCATCAGCCTCCACAAGCTCGTCTCGACCTCAAGCCAGATATGAATAACTACAATCATACAGAAGAAATAAAATGCCATCAAGCAAATCACAAACCACATAGGCAAGGGAGCAGGGCTTTACCGAATACCCGCAAGCAAAGCCATACAGTAAAAATACAAGCAGAGAGAGCAACTCACCTTCTAGTGAAATCATGCTCCTGGCTTAAATCAATCTAAATATGAACTTATTCTAATGCATCAAGCAAATCAAACAAGTCACACCAATACAGTTGCACAGAAAGCAAACAGACAGGAAAGAAAGCAAATCAACAGCTTCCCCAGCTTCACAGCAAAGCTCCTCTGACATCAACTTAGTCCTCAGTCTTCAACTCTTCTTCAAATCAACTTGCTTCTCTGAGCTTTTAATACATCCAACATAAATATCCACTTATTCTCTCTTCCTCAAGTCTCAGCTCTTCAGTCAACTCCATCTTCAGGCTTCACTCCTAATATCAAGTATCAACTTGTTTCTTCAGGGACTCAATGCATTAAACTCACAAGTATCAACTTGCTTTCCAACCTCAAGCTTCAGCTTCTTCATTCAATCTTCAATGAATTCCTCTCACAAGTGTCAACTTGGTCTTCAAGCTTCAGCTCTCTCCTCTTTACCAGTATCAACTTGCTCCTCTTCATCTTCAAGCTTCAGCTTCTCAGAGTAATCTTCAAACACAAAGAAGTATCAACTCCATCCTTCAATCTCTTCAAGCAAGGAACTCCATCCTCTAACAAGGGAGAAAGATTCATCTATCAAGAGCAAAGTTTGGATGACTGACAACAGAGTGAAGACCAAAGGTCACCACTAAGCATCCTATCATCAGAGAAAGGGACCCTCAAAGGTTCTACCAACTTGCAAAGAGCCACACATCCTACCAAAGGAGGGATGAGGCCTTTACAAGGGGACCTTACATCATAGGGGAGAATGGAAGTGATCAACATCTTCCATGTTTATGAAGGAAGAGAATCTATCTAGAAGCTCTGCCTACAAACCCTAATCTTAGCACCTAATCAACACTACACCAAAAGAAGGGGAGATCTTCACATCCAAGCCTCTTCAAGCACTCCATTGCATCTTCAACTTATCTTCAACATAATCCAAGAACAAGCAAAGCAAAACCCTAATCTAAGGGAACTAAAGAAGTCAATCTAGTTGAATTAGTGTATTAGAATCATCTAAAGTTAGCATCTAAACTAAAATCAAACAAAAATAGAAAACTACCTTGAAAAATCCTATAAAAATTCCTAAGGGATCCTAATTCAATCATGAATCTACCCTACAAAAATCAGAGGTTGAATCATCCACCAAGTCCTACAAATAAAACCTAAATCACAAGGTATCAACCATAAACCCTAAAAATGGAGCTCTTAAGGTTTCAACCTAAACTACCACTTACATTCATCAAGAAAATGTGAGAAAAATCTATGGGGAGCATGCATATCTATGCTAACGACTCACAAAAAATCAAGGCCAAAATCATCATCACATGATCAAACCAAATTTACCAACATCAAGCATCAAACATGATTATTTTAATGTCAATTAAAATGTAAAAATGCCATAAAATCAGAAAATGCATGGAATAATAATATTTTTTATCTCAAAAATACTAGATTCAATCATGAATCCATAGCAAAAAGAATGGGATTAATTGAATCATTTTCCATTTTTTTATGAATTAATCAATAACCATGAATAAAGTGAAAAATAAAGAAAATCAAAATAAAAATGAGAAGCGCGCGGTGTGGATAGCAAGTATTCTCAGTTCATTTCAGGGTTGGGCCCAAAAAAGGGGGTGTTGATATCAGTTCTCACTTAAGCCCATTGTCACCAACTTAATGAAACGCAGCGTTGCAAGTGATTCAGAGTCCTTCACAAATTGAAACCAATCCATGGCCGTTGGATCATGCCTTCAGTCAAAGTCCAACCAAGATCTGATGGCTATCAAGTCGTCTTCTCCATTTGAATTCCTGAAACACGTGCGCAGCCATGGCTGTCGCCGGTGGTTCTCCGGTCATCATCCCCAACCCTAACTCTCTCTAGGATCCTCCATTGCAAGTGGTCTCTACACGAAACTTGTCCCAAATCTCACAAGGAATTCATTCATGCCCTTAATTCATTCTAAAACTTCAAGATTCGCAAGAACACCATCTCAACCGAAAATGGTAATAACCCTAATTGGTCACTAACTCTCAAATTGATGATCCATAAACCTTCCTACACCATTATACTATGCATCTAACACAATAACTCCTCTTAATTCTACCTAATTGAAGCTGGAGATTGAAAGTTACTAACCTGAGAATTTCGTGTGCACAGAGGTATTAAACCTTCAAATCAAGCTTTCAAATGCTCCAAATTCCTTCAATGAATCAATTCAAAGCTTCTGTATGCAAAAGGAACACTTGTGGATGCTTGGATTATGGAAACCGAATTTGAGTTGCAGGTGAAAAAATCTGAGAGCAAGAACACTATTCAGCCACGAATTTGCTTTGATTATGATCTGGAATCACTCACTAGCATCCATGGAAGGGATTGCACTCAAGAAAATGGATGGAAAGTGAAGAAAATAGTGTAACCGAATTCAGTTGCAAGCAAGAAATTTCCAATCTCAATCTCTATTCTCTCCTTCAATTATCACCAACCTTCAATCTGAACCCCTTCTATTCAATATATAGGCCATGTTAGAACTCTCTAGCACCTTCTGGATCCTTCCTATGAGAAGTTGAATTTCTCATGCCATGAATTTCTCTCTTGATGGTATGTACATATCAGTTCTGCTAGCAGCTTGTATTCACCCTCATTCTCTTCCAATTTCTCTCCTAATGGTATTTTGGATGTGTTTGGATTGAAAGGGGCCTTGGTTATGCCTTGAATTTTGGTTTAGGAATTGTTACTTAAGATGTAAGTAACTACTTTTCAAAGCAAGTCCACAAATTAAACCTCAAGTCAAAATTGTGGCAATGTCAATGCTCTTAAAATGTGTTTTAGAATCAAAATGACATATTACATGCCTTGGTTTGGACATGTAGATCAAAAAATCCCAATTTCCATCTTTGGTTCATTTGAAAATCATCCTTATTTTAAGCCATTTTTGTGATTTTGAGCTACAAGAAATTCCAACCTCTCATGACCTCTTGGCTTGCCTTAAAACATCAATTTGAACAAGTTTGATGTTGAACATTTTCCCATTTGAAGCTTGCAAATAGGAGTTATGGCCTTATGATTGAAATGACCTATAATCTCCAAATGACCAAAATGCCCTTAACTTGTCAAAGCCATAACTTGAGTTCTACAAATCCTATCAAGGACTTCTAGTACTCTCTAGAAATCTAAGAGGATAAGGAACAACATTCATGTTGACCAAAAGTTCATAGGAATCATCCTTCTAGGGAAAACGTTTCATGCAATTTGGACAACTTTCAAGCTCCAAATTCACATACCTCAGATGACCTGTAACTTGTCAAAGTCATAACTTGAGTTCTACAAATCCTATCAAGGACTTCTAGCACTCAAATTAAAGCTAATATCATTCTCTACAACATTTATGTTGAGGGAAATTTGAGATGACAATCCCATCTTGATCTGAACTGCCTTGAAGATAGGGGTCAAACTAGGGGATTTTACACTGTCAAGCTTTAGAAACCCTAGCTTGAAACTTCTCAAACTCTTCAATCATGATGAGTTGGCCTTGGAATCATCCTTATAGAATCTCAATGCATCAATCCATGATCACATGGATCTTGGGTCAAGTCTCAACCTCCCCCAAATCATCAGTTGACTTAGGGTTGACCTAGTCAAACCCTAATTGCACCACTCATGGCTGAGCCTTATCAATCTTGCACAATGACATGTCTAGGCCTCAAAGTGAACTTCAACACTTCTAATGATCTCTCTCAAGACTTCAAGTCTAACTTCATGGCCTCAGAATCATCTGATGACTTCCCACAACTCTCAAGTTAGGAGACACACACTCCTGGTTTCAACCACTCTCTCTAAGGATCTTTTAACTTCTCTGACAAGGATATCAACCCTTAAACATATGAATAACCTCCTTAGCTAGCTTCATAATCTTGTATAGCTCTTAATTGGTAATCATACCTCTTGATCTCCTGCATACATGTCAATGAAATGCAAATGATAATGCTAATGTGAATGAAATGAAACATAAGCTAGGTAAAGAAATGTTGAGCAAATTTTGGGGTGCAACATTAGGGACAGGATGGCCCAATTTATGGACTTAATGTAGGGTGTGGCAAACGGCCAGAAGCAACTAAGGACCTTGGTGCAACCATTGATTACCAGAGTTGACAATAATGGTGTGCTTCATGGAGGAACTGCTGCTAATCCTCCTCATGGTGATGGTACGCCACATACTCATGATATTACTACAACAGTTATCCCTCCGGGCGGAGGTAATGTAGGTGGAATCCCTGAGGTGGTGTGTGCTATGCATGGCAACAATGTTCCTCAATGAGAGGAAGATCAGCAGGAAGATGCATTCTCTCTGCGTGATGTTGGTGTTGGGTTGCCGTCTGAGGCTGATAAGAGGTTTAAGCTGATTGAAGAGAAGATGAAGTCTTTTGAAAATCAGAACTCCATGGGACTGGACATGGCCAATCTGGGGCTGATCCCAGACTTGAAAGTACCTTTGAAATTCAAAGTTCCCGACTTCGACAAATACAAAGGCACGACTTGACCTCGGGTTCATCTGTGCTCTTATTATCGTAAGATGTCCGCTTACTCAGATGATGAAAAATTGATGATGCATTTTTTCCAAGACAGCTTTTCTGGACCTTCTCTTGAGTGGTATATGAGCTTGGAACCGGTTAATATCCACAGTTGGAGGGACTTAGCTGAAGCCTTTGTGAAACACTATCAGTACAATAGCGACCTTGCGCCAAACAGGGTCCAGCTGCAGAATCTTTCCTAGAAGAACAACGAGTGCTTCAAAGAATACGCCCAGAGGTGGCGTGAGCTAGTAGCCAGGGTGCAACCTCCTATGGTGGAGCGAGAATTGATTGATATGTCTGTTGCTACGTTGTCGGGCGTATACTATGAGAAGTTGATCAGTAGTATGTCAGGTAGCTTTTCTGATCTGATTATTACTGGGGAGAGAGTGTATAATGGAATTAAGCTAGGTAAGATTCAGGATGGCGAAGGATCCTCAGCTGGAGGAGGGAGAAAGCTGTTTGACAATAAAAAGAAGGAAGGTGAGACCAACGTAGTGTCTAGTTCTCGGAACAAAAACAGAAATCAACGTCAGTAATATCGTCAGCACCAACAGGTTGCAAGTATCACAATATCAGTTGTACCACAACAACAGCCACAGCAGGAACAGCATCAGCAAAATTATGCTCCCAGACAATTTCAGAATCCCAGGAGAACCGTCAATAGGCAGTTTGACGCGCCTCCGATGCCATATTCTCAATTGCTTCAGCACTTGTTACAGTTGCAGTTGATACATAAGAGAACCCTAGCTCCGTTGACAGGTGCACCACCTCTTGGGTACGATGCCAATGCTCGTTGTAAGTTTCATTCAAGTGCACTGGGTCACAATATTGACAAATGTAAGGCGTTTAAACACAAGGTTCAAGACTTGGTGGATAAGAAAAGTTATAAACGTTTCTCACGACGTGCCCAATGTCGTGCAGAACCCCATGCCCAATCATGGGGTAGCTAGGGTCAGTGCTATCATTGAAGATGAGAGTTTGAATCTGGTGTCAGATGTCAATGAGTTGAAGATGCCGCTAAGCTATGTACAAGATAAGTTGTTGAAGGGAGGTGTGTTCCCGGGTTGTGGTGAGACTTATGCTGAATGTTTGAGCCATCCTGAGGGATGTGACAAGCTGAAGAACCACATTCAGAAGCTGATGAATGATGGTGTCTTGCAATTTGACAGGGTTGCTGAGAAGCAGACTAAGGAAATAGTGACTGAAGAGAGGAATGAGGTGGCGACAATCTTGATTCCGTATAAGACTATTACTATTTCTGCGCCTCCGAGGCCGCCAACCATTATCATCACCAAAGCTGGTCCTGTGCCATATGAGACTACCAAAGCAATTTCGTGGAACTACGGAGCCGAGGTATATTGTAACGGGCAGAAACAGGAGTTGAAGAATTTACTGGTGGATTCTGTGGATAATCTAGTTAGAGCTGGGGGAATTACTCGAAGTGGGAGAGTGTTTTCGTCGCCTGAAGTGGTCATTGACAGAGCTGATAAGGGGAAGAAAGTAGTGGTTGAAGAAACTTCTCGAGCTAGTGGGAAGGACTCTTTGGAGAAAGAAGCGGAGGAGTTCATGAGATTGATAAGAAAGAGTGATTACAAGATTGTTGATCACTTGCAGCAAACTCCTTCCAAGATATCCATCTTGTCTTTGTTGTTGTGTTCGGAAGCGCACCGAAATGCTTTGTTGAGAATCCTGAATACAACTTATGTACCCTAGGAGATTTCTGTGAACCAACTCAAAGGGGTTGTAGCACATGTAAATGCAGGTAATGGGCTGGGGTTCACAGATTTTGGACTTGACCCTGAAGGGGAGAAATCATAATTGTGCGTTGCACATATCTATTGAATACCGAGGAGCTGTTCTGTCACACGTGCTTGTTGATACAGGGTCATCCTTGAATGTACTTCCAAAGAAGGCGCTGATGAAGTTGGATACCCGTGGTATAACGTGTACGCCAAGTGACTTGGTAGTACGTGCTTTTGATGGGACTTGTAGGTCCGTATTTGGAGAGTTAACATTGCCAATTCAAGTTGGTCTTAAAGTGTTTGATGTTGTATTCTACATCATGGACATTCAGCTAGCTTATAGCTGTTTTCTTGGATGTCCCTGGATTCATTCGGTGGGTGTCATAACATCCACGCTGCACCAGAAATTGAAATACATGGTGGGTGGCAGCGTTGTCACTGTATGTGGAGAGGAGGATATAATGATTAGTCATTTATCTTCATTCAAATACGTTGAAGTGGATGGAGAAATCCATGAGACTTTATGTCAAGCCTTCGAGACGGTACAGGTCAAAGATAAAACACCGGTTGTGAGCAAGGCACCCGAAGTGGCCATGTCATCTTTCAAAGAAGCCCAGGCAGTGGTGCAGGATGGGGCATCACAAGGTTGGGGTCAAGTGCTGAATATACCCAACAAGCAGGACAAGTTTGGTTTGGGATACAACCCATCTTCATCCTCCTAGAGCGTGCCGCGCTATAAGGGGCATGTTCAATTTACTAGCGGCGGGGTGATCTTCGAGTAGATTAGTGCCATATCATATGAAGAAGGGGAAAACGACTGTGATATGGACGCTTGGATTTGACCATGCATACCTGGACAAAGCCTCAACAACTGGTATGTCGAAGAAATCATCCAAGTGACAATAGAAGAGTAATGACTTGTTTTTCTGATTATTGTATAGCCCTATGTTCTACCCGGAGCATAGCGGTTTTTGTCTTCAAGGCCTAATTGCTTATGTCTGAATAATCTTTTATCAATCAATCAAAGGGCGTTTTTCTGCATTCAAATATTGTGATCTTTGTCTTTCATGTTTTATCTTTAACAATAAAATGGCAATGTGGTTTGTTCTTGTTTGCATGTCATTTTAAGCATCTAATCATCATCATTGCAGGTTTCACTTTGCAGATGACACCGCCCCAGAATCCTCTATGACTCGCTTTGACTTTGATAATCCGATATTTCAAGCCAAAGAAGAGACTGATGAAGATGAAGACTTACCAGAAGAACTAGCCAGACTGTTGAAACAGGAAGAGAAAACCATTCTTCCTCATCAGGAGGAAATTGATATCATTAACTTGGGTTCTGAGGAAGTCAAGAGAAATGTCAGGATAGGGGATGCATTGCAGAGTGATATCAAGCAAAGATTGGTTGAAATGCTTCGAGAGTATAGTGAAATGTTTGCTTGGTCATATGAAGACATGCCCGGTCTTGACACTGATATCGTGGTTCATCGCTTGCCTCTGCGTGAAGAGTGTCCGACAGTCAAGCAAAAGCTCAGAAGGACCAGACCAGATATGGCTGTGAAAATCATAGAGGAAGTCCAGAAGCAGTTGGACGCAGGGTTTCTCTCCGTAACCATTTACCCTCCGTGGGTCGCTAACATTGTGCTTATACTAAAGAAGGAAGGTAAGGTACGGATGTGTGTTAATTATAGGGATTTGAATAAATCGAACCCGAAGGACGATTTCCCGCTCCCTCACATTGACGTATTGGTTGATAATACTACGCAATATTCTGTGTTTTCCTTCATGGACGGTTTTTCCTGGTATAATCAGATTAAGATGGCGCTGGAGGATATGGAGAAAACAACGTTCATTACACCGTGGGGGACTTTCTATTATAAGGTAATGCCTTTTGGGTTGAAAAACGCAGGGGCAGCCTATCAGCGGGCTATGGTCACTTTGTTTCATGATAGGATTCATCACGAGATTGAGGTCTATGTTGATGACATGATAGAAAAGTCGCAAACGGAGGAGGAACATCTGGTAAACCTTCTAAAGTTGTTCGAAAGGCTAAGGAAATTCAGACTGAGGTTGAATCCAAATAAGTTCACTTTTGGTGTCAGGTCAGGGAAGCTGCTGGGGTTTACTGTCAGTAAAAAAGTAATCGAGGTCGATCCTGCAAAGATAAAAGCTATTCAAGACATGCCAGCGCCGAAAACTGAAGAAAAAAAAAAGGTTCGTGATTTCTTGGGGAGATTGAACTACATCGCTCGGTTCATATCTCACTTCAAAGCCACGTGTGAACCCATGTTCAAATTGCTAAAGAAAGATTAGGCAGTTGTCTAGAACGAAAATTGCCAAAGGGCATTTGAAAAAATAAAAGAATATTTGCAGGAGCCTCCCGATACTGATACCTCCAGTAGCTAGAAGACCATTGATCATGTACTTAACGGTTCTTGAGAACATCATGGGTTGTGTTCTCGGTCAACAAGACGAGACTGGAAGAAAAGAGCATGCAATATACTACTTGAGTAAAACGTTCACAGACTATGAATCCAGGTACTCAATGTTGGAGAAAATATGTTGCGCACTCGCTTGGGCTGCCAAACGTCTGAGACAGTATATGCTGAATCATACAACCATGTTGATTTCGAAGATGGATCCGATTAAATACGTCTTTGAAAAAGAGGCACTCTCGGGGAGAATTGCCAAGTTTGACAGAGTATGATATTCAATATGTTTCTCATAAAACTATTAAGGGGAGTATTCTATCAGAGTATCTTGCGGAGCAGCCGATTGATGACTATCAACCTATGAAGTTTGAATTTCCCGATGAAGACATCATGCTCTTAAAGATGAAAGACTGTGATGAGCCATTACCCGATGAAGGTCCGGAGATGGGTTCCCAATGACAGATGATATTTGATGGCGCTGTTAACTCATACGGTAGTGGAATTGGGGCAATTATCACGACTTCCCATGGTACTCATATCCCATTCACTGCCAGGTTAACATTTCCTTGCACCAATAATGAGTCCGAATACGAAGCGTGCATTATGGGGTTGGAAGAAGTTATTGATCTGAGGATCAAGAATTTAGATGTATATGGCGATTCAGCGCTAGTTGTTAATCAGATCAAGGGAGAATGGGAAACCCGACAGCCTAATCTGATGCCTTACATGAACTATGCAAGGAGGCTATTACCTTTCTTTGATCGGATAAAATTCCATCACGTGCCTAGAGCGGAGAACCAGATGGCAGACACTCTGGAGATGTTGTCCTCGATGTACAAGGTGAACTTTTGGAATGATGCTCCTAGAATAGTCATCTCTCGCCTTGATAGGCCGACATTCATATTCACCATTGAGGAAGCTTCGGATGGCAAGCCATGGTATTATGATATCCAGAATGTCCTTAAGCACCAAGAATATCCGCCAGAGGCGTCGACCCGGGATAGGAAAACTCTGAGGAAGTTGGCTGGAAATTTTTATCTGAACCAGGATGGATTACTCTACAGGAGAAATTATGACTTAGTGCTGCTAAGGTGCTTGGACGAAAAAGAAGCTAGCCTGATTATGGAGGAGGTCCACGAAGGTGTCTTTGGTACACATGTCGGTGGGCATGCCACGTCTCGAAAGCTGTTGCGAGCAGGGTATTATTGGCTGACTATGGAATCCAATTGCTTCAAGTATGCTAAGAAGTGTCATAAATTCCATATTTATGCAGAAAAGATTCATGTTCCACTGAGTCCATTAAATGTTATGGCATCTCTTTGGCCTTTTTCCATATGGGGCATTGACATGATCGGCAAGATTGAGCCCACCGCATCCAACGGACATTGCTTCATCCTGGTGGCCATTGATTACTTCACCTAGTGGGTCGAAGCGGCTTCGTATGCCATGTTACTAAGCAAGTGGTAGCCCGATTCATAAAGAGAGACATCATTTGTCGCTGTGGAATACCTGAGAGAATCATTACTAACAATGGTTCGAACCTGAATAACAAGATGATGAAGAAATTATGCCAGAATTTCAAAATTGAGCATCACAACTCATCTCCCTATCTTCTGAAGATGAATGGCACTCTTGAAGCAACCAATAAGAATATCAAGAAGATAGTACAGAAGATGGTTGTAACCTATAAGGATTGGCATGAGATGTTGCCCTTCGCTTTGCACGGATATCGTACCACGGTACGCACCTCAACAGGGGCAACTCCTTTCTCGCTGGTGTATGGTATGAAAGCGGTCCTGCTATTAGAAGTCGAGATTCCTTCTTTGAGAGTCCTAGTCGACGTCAAGCTGGATGAGGCAGAATGGATAAGAAATAGACTAAATCAGCTCATCCTGATGGATGAGAAAAGGATAGAGTCTATTGCATATGGTCGGTTGTATCAGAGCCGGATGAAGAAAGCTTTCGACAAGAAGGTGTGCCCTCGAAGCTTTCAGACAGGTGATCTTGTGCTGAAGAAGATCCTCCCGCGACAAACAGATCACAGGGGTAAATGGACTCCTAACTATGAAGGTCCATATGTCGTGCGAAAGGTTTTCTCCGGAGGAGCCTTATTGTTATCAACCATGGATGGTGAGGATTTCACATCCCCTGTGAATGCAGACGTAGTTAAAAAATACTTTGCTTAAAGAGACCCGCTGGAATAAAAAAGAATATCCAAGAAAAAATGGTGCATCCCGGCGAACCATAAAAAGAATGGGTTCGGGAAAAAATTAGGGATATAAAAGAAAAAGATGTAAATCCGCAAAGTTGAAAACCTGAAAAGGAGACTTTGGCAAAAATGGGTATCCCGGTGAATTGAAAACCCGAAAGAGTGATTCACGCAAAAGTTAGGGATTTGAAAAGCAAATGATTGCGGTCTGCGTATTGAGCTTCAGAGATTAGTGGATTGAGAGAGGACCTGAGGGCCGTTTATCCAAATCAATCTCTTCAGAGGACGAAGCGTCAGGAAATCATCGAAGTCAGGTGAGTCATAGAGGAATCAAATCATGGTGTTGGTATGTGCCACATTGCCGACATTTTGTATATTTCTGTGCATTTCTGTAAACTTTTTGCACAACTTCCTCTTTTCAAGGGTTGCATCTGTTGTAAAATCTGCCTATTTACAGGCCGTTTGTCAATAAAGCATATACTATTCAGTAATTTGTTTGCATTGCTTTAATCTTCACTGTTTTGTTTGCGAAAAATGCCCGATGCTTTTGATAGAACTGCGCATACATAAACTTGCAGGCTTTGGCCGATAATCAGTAAAACTTTGATTTATTTGAACAATGTCATGGATGATGACCGAGATAGTTCCCTTTGTGTAGGATACCTTGTTATTTGTTCATTGTGCTGGGTTGTTATCCTTTGGGCATTTGCCAGATATGTATCCCCGACAGGATCATCATATCCCCATCCAGGGTTAGATTTGCAGATTGAGTGAGCGGTTAAGTGTGTGCGCTTATCCCCAGTAGTTAGTCAGGATACATTTAGCTCCAACAGATTGTCTGTGTGCACTCATCCCTCAGCGGTTTAGATCGAGCTCGCCAGCAGAGTGAAATCCTCCCCGAAAGGTTGAGATTGATATCCTCACGCAGGTCAGGTAGGTGCTCGTATCCTCAGCAAGTTGTAGGTACGTGTTTCCTCCTCAGCGAGTCGAGACGGATTTTCTTCCCGCATAGCTTAATCAGGTGATGTTGTATCCCCTCAGAATTCAGATTGCTGACTTAATCCCCGAGCATAGGACGAGGTTGTTTCCCCTATTGTTTGTTTCCCAGCAAAGTCGGTAAAGTTGATTTTTTTTCCTCAGCAGAGTAGTGCTACTTCCCAACAGAAGAGGGTTGATTCAGAGATTGTTATCCTCTATCCCCAGAAAATTCATCAAAAGTGGTGATTCAGTCCCCAAGCAGTAGGGCAATTGTTTGTGTCCCTCATCGCCTAATCCCCAGTGGAGTCAGTGAAAGGAAGTTCTCTTCCCCAGCTGAGTACCCCCGACAGGGTGGATTTTTATCTCTAGCAGAGTGGAATACCTGGAAAGAGGTTGCTATTCCTCAGCAATAAACTCTAACTCCTCAGTAGAGTCGTCTGTTTCCCCAAAGTTGTATTCTCGGAAGCCATTCAGGGCTATTTTCCCCGGTAAGGTGAAGATACTCGCAGTGTTGATTGTTATCCCCCGCAAAGTTGTATGTTCCCTGGAATGTTATATGCTGGTAGGCCGTTCAGGGCTGATTTCCTCAGTAGAGTACGATCAACCTTGGTGTTTGGTTGTACTTTCCCAACAAAGTCGTTGATTCCCCGGTAGGTTAGATTCATTTCCAATGTCTGGTTGTCTTTCCTCAGCCGAGTTGTCGTTTCCTTTAAAGGAGTTGTATTCTGGTTGGCCATTCATGGCACTTTCTCCAGTAGAGTTCGCGGTGATTCCCAGGAGGTTTGTCTACCCCCCAGAAGGTTTGTATTTTGGAAGGTCGTTTAGGGCATTTCCCTTAGCAAGTTATAATTTAAATCCCCAGCAGAGTGGATTCCTGTTCTTTCCAGAACATTGTTAATCAGGGAATTTCTTTGCAGGAAGCCATCCAGGGCTTGTTTCCCCAGCTTAAGTCCAATCGTGATTGGCATGCTCTGTCTTTTCCCAGCAGGGTGGTATTCTCTCTTCAACATTTATTTTGCTGATTCGGTTTCGTTGCATCTGTATTTGTGCATGGCTTCCTCCTAAATGCGTAGCATTTCCATTTCGTATGGAGCATTACGCCATATTCAAACAAATGCATGTGAAACATAAGCCAGGTTGTTACCTCTTTGCTTTCAGGTGTTTCTCCAACAGTTGATTGATGTTCCGTCAGCCCATGTGGTATCCAGACCCCGACTTACGTTCTTCCCCAATGATGTCTCCTGACTGTGGTCGATGGTATTCCCATTAACCCATGTGGTATCCAGACCCCGGTTGATGGCATTTCTTGAGCCCGTGTGGTATCCAGACCCCGACTCACATCTTTGTATCCCATTAGCATGTGAGGTATCCAGACCCTGGTTGGTGATTGTTTTATTAACCCGCGTGGTATCTAGACCCCGGTTAATAACGTCTCTTGAGCCCGTGCGGTATCCAGACCCCGGCTCGCACCATTCTGTTTCATTGGCAGGTGTGGTATTCAAACCCTGGCTGATGATTGTTTTATTAACTCGCGTGGTATCCAGACCTCAGTTAATAAAGTCTCTTGAGCCCGTGTCATATCCAGACCCCGACTCGCACCGTTCTGTTTCATTGGCAGGTGTGGTATTCAGACCCTGGATGATGATTGTTTTATTAACCCGGGTGGTATCCAGACCCCGGTTAATAACGTCTCTTGAGCCCATGTGGTATCCAGACCCCGACTCACACCGTTTTGTTTCATTGGCAGGTGCGGTATTCATACCCTGACTGATGATTGTTTTATTAAACCGCGTGGTATCCAGACCCCGGTTAATAACGTCTCTTGAACCCGTGTGGTATCCAGACTCCGTCTCGCACCGTTCTGTTTCATTGGCAGTTGCGATATTCAGACCCTGGCTGATGATTATTATATTAACCCGCATGGTATCCAGACCCCAGTTAATAACGTCTCTTGAGCCCGTGTGGTATCCAGACCCTGGCTCGCATCGTTTTATTTCATTGGCAGGTGCAATATTCATACCTTGGCTAGTGATCGGTCTCATTAATCTGCGTGGTATCCAGACCCTGGTTGATGATGTGTTCTTGAGCTCGTGCGGTATCCAGACCCCGGCTTCTTCTTGTTTGTGTCATTAGCATGAGCGCCATTCAGGCCCTGGCTAGTGATCGTTCTCATTAATCTGCATGTTATCCAGACCCCAATTGATGGAATTTCTTGAGCCCGTGTGGTATCCAGACTGTTGCACCCCAAAATATGCTCAACCTTTTCTTAACTTGGTTTATGTTTCCCTTCATTTCATTTTTGTTCTAGCATTTGCATTGCATAGCATTTTTCATGGAACAGGGGATCAAAAGGATATGCATAGCAAGAGAGGTCTTCTCAGGGCATTGAACCAAGGCAAGGGTTATTACTCAAGCTTGAGTGGTCATCAGGACATCTTGAAGTGGTCATTGTTTTGTGAAAGGATATATGGATGTGTGTGGGTCAGCTCCTAACTAGGAGGCCAAATGAAGAGCATCAGAGGTTTGTGAATGCATGATTTTGGGTATGAGATGTTGAAGGAGTTCATTGAGTGCCTTGAGGGTCATTGTGGAGCTTATTCAAGTTGTTGTGTGAAGTGGAACAAGCCACAGTTGAAAGTGTTGCAATTAGGGTTTTTTATCTGGCAAATCCTCAATCAACTGTGCAATTGAAGAAGATTGAAACTCAATTCAAAGTTTCTATGGTCATGGGATGTTGTGTTAAGACATATGAGACATCATTTCAAGTTCAATTCATCAAGGGTTAAGTGTGTTAGAAGTTACTAAATTAGGCTTCTCAGGGTAAAATCCCCTATTTAGTGCCTGACTTCAAGACCACCTACCTCAAGATACAAGTCTCATCTCAATTTTTGGCCAACATGGAACTTGTAAAGCATGTTCATAGCTTTAATTTGAGTACTAGAAGTCCTTGATTGGATTTATAGAACTCAAGTTATGATCAAGACAAGTTACAGGACATCTGAGGGATGTGATTTTGGTCAACAAAAGTCAACCAACTTCCAAGCCATTTTTGACCTAGAAGGATGTTTCTCCTCAACTTTTGGCCATCATGAAAGTTGTAGGTATTGATCTTAGCTTTCCAAATTGTACTAGAAGTCTTTCATCTGATTTGTAGAACTCAAGGTATGAGGTTTACAAGTCCGGGGTATTTTGGGAAAGTAAGATTACAGGTCATAAAATTATAGGTCCATTTCACTAACTTAAGTACTTCAAATGGAAATCTTTTCAACATGAAACTTGCTCCAAATAGGGCCATTTGCATTACCAAATCATCTTTTGTCATGGTGAGGGCTTGGATTGAGAATTTGGGGTTTGAATTTTTCATAAAGGAGGCTTAAATTGAGAATTTGAGAATTATTTGATTTTGAACTTTTTCAAGGCAAGTTTGTGCATTTTCTAATTGCAAATAATGTTACAAAAGCATTTCCATTGTCACATTGGAAATTTGAGGTCTCAAAATAGGCCATTTTCATGGTTTCTTCCTCTTGAAGTAACAATTTGTAAATCAACCATAGGATTAAAATCAAGCCTCAAAACCAAGCCCTTTGATCAACTCAAGTGATTTGCAGTGGATTTAGATTAAAAACCCAGTTGGTGTAGTGGTAAAAATGTGTATGGCAACTTGAAAAAAAGTGTGAAAAGTGAATTTGTGAATTGGGCTGTTTAGGTTGAATTGGAGCCCCATTTGATCATAAACCCAACATATAAGTATCCCAGATGAAAATTGGATAAAAGCTAGGTCATTTTCGTGCAAAGAAAGCCAGAACACGTTTGGAGAAAGTGGAGGAAACTCAAAAAATGATTTCTCAGATTCAACCATTTTTAGATAAAATTAAGCATTCAAACAACTCCATTGAAGTTCATGGAGTGATTCTGAGCACATTTCATCAAGCTTCAACGCATTTTCAAGGCCCAGTGGAGGCTCTCCACTAGGTAAGTTATCTTTCAAAATTTCCTCATTACATGAAGCTATCCTGTGCCATTTTTGATGCTTTGTAATCCACATGTTGTATAGATCGTTTCTGGCCATGTCTTGTTTTGTTTGGTGACAAATTTTGTTGATGACTTGATTTTTGTGTGGTTCGGTTTGAGCATTCCATGGGGTTTTGAGCTTAAATAATGTTGGATTTGTGGCCTATGCAACACGTAGACAATTTCTGGGTGGTTTTTATTAAGTTTCCTTGAACTTTGGTTTTTGGTGCTTCACTTTGTTGTTTTCGATTTTGAGAATGTGCGCGTGTTTTGTGAATTTTGAGGGCGGATTTGAGATCCTTGTGATCTCTAGCATGATTTTGATATAAGAAACGTGAGAAATGGTTGAGTTTTGCGTTTTGTGTGTCGTTGGTGGTGGTATACGGTGGTTGGAGCGAAGGTAGGAGATGACCGAAATTTCTCTCTGACGAACTGGTTTTGGGTTGACCTGCTAATGGTAGAAGATGATGCCACAACCATTGGATCTTGCTTTTTATTTTTTGGACCGCTTGATTAAGACTTACGATGGGTTGCATTTGACCGTTCCACACATTGTCCATGTTTGAATTTCATTTATTTGTTGGCAGACTTACAGCCGTCTGATTGTTTGCCTTGTGATCATGTGGTTCCGTGTGAGGGTCTTTTGTGCGCCTTGTTTGACTCGTAGCATGGGGTTTCCGGTTTTGTTTTATTTTGTTTGACTCTCTGGGTGGGCTTGGGGCGCATGTGCTATCTGCACCCCCTGATAGGCCCAGTTCTTGTTCTGAACGCATATTAGTTGCTATCTGCACCACATTTTTGTTTTATTTTCATTTCTTTTATTTTATTTTTATGTTACAATCTAATTTCTTATAAATAATTCCCCCAATTAGTTAAATTCACAAAAAAATGTTTTTAGACACTTTGACTTTTATTTTATTTTATAATATTTTTATTTTATTTTCATTTAAAAAAGGAATTAAATATTGGGGATGTTTATTTGAATTAAATTGAAACATTTGTTCTCTCTTGATTTTATTTCTAGGTTTAAACTTCTCATTTTTGCATGAAAATTTTTGAGCATTGCATTAACATGTTGATTGATATTTATATAATTTTTTCATAATTTTTAGGTACCATTTCCATGTAGTTTGAATTGCCTTTTTTTTCCCTCTCCATCTTTGCCTTAATTTGGGACATTCTTGGTGTTTGCCCTCTGTTGAGGCACTTTCCTTTTGAATCTCAATCTCCCCTTTGGACCCCTGGTTCCTATTACCTTGGGGGTCCCTTGATATTTTATTTGGCATTTTTAGATGCATTTTAATATTTTTCATGTATTTTGCAAGTTGCTTCATGTTTATGCATCTCTACTTGTGTACTTGATTTGTTTTGCTTCCAAAATCTTGGTTGTGCATTGTTGATGAACCTTATTTTGATTTTTTCATGTCAGGGGCTTGTTATAGGTCTTGTGTGCCAATTCATAGGTCTTTACCTTATGCATAAGTTTTTCATTTGATCTCATACTTTCATGTTTGCACATTGTGTTTCCATATGTGGTGTTTGCTTGCATCCTTTGATGTTGTTGTTTGCATTTTCTTGTGATGTTTTTGCTTTAGCTTTTGAGATTTCTTCTACTCATCCCCCATTATGTCATATGACTTTGGAATACTACTTAAGGTTGCTTGGTCCCTCCTTAGGAGGAACTTGAAGCTTGCCTAAAGTAATGAATCCATGAGGACTTTTTCTCATTGTCTTTGTTTCGTGTCTTTGGTGCATCTTCTTCTCCTCTTCTCTTGCATTTATTCATACAATGGATTTAGGTTGAGATGAGCTTGTGGAGGCTCCAGACCCACACATATTTCCTCCCTCACTTGCATTGCATCCTTGTCTTCCTTGTTGCATTTGTGTTTGCATTCTTCATTTGCATTGTTTCTTCTTCTTTTTGTCTTCCTTCCCTTAGGATTTCTAACCTCTCTTGTTCAAGACAGATTATGATAGACATTAGGGTTCTAACCATGCATGATAACATTAGGTAGTCCCCTTTTAAACTCAACGTTAGGAACATATTGCATGACAACTTTTAGGGTTTGGACTAGTCCCCCTTAGTTTGTTCCCTTTCTCTTCTCATCTTCAAACAACTTCAATCCATCTAATAAATATAATGAGTGTTGTGCCATGAGCCTTGTACTTGGGAAATGGTGATTGAGTGGTTACCTCTCAATTGCCTAGAGTGTTTATTATACGTCCTTAGGACGATATGCGACACATTCGATCCTAGGTTTTAGACTTTGTTACAACATACATTATGAACACTCTAACTCAAAACACTTCTTCTCTTAAAAAAAAAACAACTCAAACTTTTTTTCACCCCTTGGGGTCTTAATCAGGAAAACCTTTTCACAAGCAAGAGTGTTGTTAACTTTTAGTCCTATCGCAAACGGTAACGCCTAAGTCTCCAAGGGTCGAGCTGCATACACCAACTGCTAGAACTGTTTGTTAACCCTACTCGGATTAAAAACTTTTGAACAGCCCGTGTTCCCGTAAGCCCGAACTACGTTTGCTCTGATCTTTCACACCAGATGAAAGTACGTAGGCACAAGACGCGATGTCTTGGCGAGCATCCTTCCCCCCTTCTTTAGCCGTAGTTAGGAGAACTACGTTGAGTCTGACTTTCCCATTGCACGAGGGAGTACGTAGGCACAGAGCGGTGATGCTCTGCCGAGTCAGTTTCTCTTTCCTTTTTCTTTTGTCCTTAAGCCTATAGCGTAGATAGTTTACACACCCTTTTAGCTAGACAACACATGCATGGATCCCGTCGAGTACGACGGACGTGAGGGGTGCTCATACCTTCCCCTTGCATAACCGACTTCCGAACCTAGGACTTAGTTGCAATGACCTTGTCTTTTCCCGTTTTCGTCAGGTTTTTTCCGATCGTTTCCTTTCCCCTCTCTTTGGGATAAATAACAATAGGTGGCGACTCTATTAGTCATTTCCGGCCTCTTTTTTCGCAGTAGCGACAACTGGAGACTCTGCTGGGGACAGGAATATCCCCTATGCGAGTCAATCCTAGCGCTTGTGTGTTTTCTTTTGGGTGTGTGTATATATGTGCTTTATGTTTATTTTCTCCCGCTTTTTACTTTCCGCATTGTATCATACGTGTTGTGCTGTGGGGAGGGGAGTTCCATTGAGTGAGAAGCCGGACCTGGGCTTGAGTACAAACTTAGTATTAGAAGTGGCGATTAGTGGGTGAACCTGTTTGCTTAGCAGACACAGTTCCCTACGAAATTCACACTCAGACGAGATTCTCTTTGACGAGTTCCTTTCCGATCCTTAGGATCCGACTGGAATTTGGATTTGAGGGTTGTCAACTCTGGGAACCGATCATTTGGGATTCAGCTAAGTGAGGCCTCTTCAAGGGATGATGATGCCAAACCATAAATGGTGAACGTATCATCATTTCTTGAAAGTCTGTGACGCTGATGAACACATAGGATGCCAAACCTTGTCAGTGGATAGGTCCATACCTGTGAGTGGGTGGGTTATGCAGGAAACTCTGACCTCCAGACTACCCAGTTCTTGACAGTGTGAACCTGTGTTCATGGTACTAAGGGGTTCTTATGTCAGTGATCCGTCAGTACTAGAGTGAAGCGCTGGTTCTTCTCAAGCTATAGCACAACAAGCTTGATCCTCTGTTGCATTTGCATTTTCATTTGCATCTCTTCATTAACATGTATTTATGATTGCAGGTTTATATTTCCCTCCTGATTCTAGTGGTCCTATTCTTCGTTCTTAACATGGAGCCTTTGAAAAGGACAGTTGCTTACAGGTTTCCTACTCTGGACGTCAGTTCTTTGAGGAGTCCGATTGCTATGGCTGAAGCGAGTGTGATGGAACAGTTTAGACAAGACTATGAGAGATTGGCCAGATGTGTTTGCAAACCCTCATCCTTTGAGATCAGTGGCATTTATACTCTCTTGCAGTTTTACGACGCCCAGTTGAGGTGCTTTGTTTTTCCGGATTTTGTTTTAGTGCCTACTTTGGAATAGTATTCTGACATGTTAGGGGTGCCTATCCGTGATCAGATGCCTTTTGTCCACACATATGCGAAGCCTGACCTGGCTGTGCTCGCTGCTATATTACAGTTGGACGCTGCAGAGTTAAAGGGGAAGCTAGTTGAGAGAAAAGGAACTTATGGTTTTCTGTTACCGTTTCTTGTTGAGAAAGCTCAGAAGTTCGCTAAGAATGCCTGCTGGATTGTGTTTAGTGTTATCCTGGCACTTTGCATTTATGGTATTGTTTTGTTTCCAAATCTACCGGACTTTATGGACGTGGATGCCTTCTACCTGCTAGCCTCCGGGAATCCGGTCCCTACACTCTTAGAAGACGTTTATCATTCTGTGCACCACAAGAATGAAAACCGAAGGGGAAAGAACGTCTCGTGTTATGTTCCTTTGCTTTATAGGTGGTTAATGAGTCATATGCCTAAGAGTGGTCAGTTTGTGGATACTATTGCTACCTCAGAATGGTCTGAGAGGATGATGGGCTTGACTACTAAGGATATTATTTGGTTTGATAGGGATTTGCTTGGCGTTGACATTATTTAAAGTTGTGGCGGATTTCCTAACGTACCCCTGGTAGGAAGGAAGGGGTGCGTCAACTACAACCCTTCTCTGTTGGTACGACAGTTCGGATATGCTCTCAGGGACGCTCCAAAAGAGGAAGAGGTACAAGAATCTCTGTATCTCACGGGTTTGTTAGAGGGTGATGATTTGATCAGACTTGAACGTGCTTGGCGGAGTATCCATAGGAGAGGCAAAGCATTACTAGGGAAGAGCAGCAGTCAGGCTTATGACCCCTATGTGGCTTGGATTCATGAGAGGGCCACGAAGTTTTTGATGCCATATACTCCAGTGGAGCCTGTTTGCCCACCTGTGATTGAGGAGCGTACTACAGTGGACATCCAAAGGTACAATCAGGTATGTCGTGAAAAAGAAGAGTTGCAGAAGACAAACGAAGAGTTAGAGAGGGAGATGGCTCAGCTCAGAAGTGAAAGAAACGAAGCAAGGTATTCTTTGAAAAAACAAACTGAGTTGGTGAACAAGTTGGGTTCGGACTTGACTAAAGAGACTAGTGATAGGGAACGCACAGGAAAAGACTTAAATGCCACCTACGGTGTTCTTGCCACCAAAAAGGAAGAGCTGAATAAAGCCTACTCGCGGATTTCCAAGTTTAAGGCTCAATGGAACGCTGCCATGTCCACCAGCAAGCAACGCGAAGACAAGTTGAAGGCGCATATTATCAAACAGAAGGCCCAGCTTAAAGCTAAAGATGAGGAGATCTCAAAGGAAGCCGCACTCAGAAGACATAGTAACTGCAAACTATATGAAGCACTTGCAACCTTGGAGGAGCATAGAGAGGGAGCTAGTGCTAAGAGGCGTAGACTTGAGGAGGCTGTTGGGAAGGAAGACTCGGCCGAGGATCTTCAGTCCACTATTAGTCAGCAGGAGTTGCTCATACGTGGTTTGCTCGATAGGCCCGACCATCCGGATACACAGGCGTTGTTGAAGGATTTCCAGTCTCGCCACCCAGTTTGATTTGTTTCTTTATATTCTGTAGCGTAGACTTTTGTATGGACCATCACCGGACCTGTTGGTTGAGGTCCTTTTCTGTTTGTACTCATTTGCTGTTTATACTTTTCCTATGGGCTTGTGTTTGTATATATGAGGAGTTTTTATCCTATGCTTATCTGTGGGGCTCTCCGTTGTCTTGGTTATCATTCTGAAGCTAGAATCATGGGGGAAATCTCCTTGTTTTCATAAATACATGTTTGCATTTTAGCATGTTCTCGCATTTGCAGGTGCATCGGAACTGTTAACCTTATCTTGTTTCTTGTGCCACTAGTGTTTCAGGATTGCAGAGCATATAACTCACCGCTACGGTACTAGAGGTAACCAGAAAAGGCTGATGGATCAAATGCAAGTGGAAATGCAAGAGATGAGGGATCGTATTGCATAGCTGATGGAGATGATGCAAGGAGTTGCCACTGGTTAGGCTCAACTTTAGACTATGGTGCAACCCCTGTTGACGCGAGTGGATAGTGATGGTGTGCTGCACGGTGGGATTGCTTCTAACCCTCCTCACCATGAAACACCTCAGGCAGGCAATTCAATACCAACTTTAGTCATCCCTACTGCTGGAGGGGATGGACACACTGCTGGTGCTGGGAATACAGCAGGACCTAATCACGGTGGCTTTGCTAATGAGGGTAATGGAAGTAGAAGCGTCTTTGGACTTGGTACTATAGGTGCCATACATGGTAGCATGGACCACACTTGGATGGAAGATAGGTAGGAGGATGTATTCACTCTGTGGTTTGTAAATGTTGTAGGATCTTCTGAGTCTGATAGAAGATTTAAAATGATTGAGGAGAAGATGAAATCCCTTGAATGCCAAAATTCCATGGGGCTAGATATGTCTAACTTGGGGCTGATCCCAGGTCTGAGAGTGCCTCACAAGTTTAAAGTGCCCGACTTCGATAAGTACAAAGGCACTACTTGCCTGAGGGTTCACCTGCGCTCGTACTATAGAAAGATGTCCGCGTACTCGGACGATGAAAAACTCTTGATGCACTTTTTCCAGGACAGTCTGTCCGGCCCCTCTTTGGAGTGGTACATGGGGTTGGAGCCCACTAACGTCCGCAACTAGAAAGAACTTGCCAAAGCTTTTGTAAGGCACTACGAATACAACAGTGACCTTGCACCTAATAGAGTTCAGCTGCATAATCTTTCCCAGAGAAATAACGAATGCTTTAAAGAATACGCCCAGAGGTGGCGAGAGCTTGCTACTAGAGTGCAGCCACCCATGGTACAAAGGGAGCTCATCGACATGTTTGTCGCTACTTTACCAGGGTTGTACTATGAAAAATTGATAAGCAGTATGTCGGGGAGTTTTTCATATCTGATAATCACCGATGAAAGGGTAGAAAACAACATCAAGCTCGGGAAGATTCAGGCGGACGAAGTACCCTCATCTGGAGGAGGAGGAAGGAAATGGTTCGAGAACAAGAGGCGTGAAGATGATGTTAGCTCAGTATCGAGTTTCGGAGGAAGAGTTAGGGGTCGACCCCAGAACCAATATCGTCAACAGCAAGTTGCCAGTGTCACTATTCCCGTGCCGCAACAATAACAACAACAAAGACAGTATCATCAATGTCCACAAAATCAGCAGGGGTACAGAAGGTACCAAGATGGAGGCAGGGCAGCAGGGAATAGACATTTTGATGCGCCTCCCATGCCATACGCTCAACTTCTGCAAGCACTGCTACAACTTCAGTTGTTTCAGAAAAGGACCATGGCTCCTTTGATCGGACAACCTCCACCTGGGTATGATGCAAACGCCCATTGTGAATTTCATTCGGGTGCTCCCGGACATAATATAGACAATTGTAAAGCCTTCAAAAATAAAGTGCAAGATTTGATTGACAGCAAGGCGATCAATTTTTCTAATGAGGTCCCCAATGTGGTGCAGAATCCCATGCCGAATCACGGGCAGGCTGAGGTTAATGCAGTTCTCATGGAGGAGGAGTTGAATCTGGTGACAGATATTGATGAACTAAAAACTCCATTGAAGTTTGTGAAAGACAAATTGCTGAGAGGAAGTGTATTCCCAGGCTGCAATGAGGATTATGCTGATTGTTTAAGTCATCCTGAGGGATGTGTTGGTTTGAGAAAGTGTATCCAAGAAATAATAGATGAGGGGACGTTGCAGTTTGAATGGGCCGCAGAAAAGAAACTTGTCGAGGAAGTAAGCGAGGAGAAGGATGAGGTCGCTACGATCTCGATCCCATTTAAGACCATAACTATTTCAGTGCCTCCTAGGCCGCCAACAATCACTATTACCAAAGCATGACCTATTCCTTACGAAAGCACCAAGGCCGTCCCATGGAATTATGGGGATGAGGTGTACTGTAATGGTCAAAAGATAGATTTGAAAAGTTTTCTGGTTGAGTTAGCAAAGAATGTTGTAGGAGCAGGGGAAATCACCCGAAGCGGCAGGGTCTTGGCGTCGCCTGAAGTGGTAGCTGAAAAAGCAAATAGAGGGAAGGGTAAGATGGTAATTGAAGAGACTTCCCAGTCCGGTGAGAAAGAATCTTTGGAGAATGATGTGGAGGAAGTCATGAGGCTGATACGCAAATGCGACTACAAGATAGTCAAGCACCTACAGCAGACACCTTCCAAAATTTCAATATTATCATTGTTGTTGAGTTCTGAAGCTCACAGAAATGCATTAATGAAAGTGTTGAGTACCGCTTTTGTGCCCCAAGAAATATCAGTAAATCAGCTTGAAGGGGTTGTTGGGCATGTAAGCGCGGGAAATGGCCTTGGATTTACAGATCTAGACTTAACGCCAAGGGGCAGAAACCACAATTGTGAGCTGCACATTTTTGTTGAATGTAGAGGAGTGGTTATGTCTCATGTCCTTGTTGACACAGGGTCATCTCTGAATGTGCAGCCGAAGAAGGCACTTATGAAGCTGGATACTAGGGGCATTACTTGTACACCGAGTGATTTGGTTGTACGTGATTTCGATGGTACTCGAAGGTCTGTCTTCGGTGAGCTGGCTTTGCCTATCCAAGTGGGCCCAGAAGTTTTCAACGCTGTATTTTATATCATGGACATTCATCCTGCTTATAGTTGTTTGTTAGGCAGACCGTGGATCCACTTAGCTGGGGCTGTCACATCGACTCTACATCAGAAGTTGAAATACATGATTGGTGGCAGTGTCGTAACAGTATGTGGAGAAGACGACATCATGGTTAGTCACCTGTCTTCTTTCAAGTATGTTGAGGTAGATGGGGAAATTCATGAGACCCTGTCTCAGGTGTTTGAAACCGTTCAGTTGAAGGATAAGGCGCCAGTGGTGAGAAAAGAGCCTAAGGTGGCTATGTCTTCTTTCAAAGAAGCGCAGGCTATGGTACAAGTTGGCTCAGCCCAAGGCTGGGGGCAGGTGATTGATATCCCTCAAAAACAAGACAAATTCGGTCTGGGGTACCACCCATCGTCTTCACAAAGCACACCGAAGTTTAAGGGGCAGATCACGTTTACTAGCAGGGGTGTTTTCTTTGAGAGGATTAACGCCATTTCTGATGATGAAGCTAGAGACAGTGACTGCGACATGGATGCCTGGATCAAGCCATGCATTCCAGGACAGTGTCTATGCAGCTGGTCCATTGAGGAATTTATCCAAGTAACCAATGAACAGTAATGCTTTGTTTTTCAATTATTGTACGACCCTATGTTCTACCCGGAGCATAGTGGTTTGTTATTTCAGGGCTTGTCTTGTTTATGTTTGAATATTGTTTCATCTATTAATCAAAGGGCGTTTTTCCATTCAAATTTTGAGATCTCTGTTTTTCTTGTTTTATCTTTAACAATGAAATGGAAATGTATTTGTTTGCATATCATTTGAAGCACTTAACCATTTTCATTACAGGTCTCATATCATTGCAGATGACACCAACCAAGAAACTTCTATGACTCGCTTCGACTTTGATAACCCGGTATTCCAAGCTGAAGAAGAGATTGATGAGGATGAAGACTTGCCCGAAGAGCTAGCTAGACTCTTAAGACAAGAAGAGAAGGTCATTCTGCCTCATGAAGAAGAGATTGAAGTCGTCAACTTGGGTTCTAAAGAGGTTGTCAGAAATGTCAGAATAGGGGTTACATTGCAATAGGACGTCAAATGAAGGTTAATAGAGATGCTTCGAGAGTAAAGCAACATCTTTGATTGGTCCTACGAAGATATGCCCGGACTTGATACTGACATTGTGGTTCATCGATTGCCACTTCGGGAAGAATGTCCACCTGTCAAGCAAAAGCTTAGGAGGACGAGACCAGACATGGCGGTAAAAATCAAAGAAGTTCAAAAGCAGTTGGACGCTAGATTTTTAGCCGTGACAACTTACCCTCCGTGGGTCGCCAACATTGTACCCGTACCTAAGAAGGATGGTAAGGTACAAATGTGCGTTGACTATAGATACTTGAATAGGGCGAGCCCAAAGGATGATTTCCCACTCCCCCACATTGACGTATTGGTCGACAATACGGCTCAATTCTCGGTGTTTTCCTTCATGGATGGCTTCTCTGGTTATAATCAGATAAAATTGGCGCTGGAAGACATGGAGAAAACAACATTCATTACAGCGTGGGGAACATTTTGCTATAAGGTGATGCCGTTTGGGTTGAAAAACGCAGGGGCAACTTATCAGCGGGCAATGGTAACTTTGTTTCATGATATGATTCATCATGAGATCGAGGTTTATGTTGATGACATGATTGCAAAGTCCTAGACAGAGGAAGAGCATCTGGTCAATCTATTGAAGCTGTTTGAGAGACTGAGGAAGTTCAAATTGAGGTAGAATCCAAATAAGTGCACTTTCGGAGTTCGGTCCGGAAAGTTACTAGGGTTTATTGTCATCAGAAAACGAATCGAGGTAGATCCTGCAAAAATAAGAGCTATTCAAGAAATGCCAGCGCCGAGGACTGAAAAAGAAGTTTGTGGTTTTTTAGGGAGATTGAACTACATCGCTCAGTTCATATCTCATCTAACGGCCACATATGAACCAATGTTTAAATTGTTAAAGAAAGATCAGGCGGTTGTCTGGAACGAAAATTTTCAAAGAGCATTCGACAAGATAAAACAGTATTTGCAGGAACCCCCAATACTGATACCCCCAGTTGCTGGAAGACCATTAATCATGTACTTAACGGTTCTTGAGAATAGTATGGGTTGTGTTCTCAATCAACACGACGAGACAGGGAAGAAAGAGCATGCGATTTATTACTTGAGTAAAAAGTTCACAGGTTGTGAGTCTCGTTACTCAATGCTTGAAAAAACGTGTTGCGCACTCGCTTGGGCGGCCAAACGTTTAAGACAGTACATGCTCAATCATACAACCATGCTAATTTTGAAGATGGATCCGATTAAATATATGTTTAAAAAGCAGACACTTTCTGGAAGGATTTCCAGATGGAAAATGGTATTGACAGAATACGACATTCAGTACGTTTCCCAGAAAGCCATTAAAGGGAGTGTTCTGTCAGAATACCTTGCTGAACAACCAATTGATAATTACCAACCAATGAGATTTGAATTTCTTGACGAGGACATTATGTATTTGAAAGCAAAAGATTGTGATGAGCCATTACCCACTGAAGGTCCGGAGAGGGGTTCTCAATGGCAGATGATATACGATGGTGCAGTTAATTCGTATGGTAGTGGAGTTGGGGCAATTATCACAACTCCTCATGGAACTCATATCCCCTTCACTGCTAGATTAACTTTTCCTTGTACCAACAATGAGGCCGAGTACGAAGCATGTATCATGGGTTTGGAAGAAGCAATTAATCTGAGGATCAAGAATCTTGATGTATATGGCGATTCAGTGCTAGTCGTTAACCAGATCGAAGGAGAATGGGAAACTCGACAGCCCAATCTGATCCCTTACAAGGATTATGCAAGAAGAGTGTTACCATTTTTTGACCGTATAGACTTCCACCATGTGCCAAGAGCGGAGAATCAAATGGCAGACACTTTGGCTACACTGTCTTCAATGTACAAGGTCAATTTTTGGAATGAAGCGCCAAGGATTGTTATCTCGCGCCTCGACAGGCCCGCTTTCATATTTGCTATTGAGGGAGCTTCCGATGGTAAACCGTGGTTTCATGATATCCAAAATTTCCTTAAGAACCAGGAGTATCCACCAGGGGCATCGACCCAAGATAAGAAAACTCTTAGGAGATTGTCTGGAAACTTCTACCTCAACCCAGATGGTGTGCTGTATAGGAGGAATCATGATCTGGTACTACTCAGGTGTGTGGACGAAAAATAAGCAAGCTTGCTTATGGAAGAAGTCCACGAGGGTACTTTTGGCACGCATGCCGGCGGACATGCCATGACTCGAAAGATACTACGAGCTGGTTATTTTTGGCTAACAATGGAGTCGGATTGTTTCAAATTCGCGAAGTGATGCCATAAATTCCAGATTTATGCTGATAAGATTCATGTGCCGCCGTGCCCGTTGAATGTAATGTCATCCCCTTGGCCGTTCTCCATGTGGGGCATCGATATGATTGGAAAGATCGAGCCCACTGCTTCCAACGGACACCATTTTATCCTGGTAGCCATCGATTATTTCACCAAGGGGGTAGAGGCAGCATCGTATGCTAATGTGACCAAGCAAGTGGTGGCAAGATTCATAAAGAAGGACATCATCTGCAGATATGGAATCCCCGAGCGAATCATTACTGACAATGGTTCGAATCTGAACAATAAGATGATGAAGGAGTTATGCCAAAACTTCAAGATTGAACATCACAACTCATCGCCCTATCGGCCGTAGATGAATGGCGTTGTTGAAGCGGCCAATAAGAACATTAAAAAGATAGTGCAAAAGATGGTTCTCACATACAAAGATTGGCATGAAATGTTACCTTTCGCCATGCACGGTTATCGTACGACGGTATGCACATCAACTGGGGCAACTCCTTTCTCACTAGTGTACGGTATGGAAGTTGTCCTACCGCTAGAGGTTGAGATTCCTTCTTTAAGGGTTTTGGTTGACGTAAAACTTGATGAGGCAGAATGGATCAAGAATAGATTGAATCAACTTAGTCTGATGGACGAAAAGAGGCTAGCATCAATTGCATATGGTCGTTTATACCAGAGCCGAATGAAGAAAGCTTATGATAAGAAGGTGCGCCCTTGAAGCTTTCAGACGAGCGATCTTGTGCTGAAAAAGATTCTCCCACCACAGTCAGATCACAAGGGCAAGTGGACTCCCAATCACGAAGGTCCATTCATTGTACAAAAGGTTTTCTCTGGAGGAGCCTTAGTATTATCCACCATGGAAGGTGAGGACTTTGCATCCACTGTGAACGCAGACGCAGTTAAAAAATACTTTGCTTAAAAGAGACCCGCTAGACACAAAAAGAAAAGTCCAGGAAAAAATGGGGCATCCCGGCGAACCATAAAAAAGGGAAAAAGGTTCGAGCAAAAATTAGGGATAAAATTGAAAAAATATGTAAACTCGCAAAGTTGAAAACCTGAAAAGGCGACTTTGGCAAAAATGGGTATCCTAGTGAATCGAAAACCCGAAAGGGCGGTTCAGGAAAAAGTTAGGGATTGAAAAGCAAATGACTGTGGTCTGCGTATGAACATCATTGCTTAGTGGATTGGGAGAACCTGAGGGTCGTTTCATCCAAGTCAATCTCTTCTGAAGATGAAGCATCGCGAAAGCGTCAGGGTCAAGTGAGTCATAGAGGAATCAGCTCATGGTGTTTGTCTGCGCCATATTGCCGACATTGCTGTACTTTTTGTACACTTTTGTATTTGCTTTTATGCTTACTTGTAGTTTTGCGCAGCTTCCTCTTTTCAGAAGTTGCATCTATTGTAAAACTTTGCCTATTCACAGGCCAATTATCAATAAACATATACTCTTCAGTACTTGTCTGTGCGCTTTGTTTTTATGCTTTTCTGTTTTGTTTGTGAAAAATGCCTGATGTTTTTGATGAACTTACATACATAAACTTGCAGGCCTTGGCCAATAATTGCTAAAACTTTGATATTAACTGAACAATATCACGGACGATGACCAAGATAGTCTAATTGCATAGGTTGTCTTGTTTGTTTGTCTTTTGCAGGGTTGTTACCCTTGGGGGCAAAGTTTTATGAATATGGTGGATTCATCTGTTCCCCCAGACAGTGTTGTTCTCCAGCAGTTGAGGTTGCATCTCTATCCCAGTAGAGTTGTATGCAGTGTTTAGCATGTCCCTGGCGGTTGTCCAGTGCGTTTTTAATCCTCCATAGAGTACGAGTATGTGCTTACTCCCCAGTGAGTCAAGATTCAAGCATATCCCCACAAGTAGGTGTCAGGATTTCCCTAGCAGTGGCCTGTTGTTTCTCCCTCCCACTCAGTCTGATTGCAGAAACTCAGCCTCCGGCAGTTAAATCTTTGTTTCCCAAGATAGTTGCATCTTGGAAGGCCGTTCAAGGCATTTTGTCCCTCCTTAGGTAAGTTAGGCTGGTTAGCCGGTTTGTTTTAAGTACTCGGTGAGTTATCGGTTCTTCAGAAGGTCTGTATTCCAGAAAGTCAGCCCGGGCTTTCCCCTCAGCAAGTAGTGACCTACATCCTCGCTTGAGTTTGGACTTTCTGTTCTTGTATGAACTTTGTCCCTGGTAGGGGAGCCTTTCGAGGCCTTTTCATTTCGGTGTAAATCCAATCGTTATTGGCATAGGTAAGCCGTTCCCTGCTGTCGCTACTGCGAAAATCGACGCCGGCTATGACAGAAGAGTCGCCACCGTGCGTTATTTATCCCAACGGAGGGAAAGGAAACGCTCAGAGTAAACCTAACGCAAAACGGGAAAGGAATAGTCATCGCAACCAAACACCTGGATTCGGGAGTCGATTACGCAAGGGGAAGGTATTAGCACCCCTCACGTCCGCCGTACTCGACGGGATCCACGCTTGTTTTCTTGTACGGATTGTTACTCTATCTACACTAAAGGTCAAGGGACAAAAGGAAAGAAAAGAGAAAAGAGACTCGATAGAGCTTCGCCGCTCTATGCCTACGTATTCCCTCGTGCAATGGGAAAGTCAGAGTCTACGTAGTTCGGCTAACTACGAATGAAGGTGGGAAGGTTGCTCGCTAGGATACGACATCCTATGCCTACGTACTTTCATACAGCATGAAAGATCAGAGCAAACGTAGTTCGGGCTACGGAAGACACAAGCTTGTCTGACTGTTTTTTATTACCTTATGAAAGGGTTTTTCTTGATTAAGAGTCCAAGCGGACAAAAATGACACTTTGATGTTTGTTTTGAATCTTTTACGAAAGAAGTGTTTTTTAGTTTGTTTGCAATCTCTGACGCACTAGAGACTATGATTTGAGAGTGACTACGTCGCGTGTCACCCAAAGGGTGCCACACTAAGCAGCCAGACTACTGGAAAGAAGCTCTCCAGCAACCCTTTCTCAAATATCTTAAGGCTCGTAACGTACGGTATCGATTAACCTTATTACTGTATTTTTGAGTTGTTTTGAGATAAGAAGAGAAAGAAGCTCTAAAAAGCCTATGGTTGAAAAGGGAATAAAAACTAACCTAATGTTGTCATGCATGGATAAGAATCCTAATGTCTGTCATAATTCCTTCCTGCACAGAGGAAATCAGAGATCCTAGGGGGTAAACAGAAAAGAAAGCAAGCAAATACAGTAAAATGCATGCAATGCAGCAATACAAGCGAGGCAAGGGAGTCCTGCTCTACCTCGAACCTGGGAAAACAACAGGCAAAGTGAATCAAAATTAACTTCAAACCTTAAGGGGTCAAGCTGTACAAGCCAACAAACAATACAGAAAAACCAAAATAAAACAGAGGAGGCAGCCCAAGCAGCAACATCAAACTCCCACAGTTGATAGCACAAGCAGCAGCTCTGACAGCAACAGTTGGTTAAACAGCAAAAAGTTGACAGCAACAACCTTCATCTTCATGAATAGCTTCAACAAACAAACTTCAACAAGCTTCTATCTTCACATTCAACATACTTCAACAAGCTTTAATAAACACCTAGCTTCAACCAGTAAACAACTTCATCAAGCAAGCAGCTTCAACAAGCAAACAGCTTCAACAAGCAACTGGCTTCAACAAGCAACACTCCTAGCTTCAACAAGCTTCTAGCTTCAACAAGCACAAACTTCATTCTCAACAAGCTTCAACAAGCAACCTCCAAAGGGGAATCAATTAACAAGATTAGGTTGAAATGTTAAGTAACTTAATGACAACCAAAGGAAGCCACTAAGAACTTAACATTATAAGAGAATGGCATCCTCAAAGTTCTACTCTTAAAGCATGCCATTCATCCCTCCAAAGGAGAGACGTGACTTCTTTAAGAGGACTTTATGTTATTGGATTGAATGGAGATGAACAATATACTCCATGTTTAAAGAAACAAGCAAAACTAATCTAATGCTCTTCCTAAAACCCTAGTTTCCCTAAGCTCCTGACAAGCATCCACAAGATGAGAAATTCTTCATGTCCATGCTCTTTCAAGCTCTCCAAAGCATCTTCAAGTTGTCTTCATGTTCATCCAAAAGCAAAGGCACCACCACTTAAGTCTAATGGGAACTATTGGGCTAAACTGGTCAAGTTAGTTCATTAGAAACACCTAGAAGTTAGTCCTAAAACTAATTCTAATTAAAATACCAAAAATGATTGTAAAATCCTATAAAAATTCTAAGGGTTCCTAAACCTCTTAAGAATCACTCCATACAAAAACCAGAAGGTTAACCAATCATTAAATCCTAAAACTATGCCCTAAACGTAAGGATACTATCTTAAAACCCTAAATCTACACCACTTAAAGTTTAGTGTTCAAAAAAGCCTATAGTTGTCTCACAAAATTATGAGAAAAATACTAAGGATACATGCATTTCTAAGCTACATAACCCAAAAAGAATCACCTAAAAATTCTACACCAACCTCCCATACTAAAATCAGCAAGAACAAGCATCAAACAAAATGAATTTAAAACCAAATAAAAATACAAAAATGAAATTAAAATATAAAATGCATGAATTAATTATTTTTTTATCCTATTAAAATCTACACTCTCTAAAGAGTCCAGGGAAAAAAGTCTCACCTAAAAATGATTATTTTTCTAATTGTTATGAATTAATTCCTAACCTATATAAAATGAAGAAAATATAAGAAAAAACAATAAAAAATGATAAATGTGCGTGGTAGAAAGTAATTAAACTATGTTGTAATCCAGGCTGGGCCTAGAAGGGGGGTGCACGTATCAAATTGTCTTAAGCCCAAACCAAACTAAAAAAGAAAATAGAATAAAACAATGGAAATTGGAAAACTAGCGTGTTGAATAGCAAAGGATTCACGTTCATTTTCACAATGGGCTTCAACCAGGGGTGTAGGAAGCAAGAAACACACTAAGCCCAGCTAACTCTTTTAATGAAACGCAGAGTTTCATAAGAAACTCACTCTCTTCAAAAAATGAAATGAAATCCCGGTCGTGTAATCATGCTTCCAGTCAATAGTCAAACGCAAATCAATGGCAAGAGATTCATCTTCTCCAATTTTCAAATATGAGAGGGAATACTTGGGACGGTGGCCTGAGCCTTGTGCCACCGTCATCTCTGGTGGTGTCATCACCAATGTGCATCAAACAACAAAAATCAATACTCATCCTCACTCTTTTTTTTTATCCTGAATTCAAATATGACCTCAAAACTCATTGATTCTCATCCTAACTTCAAAACCCATCCAAGTTTCAGAAGATCACCCCAACTCCAATGTCACGATTCTTGAAATTAAGAAGCCTAATGTCATCTACATGTTTCAGTCATCAATTCTAACTATCCAAATGCCATTGAAACCTCAAGAATCAGAAGTTATGCCTCTCAACAGAAATCTTGGTGCACCTAGTTTTGTCACTAAACCTCAATCTTTTGTACCAGAAACCTTCCTAGCATGATCACTAAGCTATCCCCCTATCAAATCCTACTCAATTATCTTTATTCTAAGCCATAGGTTGAAAGATGCATATCTGGAAAAAATGGATGAACATAAGGTGTTATTGCTCGATTCAAGCTTCAATCTTCTCCAGATTCGTTCAACAACTCCTTCTGAAGTATCTGAAACAAATGATTTGCCTTGAATCTTCACCAATTGCAAAACACGATTCTTGATGCAAGCCTTGCAATTTCAATTCTTCACTCTGATTTCTCCCTCAACCCTGGCCAAAAAACCATCTGAACTCATTGCAAACAATATATAGCTGTTGGAAGCCTCTAGAAGGATCTGTAACTGCCCAAAGGAGAAATTGAATTTCTCTTGCACCATGAGAAATTCAAATGTGACAGTCGAGTATGCTCTGCTACAGCTCTCCATTTTCAATTGAATTTCTCCTCTCATGACATATTGAAGTGAATGGCATGTGTAATGACCTTGCTTCTGATCCAAGGAAGTGTATTGCTTATGTTACTTCAACCATAAGTCACAAAAAGGGAACCATGTGTAAATGACCCCAAATGCCAAAAGTAGCATTGCCATCATTCTCAAAATGCTCTTTATGATAAAAATGACCTATAATATTGTTCAATTTGGACACAACAATATTTTTCCAAATTTTGGCCTTTTAATGTGCGTTTTTCTCTCCTTTCAAAGCCATTTCAAGCAACTTTGTGTTCCAAGCCAAACCAAACTCTCATGACCACTTGGTTGCACTCAAAACATCATTTTGAACGAGTTCCATGTTGAACAATTTTCCATTTGAAGCTTGCAAGTTGGAGTTATGGACCTATAATCCAAATGACCTATAATCTCATTTTCCCAAAATACCCCTGGCTTGCAAAGATCATAACTTGAGCTCCACAAATCAGAATGAGGTGTTATAGACCTTTTTGGAAAGCTAAGATCAGGAGGAACAACTTTCATGTTCATCAAAAATCCATTTGAAAACTCCTTGAAGGGAAAAAGTTGCTTGGAAGTCAAGTGACTTTCACAGATAAATTTCATAGTCATATGATGACTTGTAACTTGTCTGGAACATAACTTGAGTTCTATAACTCCCCTTGAGGACTTCTAGTACTCAAAAGTTTCATGTTGGCCAAAGATCCATTTGAAACTTGTATTTTGATTTATGTGGCTTTGAAGTTAGGCACTAAACAGGGGATTTTACACTGAAACCCTAATTTAGCAACTTCCCACATTCTTGATTCTTCTTTGCTTAACCTTGGCACAACACCACACATGTATCAACATACCATTCCATGAACCCCATGACCTCAAAGTAGGCTTTGATGCTCTCCAATTTGCACAATTGACCTAGGGTTGACCCAGATGAAACCCTAATTGGCTGCACTTCAAATGTGGCTCTCATACTCTAATCAATGACCTGTCTCAGCTTCAATATGGCCCTCTAGGCATTCCATGAGATCCATACACATCTCAAATTCACATCCCATGTTTCACATCCCACTTATGATTCCCAATATTCCTCAAGATAGGAGCAAAACCCACATGTAAGCACTCTAACTCCTCAAGACTTCAAATCACTTCTTGATGGCTTGGATGGTCTCTCAAACTTGGATAAGACCTCTTGCTAGGCTCTTTTGATAAGAATCACACTTGATCCCCTGTTGGATGCATGCTATGCTATGATATGCCAATGATTGAACTATGTACATGATGTAACTATGCAAATGACAATGCAATGAAACATAAACCAGGTAAGAAAAGGTTGAGCAAATTTTGGGGTGCAACAGCTGCCCCTATTCAAACGGCTTGGACCCGACTGGGTGAAGAGCGAACGGCCTTCAAACAATCGAGGTACAAGACGGTTGAATACCAGGAAACCTGGAAATTTGCCAACCGCAGAAATAAACTGCACTGCTTGGGGAGCAACATCCCCTATCTGAATCCGGTTGTTACGGCAACAACTGATCCAACGTCTGATAATAATTCTGATTTCAACTTCACCCACCTATGTAACGCCATAGGTACTGAACAATTTTTGCAAAAACACCTCCGTCCATAACTGGACTAACCTTGTCAACACAAGAAGAGAAACAAATTCGTCAACACGAATAGAGATTCTGTCGTCACAGGAGTAACCTTGTCCACATCTGGACCCAAATTTCGTCAAATCACGAATAAATACAAATCTGTCCACGTCATGACTCACATTTCGTCAACCCGAAGAAATCTCAACAACACAGGAATAGAACTTTGTCCATGTTAGGACGCTTATTTTGTCAACACGAAGAAATCCCCTCAACAAGAGTAAAACTTCGTCCACGTTAGGACGCACACTTCGTCAACACGAAGAAATCCCATCATAAACTTGTCCATGTTAGGACTCAAATTTCGTCAACCCGAAGAAATCCTATCGTCATAGGAATAAAACTTGTCCTCATCAGGACTCCACATTCCATCAACACGGAGAAATCCTATCATCATAGGAATAAAACTTGTCCTCATCAGGACTCCACATTCCGTCAACACGGAGAAATCCCGGCGACTTCGCTGGGGATGAGTTGTCCGCATCTCGTCAACACGAGGAGATCCTATCAACATAGGCAATAAAATTTTATTTGTGTCTCGTCAACACGAGGAACTCCTATCAACATAGGAATAAATTGTCCACGTCAGGACTCACATCTCGTCAACACGAGGAAATAAACTCGTCACCATGAAGAGAAATAAATTTGTCCACGTCAGGATTCCATCTCGTCAACACGAAGAACGGTAAACTTGTCTATGTCAGGACTCACATCTCGTCAACACGAGGGAAGGTAACTTGATTTGTCCACGTCAGGACTCACATCTCGTCAACACGAGGAAATCCTATCAACATAGGAGTAAATTGTCCATGTCAGGACACCCTTTCATCAACACGAAGAAAGATAAATTTGTCCACGTCAGGACTCGCGCATCTCGTCAACACGAGGAACTATAAACTTGTCCACGTCAGGACACACATTTCGACAATACGAAGAAAGATATCTGCTGGGGATAAATGGTCCACGTCAGGACACCATTTCGTCAACACGTAGAGTAATCAATTTGTCCACGTCAGGACTTCACATTCCGTCAACACGGAGAAATCAAATCTGCCCACGTTAGGACTAGCACATCTCGTCAACACGAGGAAATAAATCTATCCACGTTAGGACGCACACTTCGCCAACACGAAGAAATCCCGTCAATACAGGAATAAATTGTCCACGTCAGGACTCATATCTCGTCAACACGAGGAACTCCTATCAACATAGGCAATAAAATTTTGGCGACTTCCGGGGAAATACTTCTGTCAACCAGTAGGAAAATACATTTGTTTATCAATACGAGAAGATACTCTGAATATAGTTTTTCTGCTTATCTCTGCAGTAGCTAACTCCATTGGTTCCAACCCACAAACCTTTTAGCGCTGACGTGACAGCGACTTTGAGGAGGACTCTACTGGGGATATTTCGAAACCAAACTGCCGGACGCCTGTTTCGATAACCGGCGGCAGCTTCTGAAATTTTGATTCATGAAACCCTTTGACGCTGACGTAACAACAAATTTGAAGAAAATAATCCGCTGGCCGGATAAGAGAAACTTCAACAAGCAACTCTGTGGGGAAAATAGTAAGATGAACCGTATCATCACATGTCTCACGGCGAGACCTCGAATACCTGGTAATAGATCTGAGCTAGAACTCCATACTCCTACTGAGAAAACACACCTGAAAGCAAAAGGTTAACCAACCTGATTTATGTTTCAAAATGCGTATGTTTGAAAATGGCGTAATGCTCCGTACGGCACAGAAATGCTACACGTTTGAGTAGATGCAAATATGACGATATATGCAAATGCAAATGCAGGCTCAAGCTGTTGGGGCCACTTTGATAATGATGTCTCAACAACATGAATGTTGAGGATAAAGCCAACTCCGCTGGGGAGAACAAGTATCATAAGGTATTCCAGTAAAATAAATGCCGGAAACACAGTCAACTTTGTCGGGGAGAGATTAAACATCAATTTCCACTGGGAGGAAAGAACAAACACCCTGCTGGTGAACAAACTTAGCTGGGGAAGAAGCGAAACTTCTGGGCAAAGCACACTATCTGGACACAGTTTACACATTCAGAGTTACCATTCCGCTGGGGACAATCATCCCGATGGAGGCAAGACGACCTGTGGGGAGCAAGAAAACCATCCTTCGCGGATATAAACCTTTCGAACCAACAACTTGGTTAACTATTGCGGGAATCTCCCATGCTGGAGATTGAACGTGCACATCTTCGATTCGCTGAGGAGCGCAACCTCTGTAGGGGACATTGATTTTGACTTGCTGGGGTTAATCCTATGGACGGCTTTCCATGAGGACACTCTCCTGGGGAAAATAATTCCCTCCTTCGGGAAGGGATAAATGTCATTTCAACTCTCTGGGGATAAGCTGCGACTAGCTGAGGAATGACATCAACTGGATTCAGGTCTTACGTCAAGCGACCTTGGCAGGGGAATACAATTCCTGACCGTTTGCTCCAAAGGTAAGAACCCTGCAAAACACAAACGAGACAAAACAGGCCTATACAACAGAATCTATCCGGGTTAGCATCTGTGACATTACTTCAGTCAATTTGAAGTTTTAGCAATTATTGGCAAGGGCCAACAAGATTATGTAAGTGCAAGTTTATCAAAAACATCGGCATCTTTCACAAACAAAACAGTAAAGAACAAGCATCGAGTACTGAATAACATGTTTTATTGATAACGGGCCTCTAAATAGGCAGAGTTTTGTACACTGGATGCAACTCCTGAAAAGAGGAAGTTATGCACAAACACACATAAATATATGCACAAGAAGCATAAATAAAATACAAAACAATATTTGTATACATGTCGGCAACGTGGCACAGACAAACACCATGAGCTGATCCTCCTATGACTCGCCTGACTCTGCGCTTTCCCGGTACTCGATCTTCGGAAGAGATTGTTTTTGGATAAACGGCCCCCAGGTACTCCCAAACCACTAAGCAATGCCGTATCAAATCCGGACCGCAGTCATTTGCTTTTTCAATCCCTAACTTTTGCGTGAATCGCCCTTTGCGGGTTTTCAATTCACCGGGATACCCTTTTTTGCCGAAGTCGCCCTTTTCAGGTTTTCGACTTTGCGGGTGTACATCTTTTCAATTTTATCCCTAACTTTTTCCCGAACCTTTTATTCATTTTTTATGGTTCGCCGAGATGCCCCATTTTTGCCTGGACTCTCTTTTTACTGTCCAGCGGGTCACTTTAAAGCAAAGTATTTTTTAACTGCGTCCGAATTCACAAGAGACGTAAAGTCCTCACCATCCATGGTGGATAGTAACAAGGCTCCTCCAGAGAAGACTTTTCTGACAACGTAGGTACCTTCGTATTTGGGAGTCCACTTGCCCCTGTGATCTGATTATGGTGGGAGAATCTTTTTCAAAACAAGATCGCCTGTCTGAAAGCTTCGAGGGCACACCATCTTGTCGTAAGATTTCTTCATCCGGCTCTGATACAACCGACCGTATGCTAGAGAAGCCAGTCTCTTCTCATCCATTAAGCTGAGCTGATTCAGTCTATCTTTAATCCATTCTGCCTTGTCGAGTTAGACATCACGTAAAACCCTCAGGGAAGGAATCTCGACCTCCAATGGTAACACCGCCTCCATCTCGTATACCAATGAGAAAGGGGTTGCCCCGGTTGATGTGCGTACCGTCATACGATAACCGTGCAAAGCGAAAGGCAACATCTCGTGCCAATCCTTATACGTCACAACCATCTTCTGAACAATCTTCTTTATGTTCTTATTGGCCGCTTCGACAACACCATTCATCTTGGGGCGGTAAGGAGAAGAGTTGTGATGCTCAATCTTAAAATTCTGACACAGCTCTTTCATCATTTTATTATTCAAATTTGGACCGTTGTCGGTGATAATCCGCTCAGGGATTCCATATCTGCAGATAATATCTCGTTTGATAAATCTGGCTACCACTTGTTTGGTCACATTGGCATATGATGCTGCTTCCACCCATTTGGTGAAGTAATCGATTGCCACCAAAATGAACCGGTGTCTGTTTGATGCCGTAGGCTCAATCTTGCCAATCATGTCAATTCCCCACATCGAGAAAGGCCACGGTGATGACATCACATTCAGAGGACTTAGAGGCACATGGATTTTGTCTGCATAAATCTGGCATTTATGACACCTCTTTGCAAACTTGAAACAATATGTTTCCATGGTTAGCCAATAATAACCTGCCCGCAGCAACTTTCTTGTCATAGCATGCCCACCAGCATGTGTACCAAATGTACCCTCATGTATCTCTTCCATGAGCAACTTCGTCTCTTTCTCATCTACACAACGTAGCAACACCAAGTCGTGGTTTCTTTTATACAGGACATCGTCCGGATTCAGATAGAAATTGCCAGCCAATCTCCTGAGAGTCTTTTGATCTCGACTGGATGCTTCAGCCGAATACTCCTTGTTCTTCAGGAAATTCTGGATGTCAAAGTACCAGGGTTTACCATCGGGAGCCTCGTCAATGGCAAATATGAATGCAGACCTATCGAGCCGAGAGATAACAATTTAGGGAGCCTCGTTCCAGAAGTTAACTTTATACATTGAAGACAATGTCGCCAGGGCGTCAGCCATTTGATTTTCTGCTCGTGGCACGTGATGCAATTCCACCTTGTCAAACAAAGGCAACAATCTCCTTGCATAATTCATATAGGGTATCAAATTGGGCTGACGTGTCTCCCATTCTCCTTTAATCTGATTCACCACTAGAGTTGAGTCTCCGTATACATCCAGGTTCTTGATTCTCAAATCAATGGCTTCTTCCAGACCCATGATGCAAGCCTCATATTCCGCCTAGTTATTGGTAACGGGAAAGGTCAATCGGGCAGTAAAGGGGATGTGCGACCCATGAGGCGTAGTGATAATTTCCCCTATTCCGCTACCATAGGAATTTACAGCTCCGTCAAATATCAATTGCCATTTGGAACCCAACTCTGGTCCTTCGTCCGGCAACAGTTCTTCACAATCCTTCATTTTCAAGTACATGATATCCTCGTCAGGAAAATCAAACCTCATCGATTGGTAGTCCTCAACCGGCTGCTCAGCAAGGTACTTTGACAGAACGCTACCTTTAATAGCCTTTTGCGAGACATATTGGATATCGTATTCTGTTAACACCATCTGCCATCGGGCAATTCTTTCGGAGAGTGCTTGCTTCTTAAACACATATTTGATTGGATCCATCTTTGAAATTAGCATGGTTGTATGATTCAGCATGTATTGCCTCAAACGTTTGGCGGCCCAGGCTAGCGCACAACACGTCTTCTCGAGCATTGAGTATCTGGACTCACAGTCGGTAAACTTCTTACTCAAATAGTAGATCGCATGCTCTTTACGTCCGGTCTCGTCGTGTTGACCGAGAACACAACCCATACTTTCCTCAAGAACCATCAAATACATAATCAAAGGTCTCCCGGCCACTGGGGGTATCAAAACAGGAGGTTCCTGCAATTATTCTTTTATCTTGTCGAATGCCTTTTGACAATTTTCATTCCAGGTCAACACCTGATCCTTTTTCAACAACTTGAATAACGGCTCGCATGTCGCAGTTAGGTGAGATATGAACCGAGCAATGTAGTTCAACCTCCCTAAAAACCCACGCACTTCTTTTTCTGTTTTAGGCGTCGACATTTCTTGTATAGCTTTTATCTTTGCAGGATCAACCTCTATTCCCTTTTCGCTCACAATAAACCCCAGCAGTTTACCCGATCTCACCCCAAAGGTGCACTTGTTAGGGTTTAGTCTCAACCTGAACTTCCTAAGTCTTTTGAACAGTTTCAGCAGATTAACCAAATGCTCCTCCACTGTCTGAGATTTGGCAATCATATCATCAACATAAACCTCGATCTCTTTGTGCATCATGTCATGAAAGAGAGTCGTCATAGCACGTTGATATGTTTCCCCAGCATTCTTCAGTCCGAAGGGCATCACTTTGTAGCAAAATGTTCCCCAGGGAGTAATGAAGGTTGTCTTCTCCATGTCTTCTGGTGCCATTTTGATCTGATTATAGCCTGAGAAGCCGTCCATGAAGGAGAATACGGAGAACTGAGCAGTGTTATCAACCAGCACATCAATGTAAGGAAGTGGAAAGTCGTCTTTCGGGCTCGCCCTATTCAAATCACGGTAGTCTACACACATTCGCACTTTACCGTCTTTCTTCGGCACTGGTACTATATTAGCGACCCATGACGGATAAGTTGTAACGGCTAGGAAACCAGCATCCCACTGTTTTTGAACTTCCTCTTTGATTTTCACAGCCATGTCTGGTCTGGTTCTTCTGAGTTTCTGCTTAACAGGCGGACATTCCTCTCACAACGGCAAACGGTGCACAACCATGTCTGTATCCAACCCAGGCATATCCTCATACGACCAAGCAAATATATCACTATACTCTCGCAGTATCTCAATCAGCCTTTGCTTGATGTCGCTCTGCAGCGCAGCCCCTATACGGATATTTCTCACAACTTCTTCCGACCCCAAGTTGATAATCTCAATTTCCTCCTGATGAGGCAAAATGATTCTCTCTTCCTGTTTCAACAAACGAGTCAACTCCTCTGGCAAGTCGCTATCCTCAACAATCTTTTCCTCTGCTTGAAATACCGGGTGCTCGAAGTCGAAACGAGTCATAGGCGGTTCGTAGAAGATGTCATCTGAAATATTAGTCTGTTTAAGAGTCACTGGGACAGTTTCTCAGATGAACCAGTTGCAGAGACTTTGTCCTGGCACGCTTGGCTTGATCCACGCGTCCATATCGCAGTCACTATCTCCGTCTTCAGCATCGGAAATAGCGTTGATTGTCTCAAAGCACACCCCGCTTGGCGTAATCGTTATCGGTCCTTTGAACTTAGGCACTCCTGAAGATGACGCCGATGATGTTGGTCGATACCCTAGTCCGAACTTATCATTCTTTACCGGGATCTCCAAAACCTGCCCCCAACCTTTAGTCTCACCAGTCTGCACTAAAGCTTGAGCTTCCTTGTAGGATGGCATTGCCACATCTGGCATTTTGCTGGGACCCTGAGCTTTGTCTTTAATCCGCAACCCTTCGAAGACTTGATAAGGTGTCTCGTGTATTTCTCCGTCGACCTCAACATATCTGAACGATGACAGGTGACTGACCAAAATGTCCTCCTCCCCGCAAACGGTAACAACACTATCACCCACCATGTACTTCAACTTCTGATGCAATATAGACGTTACGGCCCCTGCAGCGTGGATCCATGGGCGCCCAAGAAGGCAGCTATAAGCTGGATGGATATCCATGATGTAGAATTCGGTATCAAAAATTTCTGGCCCCACCTGAAGCGGTAATGTTATTGACCCAAACATTGATCTTTTCGTCCCGTCAAACGCCCTCACAACCAAATCGTTGGGCGTGCAAATAATTCCCTGTATGTCCAATTTCATCATGGCTTTCTTTGGCAATATGTTCAACGACGATCCAGTATCCACCAATACACGCGACATTACGGTTCCCCGACATTCCACCGATATATGCAAAGCCATGTTGTGCTCTCGACCCCTGGGTGTTAGATCAAAATCTGTGAAACCCAGGCTATGTCCAGCATTGACATGTGCCATTATCCCCTCTAACTGATTTACAGAAACTTCTTGAGGCACAAATGACGTATCCAAAATCTTTAGCAAGGCGTTTCGGTGGGCCTCGGAACATAACAACAATGACAAGATAGAAATCTTCGACGGCGTCTGCTGTAGGTGTTCAACAATTTTGTAGTCGCTTTTGCGAATCAGTCTCATGAACTCCTCTACGTCCTTGAGTGATGTATCCTTTTCTTTCAACTAAGTAGGCCCCCTTTCATTTACTTTGGCTTTGCCTTTGGCCAATCTCTCTGCTTCTATTTCAGGTGAGGTAAAGATCCTTCCGCTACGGGTCATGCCCCCCGTTCCAATGACATTATCAACAGCCCAAGCTGGCTAGCTATTCACCACAATCTTTTCACCGTTGCAATATGCTTCTAATTCGTATGTCCACGGGACCGCTTTCGTACTCTCAAAGGGAACATGCCCTGCTTTGGTAATTGTAATAGTTGGCCGTTGGGCGGGCGCCGTTATCGTTATAGTCTTCCTTGGGATCGTCACTGTTGCAATATCATTCTGCTTATCACATAATGCCTCCACAGGCTTCTCAACTGCAGTTCGATCAAATTGCAAGGTCCCTTCGTCGATCATGGCCTGAATGCCCTGCTTCAAATCAGTACAACCCTCAGGCTGGGTCCAACACTCTAAACAGTATTCATCACAACCAGGGAATACTCCCCCTCTGAGCAACCTGCTTTTCACCTCACTCAATGGTGTCTTCAGTTCGTTAACATCCATCACCAAGTTCAAATTTTCTTCTGTCAAGATGGCATTTGCCCCATGATTAGGCATAGGTTGTTGTACAATATTGGGCCCCACCTGGCCAAAGTTAATGGCTTTACTGTCCAACAAGTCTTGAACTTTATGCTTGAAAGCATGACAAGATTCTACATCATGTCCGGGCGCCCCGGAATGGAATTCGCAATGCTTATTAGCGTCATACCCATAAGGAAGTACCGGTCCTGTAGGCGGTTCCAATTTTCTTTTCTCGACCAAATTCAACCCCAGCAGTGTCTGAAGAAGCTCTGCATATGTCGACGGAGGCTTATCAAATACCCTCTTTGGCTTTACATTCTGAAACCTTCTCTGACCCTGATTCTGCCTTTGCTGCTGCTGTGGTCGTTGTTGCTGTTGTTGTGGTTGGATTGGAATGGTAACCCTGGCTATTTGTTGAGGTTGAATGTAATGATTTATGCCTCTGCCCCGGCCTCTGCCACCAAATACAGCGCTTGTATCACCCTGTCGTCTTCCGCCGAACGCTTTTCTCGCACCCCCAGCTGAAGTAGATTCACCTGCCTGAATCTTTCCAATTTTAATTCCATTTTCGATCCTTTCTCCCATAAGGATCATATCGGAGAAGCTACCCATCAAAACATTGAGTAACTTGTCATAGTACATTCCTGTAAATGTCCCCACAAACATGTCATTCATCTCCCTTTCAACCAAAGGAGGGTGCACCCGAGCTGCCATATCGCGCCATCGCTGCGCGTACTCTTTGAAACTTTCACCACTTTTCTGCGACAAACTCTGCAACTGAACTCTGTTTGGCGCCAAATCGCTGTTATATTTGTAATGCATAACGAAAGCATCAGCCAACTGCTTCCAGCTTCTAATCTGAGTGGGTTCCAGTCCCACGTACCATTCCAATGATGGTCCCGATAAGCTATCCTGAAAGAAATGCATGAGCATCCTTTCATCATTGGAATATGCAGACATCCTTCTATAATAAGAACGTACATGGACCTTTGGGCAGGTATCCCCTTTGTATTTGTCGAATGTTGGAGCCTTGAATTTTAATGGCACCCTTAGCCCTGGTACCAACCCCATAGTAGTCATATCTAACCCAGCGGAGTTCTGATTAACCACACCTTTCATCTGCTCTTCTAGCATTCTGATCCTCTGAACAGGGTCAATGGGGCCCTCATGTCCCATACATCTTCCCGAAAAAGCGTCGTCCTGGTGATCCACATTCCAGTCATTGCCATACCCATCGTAACCCATGTTACGGCCAAATCCTTGTTGATTGAACATAGGACCCTGTCCTCGGTTGCCGAACCCTTGATTGACCCCAGCAGGTCCAAAACCATTGTTGAAAGGAAATGCTCCAGCGCCATTATTATTCACATTACCAAATCCACCATTACCGTGGCCATACCCCTGATTGTTACCGTAACCGTCATTACCAAAGCCTTGATTGTTGAACCCGAAGTTCCCGTCCTGATTGACATTGCCATACCCATTGTTTCCAAAGCTAGCATTGTCACTGAATCCTGGATTGGCATCCCCAGTGTTGCCATTGTTGTTAACAACATGCCCATCACCACCATTTCTAGTATTGCCATTACCAGCGCCAGCACCTGCACCAGTACCAGTGTTTCCGTTGACAGTCGCAACAGGTGGAGTAACTACCGGTATCTCATCCTCCCGGCGAGGAGTTCCAACAGAATTGTAGTCAGTATTGCCATTTCCGTTTGTCCGCGTCAGCAGCGGCTGCACCAAGGTCTGAAGGCTCTCTTGGCCCTTGGCCATGCTCTCCATAGCTTGCATGAACAGAGTCAGCTTCTCACGGATTTCCTGCATCTCATTCTGAACTTGATCCATTGCTTTCTTACAGTTGTTTCTTGTTGAGTAGCGGTGGATTCTTTGGTTGTCAATCCTGAAAAACCTGTGAGATGCAGGAAATAAGATACAAATTCAACAAGTAACTGGCAATGCAAAATGAATATGCAGATGCAATGCGTGTCTGTGCGTTAGGGAAATCACCCTCGATTCTAGTGCCAAAGTGCGAGTGCAGTGACAGTGCTAAGAAGCTTGGATTCATCCACAGAGAAAACATCTCATATATTGCTGCAAAGAGCCCAACAAGGCAGAAATACAATATCTCTGAGTGTACACAATAATAAGAAGGCATGACCTCAACCAACAAGCCTGGTGATGGTCAGCACAATGCAAATAAAGCATATACAACAGTCAAGTGTTACAATGAGCACGGTACTCTTCTAACAACTTCTTGGTCTCTGGATGATCTGGCTGGGTGAGCAACCCTTCGACGAGCAACTTTAACTGCCGTATAGTGAACTGGAGGCCTTCGTTGGAGTTTTCCCAAGCTCTCTTGCCAAAAAAATCTTCTAAATTCCTCTTCTTGGCTTCAAAGTTCTGTCTGTGCTCCTTCAGGTTTTTGACAGCTTTGTTCAACGAGGCTTGAATGGAAAAACTACGCACAGCTTCTTCCTCAAACTTCCTCTGGCTAGCTTTCAACTGATCCTCTAACTTGGAGATTTGCAACTTCATCTTATCTTCTCTCTTCTTGTTGTTGGTCAATGTAGCGTTCCAAGTTTTGTTGAACGTAGAGATCTCCAAGTAAGCTATATCAAGTGCTTTCTTCTTAGACTCCAGCATGTCATGAGAGCTCTTGAAATCTATCCCCAAACGTTCACGCTTCTTTCGTTGTTCAGTCAGTTCTGTACCTAACTGGTTCACCAGCTTTGTTTGCTGCTCGAAGGAATATACAACTTCGTTCTTTTCGCTCCTGAGTTGCGCTAGCTCTTCTTCCAACTTCTCGTTGGCTTTCATCAGCTCTTCTTTCTCCTTCACAACCTGCTCATATCTCTCAATAGACACAGTAGTTGGCTCCTCAACCACGAGGGGAGCAGGAGGTAATACTGCAGGAAACGGCATCAGCGCCTGCTTTGCCCTATCTTGGATCCAGACTTGGTACGGAGGATAGGCTTGACTATCATTCTTACCCAACAACGACTTCCCTTTCTTGCAGATGTTATTCCAAGCATGCTGAAGCTTGGATAACAATTCTCCACTCAGATCACCTGTGAAGTACAGAGATTCCTGCACTTCCTCCTCTTTTGGCGGGCTTCTCAAAGCATAACCGAATTGCCTGATCAACAATGACGGATTGTAGTTAATGCACCCTTTCCTCCCAATCAGAGGAACGTTAGGATATCCTGTGTAGCTGTAGATAATCTCAGATCCCAGTAAATCCCTATCAAACCATACAACATCTTCTGAAGAAAGCCCCATCAGACGCTCAGACCATTCCACCGTAGCTGCAGACTCAGCAAAGATACCCTTCTTGGGTAGGTGACTATCAAACCACATACACAACAAAGGCACACAACAAGAGACGTTCTTGCCCCTCCTATTCTCGTTCTTATAATGCAGAGAGTGATAGAAGTCTCCAATCAGTGTAGGCACAGGATTGCCTGAAGCAAATATATGGAATGCATCCAAATCAACAAAGTCAGGCATATTAGGGAACAGTACAATGCCATAGATACACAAAGCAAGGATAGCATTAAACACAATCCAACAACCACTCTTGGCATACTCTTGTGCTTTCCCAACCAAGAACTTGAGAGAAAAACCAGAAACTCCATTCCACGAGGTTAACAGCAACTCTGAGGAGTCTAAATGCAAAGCAACAACCAAATCCTCCATCTTGGGCTTAGCATCCATATAAATGAAGGGTACCCTGTTCTGAATGGTTAACTCCAAGATCTCAGCATATTCCTCCATGGTCGGAGCCAGAATGAATTCAGGGAAAGTAAAATACCTCAGCGGGGGATCATAGAACTGCATCAGCGCGTACAATCCGTTCAGCTCATACGTGGATGGTTTGCAAACCAACCTAAGCAGTTTCCCATAACTCTTCCTGAAGCTTCTCTTCACATCATCATTAGCTAAAGACATCAAACCAAGCAAAGAAGTAACATCTAGAGTAGGCAACTTGTATGCCACAGTCTTCTTCAAAGTATCCATGATAGCAGCCAGAAATCCGGGCAACTAGAATCAGAAGGTATGAAATGCACCTGCAGCACAGACACACGTTAATGATATGCAAAATGAGTATGCAACAATGAAATATGCAAACATGCAACAGGGATTAAGTGATATATTGCTGAAGAGATCCATCCACATCTGTCTCAACAGACCCGTAATACTGCTCAAACCTGGTCTCAACAGACCCATAACAATGCTCCAACCTGGTCTCAACAGACCTATAACAAAGCTCCAACCTGGTCTCATTAGACCTATAACAAAGTTCCAACTTGGTCTCAACAGACCCATAACAATGCTCCAACCTGGTCTCAACAGACCCATAACACTGTCCTGATGAAGAACCCCAAGTAACCACACATACTGATCCAATATTAAGAAAACCGGGTAGTCTGGAGGTCAAGTTTCCTGCATGTCCCAATCCCTCTCACAGGTAGGTGTCCTATCAACTGACACAAGGTACGGCATCCTATGCGGTCGTCGGCGTCACAGACTTTCAAGACTGATGATACGATACCCAGAAGGTGTGGCATCATCATGTCCTGAAGAGGCCTCACTTAGCCAACTTCCAATTGATCGGTCCCCAGAGTCGACAATCCAACTAACCAACAACCCCCTCAACCCAAAGGGTTGAAAAAGAAGTCAACCAGAAGAACCTCGTCCGAGCGTGAATTTTGCGGGACACTAGTACATGCAAAGCATGCACGCGCCCACTACTTTCCACAACTAATTCTAGGTGCACTCAAGCCCAGGTCCGACTTATCTCTCAATCTGACCCCCTACCCAGCATAACAACAATAATATAATGTTGAAAGTAAATACAGAAAGGTAAATCCATACAAAACCCACGACGGGAAAACAAGCGCTAGGATTGACTCGTGTAGGGAACCGTTGGAGTCCCCAGCAGAGTCGTCAGCTGTCGCTACTGCGAAAATCGGCGCCGGCTATGACATAAGAGTCGCTACCGTGCGTTATTTATCCCAACGGAGGGAAAGGAAACACTCAGAGTAAACCTAACGCAAAACGGGAAAGGAATGGTCATCGCAACCAAACCCCTGGATTCGGGAGTCGATTACGCAAGGGGAAGGTATTAGCACCCCTCACGTCCGCCGTACTCGACGGGATCCACGCTTGTTTTCTTGTACGGATTGTTACTCTATCTACACTAAAGGTCAAGGGACAAAAGGAAAGAAAAGAGAAAAGAGACTCGATAGAGCTTCGCCGCTCTATGCCTACGTATTCCCTCGTGCAATGGGAAAGTCAGAGTCTACGTAGTTCGGCTAACTACGGATGAAGGTGGGAAGGTTGCTCGCTAGGATACGGCATCCTATGCCTACGTACTTTCATACAGCATGAAAGATCAGAGCAAACGTAGTTCCAGCTACGGAAGACACAAGCTTGTCTGACTGTTTTTTATTACCTTATGAAAGGGTTTTTCTTGATTAAGAGTCCAAGCGGACAAAAATGACACTTTGATGTTTGTTTTGAATCTTTTACGAAAGAAGTGTTTTTTAGTTTATTTGCAATCTCTGACACACTAGACACTATGATTTGAGAGTGACTACGTCGCGTGTCACCCCAAGGGTGCCACACTAAGCAGCCAGACTACTGGAAAGAAGCTCTCCAGCAACCCTTTCTCAAATAGCTTAAGGCTCGTAACGTACGGTATCGATTAACCTTATTACTGTATTTTTGAGTTGTTTTGAGATAAGAAGAGAAAGAAGCTCTAAAAAGCCTAGGGTTGAAAAGGGAATAAAAACTAACCTAATGTTGTCATGCATGGATAAGAATCCTAATGTCTATCATAATTCCCTCCTGCACAGAGGAAATCAGAGATCCTAGGGGGTAAATAGAAAAGAAAGCAAGCAAATACAGTAAAATGCATGCAATGGAGCAATACAAAGGAGGCAAGGGAGTCCTGCTCTACCTCGAACCTGGGAAAACAACAGGCAAAGTGAATCAACATTCACTTTAAACCTTAAGGGGGCAAGTTGTACAAGCCAACAAACAATACGGAAAAACCAAAATAAAACAGAGGAGGCAGCCCAAGCAGCAGCATCAAACTCCCACAGTTGACAGCACAAGCAGCAGCTCTGACAGCAACAGTTGGTTAAATAGCAAAAAGTTGACAGCAACAACCTTCATCTTCATGAATAGATTTAACAAACAAACTTCAACAAGATTCTATCTTCACACTCAACATACTTCAACAAGCTTTAACAAACACCTAGCTTCAACCAGCAAACAACTTCATCAAGCAAGCAGCTTGAACAAGCAAACAGCTTCAACAAGCAACTGGCTTCAACAAGCAACACTCCTAGCTTCAACAAGCACAAACTTCATTCTCAACAAGCTTCAACAAGCAACCTCCAAAGGGGAATCAATTAACAAGATCAGGTTGAAATGTTAAGTAACTTAATGACAACCAAAGGAAGCCACTAAGAACTTAACATTATAAGAGAATGACATCCTCAAAGTTCTACTCTTAAAGCATGTCATTCATCCCTCCAAAGGAGAGATGTGACTTCTTTAAGAGGACTTTATGTCATTGGATTGAATAGAGATGAACAATATACTCCATGTTTGAAGAAACAAGCAAAACTAATCTAATGCTCTTCCTAAAACCCTAGTTTCCCTAAGCTCCTGACAAGCATCCACAAGATGAGAAATTCTTCATGTCCATGCTCTTTCAAGATCTCCAAAGCATCTTCGAGTTGTCTTCATGTTCATCCAAAATCAAAGGCACCACCACTTAAGTCTAATGGGAACTATTGGGCTAAACTAGTCAAGTTAGTTCATTAGAAACACCTAGAAGTTAGTCCTAAAACTAATTCTAATTAAAATACCAAAAATGATTGTAAAATACTATAAAAATTCTAAGGGTTCCTAAACCTCTTAAGAATCATTCCATACAAAAACCAGGGGGTTAACCAATCATTAAATCCTAAAACTATGCCCTAAACGTAAGGATACTATCTTAAAACCCTAAATCTATACCACTTAAAGTTTAGTGTTCAAAACAGCCTATAGTTATCTCAAAAAATTATGAGAAAAATACTAAGGGTACATGCATTTCTAAGCTACATAACCCAAAAAGAATCACCTAAAAATTCTACACCAACCTCCCATACTAAAATCAGCAAGAACAAGCATCAAACAAAATGAATTTAAAACCAAATAAAAATACAAAAATGAAATTAAAATATAAAATGCCTGAATTAATTATTTTTTTATCCTATTAAAATCTACACTCTCTAAAGAGTCCAGGGAAGAAAGTCTCACCTAAAAATGATTATTTTTCTAATTGTTATGAATTAATTCCTAACCTATATAAAATGAAGAAAATATAAGAAAAAACAATCAAAAATGATAAATGTGTGTGGTAGAAAGTAATTAAACTATGTTGTAATCCAGGCTGGGCCCATCAGGGGGGTGCGCGTATCAAATTTTCTTAAGCCCAAACCAAACTAAAAAAGAAAATAGAATAAAACAATGGAAATTGGAAAACTAGCGTGTTGAATAGCAAAGGATTCACGTTCATTTTCACAATGGGCTTCAACCAAGGGTGTAGGAAGCAAGAAACACACTAAGCCCAACCAACTCTTTTAATGAAACCCAGAGTTTCATAAGAAACTCACTCTCTTCAGAAAATGAAATGAAATCCCGGCCGTGTAATCATGCTTCCAGTCAATAGTCAAATGCAAATCAATGGCAAGAGATTCATCTTCTCCAATTTTCAAATATGAGAGGGAATGCTTGGGACGGTGGCCTGAGCCTTGTGCCACCGTCATCTCCTGTGGTGTCATCACCAATGTGCATCAAACAACAAAAATTAATACTCATCCTCACTCGTTTTTTATCCTGAATTCAAATATGACCTCAAAACTCATTGATTCTCATCCTAACTTCAAAACCGATCCAAGTTTCAGAAGATCACCCCAACTCCAATGTCACGATTCTTGAAATTAACAAGCCTAATGTCATCTACATGTTTCAGTCATCAATTCTAACTATCCAAATGCCATCGAAACCTCAAGAATCAGAAGTTATGCCTCTCAACAGAAATCTTGGTGCACCTAGTTTTGTCACTAAACCTCAATCTTTTGTACCAGAAACCTTCCTAGCATGATCACTAAGCTATCCCCCTATCAAATCCTACTCAATTATCTCTATTCTAAGCCATAGGTTGAAAGATGCATACCTGGAAAAAATGGATGAACAGAAGGTGTTATTGCTTGATTCAAGCTCCAATCTTCTCCAAATTCGTTTAACAACTCCTTCTGAGGCTTCTGAAACAAATGATTTGCCTTGAATCTTCACCAATTGCAAAACACGATTCTTGACGCAAGCCTTGCAATTTCAATTCTTCACTCTGATTTCTCCCTCAACCCCGGCCAAAAAACCATCTGAACTCATTGCAAACAATATATAGAAGCTGTTGGAAGCCTCTAGAAGGATCTGTAACTGCCCAAAGGAGAAATTGAATTTCTCTTGCACCATGAGAAATTCAAATGTGACAGTCGAGTATGCTCTGCTACAGCTCTCCATTTTCAGTTGAATTTCTCCTCTCATGACATATTGAAGTGAATGGCATGTGTAATGACCTTGCTTCTGATCCAAGGAAGTGTATTGCTTATGTTACTTCAACCATAAGTCACAAAAAGGGAACCATGTGTAAATGACCACAAATTCCAAAAGTAGCATTGCCATCATTCTCAAAATGCTCTTTATGATAAAAATGACCTATAATATTGTTCAATTTGGACACAAAACAATATTTTTCCAAATTTTGGCCTTTTAATGTGCGTTTTTCTCTCCTTTCAAAGCCATTTCAAGCAAATTTGTGTTCCAAGCCAAACCAAACTCTCATGACCACTTTGTTGCACTCAAAACATCATTTTGAACGAGTTCCATGTTGAACAATTTTCCATTTGAAGCTTGCAAGTTGGAGTTATGGACCTATAATCCAAATGACCTATAATCTCACTTTCCCAAAATACCCCTGGCTTGCAAAGATCATAACTTGAGCTCCACAAATCAAAATGAGGTGTTCTAGACCTTTTTGGAAAGCTAACATCAAGAGGAACAACTTTCATGTTCACCAAAAATCTATTTGAAAATTCCTTGAAGGGCAAAAGTTGCTTGGAAGTCAAGTGACTTTCACAGATAAATTTCATAGTCATCCGATGACCTGTAACTTGTCTGGACCATAACTTGAGTTCTATAACTCCCCTTGAGGACTTCTAGTACTCAAATTAAAGGTATTGAGATGCTCTACAAGTTTCATGTTGGCCAAAGATCCATTTGAAACTTGTATTTTGATTTATGTGGCTTTGAAGTTAGGCACTAAACAGGGGATTTTACACTGAAACCCTAATTTAGCAACTTCCCACATTCTTGATTCTTCTTTGCTTAACCTTGGCACAACACCACACATGTATCAACATACCATTCCATGAACCCCATGACCTCAAAGTAGGCTTTGATGCTCTCCAATTTGCACAATTGACCTAGGGTTGACCCAGATGAAACCCTAATTGGTTGCACTTCAAATGTGGCTCTCATACTTGAATCAATGACCTGTCTCAGCTTCAATATGGCCCTCTAGGCATTCCATGAGATCCATACACATCTCAAATTCACATCCCACTTATGATTCCCAATATTCCTCAAGATAGGAGCAAAACCCACATGTAAGCACTCTAACTCCTCAAGACTTCAAATCACTTCTTGATGGCTTGGATGGTCTCTCAAACTTGGATAAGACCTCTTGCTAGGCTCTTTTGATAAGAATCACACTTGATCCCCTGTTGGATGCATGCTATGCTATGATATGCCAATGATTGAACTATGTACATGATGTAACTATGCAAATGACAATGCAATGAAACATAAACCAGGTAAGAAAAGGTTGAGCAAATTTTGGGGTGCAACACCTGCAGGGTTGCTTGTTGTTCCTGACAGGATGGTTTCTATTTCCCTAGCATTTACTTTGCTGTTTCAGTTCTGATGCATCTGCATGTGTGCATAGCATCTACCCAGACGCGTAGCATTTCCATTTAGTATGGAGCATTACGCCATTTTCAAACATATGCATGTGAAGCATAGGCCAGGTTGTTATCTCTTTATTTCGGGTATATCTCGCAGATGATTGGGCCTTTGCCCTCGCGGTGGCTAAAACCCCAATTCATGTTATTTCCCTGGTGGAGTTTCTCTGTAATTATCATCAGTGGGTGATTTTAACTTCATGTGTGGTTGCTCGCTTTTATTTAGCGAGGGTCTGGCGGTGATGTCAGGAGTTTCTAAGGAGTATGTTTGTCTGACGGCGATGTTAGATGCTTATCAGATTTATGTTGGACTGGCGGCGATGTCAGAGACTTATTATCACCATGGTTGTCTGGCGGCGATGTCAGAATTCTCTATCCCCACAGGTACTTGACGACAATGTCGGATGTTTCTCAGAATTATAGTTAGTTGGCGGCGATGTCAGGTGTTATATGGTTGATGACGGCGATGTCAAGGTTCTCTTACTAAATTTGTATTATTACTGACGGCGATGTTGGAAGTGTTGGTTATTGACGGCGATGTTAAGAGGTTTGGTTACTGGCGGTGACGCCAGATATCTGTTGCTTACTAGCGGCGAGGTTGGATGTTGTTCTCGCGGCGATGTCAGGTGTTTTTAAGTTTCCAGCGGCGATGATGGATATTTATTTCCGATGGTGATGTCAGGTGTTGTGTGGTTCTGACGGCAATGTCAGATGTCTTTGGTTTTCCCCAGCGGCGAGGTTGGAAGTATGTTACTGGTAGCGATGCCAAGAGATTGGACTTACCAGCGGCGATGTTGGATGTGTATTTTTGGCGGCGATGTCAGATGATTTTGTTTCTCTAGCGGTGATTGTTGCGGTGGAAATAGGATCACAAACTATTAATGAGTTTGAATCACAATTCAATTCACAACCGCTCTTTGATTTATCCGAAGGAAAAGGTCAAAAGAGGGAAAAACCTATTTTTCATCGTAAACACAATGCGGGGAAAGATCTAGGGTTCGGGGGTTGGTTAAATTTAGGGAAGGTATTAGCACCCTAAACTTCTGTAGTACTCTACAGGAACCTTTTGTTCAGATGTTTACTATTTGCTTTATTTATTTGCTTAAGGTATATGTACATAAGGATTACAAGTGAGAAAAGAGACCTAAGGGGTTAATTCTAAGTTTACTCGGCAAGACATCGCATCTTGTGCCTACGTATCCTTACGGGAGTGGAATCAGAGTAATCGTAGTTCCCCTCAAAAGGGAGGTTAGAGACTTCTTGACTGTGGTCAAGGTCTCAATGGGGAATAAACGTATCTTAGGGACACGCTTACGCGGAGTGTAGAAACTCCAATATCTATGTTGTAAATTGTTAAGTGAATTAGGGTTAGGTTAGGGATTCCGCGGCGGGAAACCCTAAAATGAGTGCGGCGACCCTTTTGGCATAACACTAGGATAAAAGCAATTTTGCCCACGGCGGGACACCTAGGCTAAACAGGGTTTGATCCATTAAAGGGGTAAGGCTATTGACTCGGCGGCCAAAAGGCTGGACCTAATCCTTCGGAAGATAAAACTGTAAAAAAAATGTGAAAATATGACAAATCATTATATGGAGGAATAATTAAGGTACAAAAATAAGAAAAGTAATAAAGGCAGAGGGTATAAAGAAACAAAGAAACATTTCTGAAAACATGAAGAATATGAAAATATGTAATGACACTTAGAATGAAGTGAGGGAGGAAAATAGTGTGGGGTTGTGGCCACCACAAGCACATCTCAACCTCAAGCATGCAAATGAAATGCAGGAATAAAGAAAATAAAAGGTACACAAAATGACACGGCAAACATAAGGAGTTCCTTACGAAAAGGTTTTAATTTTTTAATATTTTAATTATGTAAAAAAATGTTTTAATTTTTTTAATATTTTAATTATATATATAAAAAGGTTTTAATTTTAAAATGGAATTACTTAGTTAAAAAAAATTTAAGTTTAAATTATAAAAAAAATGTTAAGTTTAAATTATATATAAAAAAAATGTTTTTGGGAACAAAAAGGTTTTTTTAGAAAAAAATGTTTACGGGAACAAAAAAAAGGCTTTTTTTTGGAAAAAAATGTTTACGGGAACAAAAAAAGGTTTTTTTTGGGAAAAAATGTTTACGGGAACAAAAAAAGGTTTTTTTTTGGGAAAAATGTTTTAGTTTTAATAAAAAAGGTTTTGATTTTGAAAAAGGTTTTGATAAAAAAAAATAACAATAGAATTGCAAATGCAAACAGACAATTAATGGACATGCAAACAATCCTATACGACACAATCATGGTTCATACAGATCAAAATCTACGGATCTAAACAACAATGAAGGTTAACATGGCAAGGATGCAAATAAATATGAAAAATGCAAAGGATTTAGTAATTTAACGGACCTAAACACATTAACATGGCAAAATATGCACATAAACATGAAAAGGCAAAATGTTTAGTAATTTAACCTACGAAGCGGAGGTTTGCTTCGGTAAATGTGAAAAAGGTTTGAATAAGGGAACACTGGAGAGCTCCAATCCTTCTGACGAGTTGTGGGAACGACCGCCTTTCTTCTCTGGGGATCTCCTTTGTTTCTCCCTCTCTCTCCTCTTTTCTGAAGAAAACCTTCTGACCCCTCTTAGGTTTTTTCATTCTCTCCTCTTTTCCAACAAGGCAACACATGTATATATAGGGAACAAATTAGGGTTAACACCAAATTGTCAATAATGTCCCTAAAGCCCATTTTAAAGCCCAAACTAAATAATTAGTTAAGAAAAAATAAAATTTAAATAATTTAAAATAATTAAAATAAACTTAAAATAAAAACTAATAATCCTATTGATTCCTAAAATAAAAAATATTATAAAAGGAACAAAATTTTTCAATATTTTTTTATTTTATGATTTTTTGGATATTTTTATGAATAATTTAGAAAAAAGTGAAAAAAATAATATTTTAAAAAATGATTTAATTAAAATACGAAAATAATAATTAAATAATAATAAAAAACTATTTTTGTTATTTTTTTAATGAAAGATAGAAAAATTTAGAGTAAAAATAATAAAGAACAAAAAAAGTGACAAAAAAAAGATTTAATTTTAAAAAAGTTAGAAAAAAAAAATTTAGTTTTAAAAAGGTTAGAAAAAAATATTTAATTTTAAAAAAGTTAGAAAAAAAGATTTAATTTTAAAAAGTTAGAAAAAAAAGATTTAAAGTTAGAAAACAAGATTTAATTTTAAAAAGAAGTTAGATTTTTATTTTTTAAAAAAAATATTAGAATTTGATTAAAAAATGTGTTAGAAATTAATTTAAAAAAAGGTTATAAAAAATTTACTCTTGAAGAAAAGAAAAAAAAAAGTTAAATTTTAATCTAAATCCTAAAAGTTAGTAAGAAGAGCTTTAAATAAATAAACTAAATAGAAAAAAAAAAAGTTAATAAAAAATATTAGTGAAGTTATAAAAAAAATTTAATTAAATTATTATTAGTTAAAAAAACAAGATCTAAAAAAAAGGTTAATTTATTAGGTTAATAAGAATTTAAAATAAAAATAAAAAAGAAAGGGTAAAATTTGGGGTATTACAGTTGCCCCTATTTAAATAGCTACACCAGATGATTTGAGTGACGGAGACTCAAGGAATCATGGTGGAGGGATTTAAATATAGATAACCGAAAATTTTGCCCTTATATGCGGCGATATGCAATGCTATGGACAAAGCGAGAACAGATTAATGCAGATGATGTCGTGAATATGATGTGATGCGTATGCTGGAATGATGAATGCGAAAATGCTGACGAATACGACGACACAGATGCTACGAGAAGAACACACTGGGGAAAACGACGCGCTGAGACACAGTACAACACTGGGGAATTCTAAAAATGATAGTCAACTGGTGCGAATGACCAATTGTCATTTTTAGATCTGGGATGAGATTCTCAAATGGAGATGGCACCTATGAGACGGCCTCCACTAGGGAATCTAAAAGTAAAACTGGATCATGTACGACTGCAAGATCGGTCACAGAATGCTGGAGCATTGAGCAAAGAATAACATCCAGGCTTCTGTAACCTATCCCTTGTGACAGGATCAAACGGACTTTTCGGGAATCCGTAGCAAATATACAGGGTAAAAACCGGTTGTATGCCAAAATAAATGGACTTTAATGGGAAATGCCCTGATAAGCTTCTCGGGAGAACTGTCACTTATCGTTGGAAGGGACTTATGTACAAAAATGGATAAGCACTCAAATAAAGAGGCTGCTGCTTATCTGATAAATAAATCTTCTCGCATTTTAAGGTCGGCGCCTGGCATACGATTCTGATTTTTCTCTTACTGAAGGATAAATAAACTGCTTCAAGATCGTGCTCTCTTGAACATGAAACGGGTAAACTGAACTTCTTCATACTTCAGAATCGTGCTCTCCTGAATATGAAACTGGACGACTGAATATACTCATATTTCAGAATCGTGCTCTCCTGAATATGAAACTGGATGACTGAATTTACTCATATTTCAGAATCGTGCTCTCCTGAATATGGAACTGGATGACTGAATATACTCATTTTTCAGAATCGTGCTCTCCTGAATATGAAACTGGATGACTGAATTTACTCATATTTCAGAATCGTGCTCTCCTGAATATGATTTGGTTGTAAATGAATTTTTCCATACTTCAGAATCGTGCTCTCCTGAATATGAAACTGGGTAATCGAACTTCCTCATAACTCAGAATCGTGCTCTCCTGAATATGATTCCGCTCCTTCTTTTACTAAAGGATAAACGAACTTCTTCATAACTTCAGAATCGTGCTCTCCTGAATATGAAACTGCTCAAACCTCCCCGTAACTCAAGATCGTGCTCTCCTGAATACGATTTGGTTCAAACCTCAAGACGGCAGGTAAATGGAAGCCCAACTGCTCCATGGAGATGGCCATTTGCTGCGAGTCATAACGAGGATATGATCGACTTCTTAGGTGAGAAATGTCGTATGCTGATGCTGTAAAATGTAAAGTGTAAAAGGTTGTAACATGTAGGATTGTAAAGTGTTGTACTGATATATTTTCCAGGCGTGAACTGGCGTGTATCTGTAAAGGATTGTAGTTGATTTTCTTGAAAGATAGTGCAAAATAAATGCACGTCCGGGTACGGTGATAAACTTCTCAAGCGAGATAGTCGCGTATCTGTCATGGTATGGTGAAAATCTTAGATGGTGCAAAATAAATGCACGTCCGGTTGGGCTTGACGACCGACAAGACTGAGATTCAATCTAGGATCGAGCTAGAAAGAAGACTGGTAATCAAGACTCCATCGAGGGAATGAACTCGAAGGGTAGATATCTTATCCTGGCGAGGAAAGATAGCTGAAGTAACCGTCATCCACGAGGATCGAGCTCCGTGGGGAAACTGGAAACACATATGTATTTTATGCTTAGGGCTGACAATCTATTTGGAGAGAATGGACGAACCCAGTTACTCGGCGGTAACAACCAAATGATGGAGAGACACAATGAACCTGTGAATGCTAACGCATATGTTGATGCATATGTTAATGTGAATGTATGTTAATGTCTATGTATGTAACTATGCAAGATGTTATGAAATGAGTATGTAATGAGTATGTAATGAATATGTAATGAATATGTAATGAATATGTAATGAATATGTAATGAATATGTAATGAAATAGGCATGTGATGCTTATGCCCTTGCGTATGCTGACGAAACAGACTAGAGACAGGACGAGAGACGAAATAAACATCTCGACGGAGATACCCTGCGTTCTCTGCAACCAATACGTCAATCATGGGTGAGAAGGATCAATGGTGGAACCAAATCTGGTTTTAAATGTTCTGAATTCTCTGAGGGAGAAAGTAATCTGCTTGTGTGCACAGTATCACGCCTTCTTATGGGGAGAAGAAAACCTGAGGGACACTTTTGAGTTACCCAAGAAAAAGTTGTCAGCTTATAGTCTCTCTGGGGACTGTCACTGGGAGCATGTCGGTGAAATCTTTGATGTCTTAGGGACCACCGGCTCCATCCAAAGTATTGTCAGCTTAAAGTCTCGCTGGGGACTATGATGAGGCAATAGTTTAAGAGCCTGTTGCAACACTGAGCTTTACTGGGGGATGAAAGCCGCTGTGAGTAAAATCCATCGGGTGCATGAAGAAAAGTTGTGAAACCACATGGTTTTGATCTTGAAGGACCTTATAGCAGTCGCCATTTGTTTCCTTTAAAACACGGTGCCCCAGGATATTTGTGTTGTGAGGTATGGTCATCTCAAGAGGATTTTATAGAGAACACGGAGTCTGGTTGCCCCACTGTTTTCAAACTCTTTGAGAGATTCGTCAGGTCTCGACGTAACTGGCACAAAATTAATCGTGTTACGACGAAATCTTTGAGAAATAGCTCCTTAAGAACGTCAGACTCGCGTTGGTAAGCGAATTGGGAAACTGCCTGCCCCTGTTCAGCAGGATCTTCAAGTTCCACGGGTTATGTTCATATGTAAATCTCTAAGATATCAAGCAAAGTTGTCATGCCTGAAATGCCTATCCTGAGCTTGTCAATGTACACATATATTTGTCTTGAATTTTTGTTTTGAAAAAAGATATCGCGATAACTTGTGACTGAAATTACTAGTCCGGATATAACTTTTAATTATAATGCCAACATGAATTTTTTCTGAGCATAGCTCGTAGGAGTCAGGAAACGTGATCTTGTCAAGTATGCTTTCAACCGAAGTCCTACTTCAATTAGGTCTTTTAAAGGTTGTATCGTGGCTCAGTTCACGGTTTAAGAAACAAAAGGATAAAGGCTCAAAGTTATATTTGTACCCACCCATTCTTCGTGATGTTCTCCAATCCTAATTCAGTTAATCGGATACGAACGCTCATATCTCAAGCGGATTTGCTATGGTCGAGAACTTATCAAGGCTTTGGACATGGCAGTCACTCACCTATTGTCTTTTGTGTTTGATCCAACACGACTTTGTTCTTTATTAGGGATTATTTATTGTACCCTCTTGTTTGGCTTTTATTCCCTAACTTTTGCCTGGACAACGTCTTTTGATCTGACTTTGGAGTCCAGCGGGATGCCCCAGTTTTGCCTAAGTCTCCTTCATAGGTTTTGACTTAGCAGGCTCTTATTTTTTTGAATATTCTTTTATGCACAAGTCGTGTAAATCTTTTGAAAGGCTCGTGACTGCCCCACTCCTTAGGTAACCGAGGGATAGTCATTGTATTGGACTTCTTAAGATGCTAAGGATAAATTCTCGAAGGTTTGCTCTTCCTTTTTGAGGATCTAAGCGCTCGATCGGTTTAACTGAAACCTACCCTGCCCCAGGTTAGGATGAAGGTTCTTAAAAAGAAAGAAAAACTCCTACTTCAAGGTTCAAAGGGTTGACTAGGGATTAACATCCTTATATCTCCAGTGTTTGGGATTTGAAACAATGCCTTACATCATCAGCGGGTTTCAATCGAAAGCATACGACAAGAAATCTGACGTTTTGGGTTCGTCATCCTCCTCCCAATTCTCCATCTGAACAAGAGATCGGGTAAAGTTGGCATTATAATTTATGAAAAATATATTTTGAATGAGTGAAACAAATGGATTTATTCAAGACAAACATATGCGTTGCATTAATTAATCAAAGATAAACAAGTTCGTGCATGCTAAATATGATTAATCGAAGAGAAATACATATAAATAAACAAATGAACTGTCGGAAAAATCCTTCTAAATGTTTATGAAATCTTGCATTCAAGAGTAACAGTTTCCTTTGGCGGAGCCTCAATGGAAAGGACGTCTGGTTCATGATCACTGTGAGTCGTCATGGCTTACCCCAGTTATGCTGGTCACATCTTCAACAGTTTTCAGTCGTTGCTTCAAAATAAATTTCCCAGATCCTTTGTTGATCCCGGTCATATCACCTTGAGGGTTACTGAAATGAAGCGGGCTAGGCCTTTGAATAATGACTGGATTCGGCTGATAGGCGTAGCATGCTTTGCAGAATTTGCACTTGACGAGTGAGGAACCCCGAAAGGAGTCTCGATCTTCAGCTGAGCATCGCCAAAAGACAACTTCTTTGTTTCTAGCAAATTTCTGACAACTTTCTTAAGAGCATAGCAATTCTCTAGATCATGGCCGGGCGCACCCTCATGAAATAAACAATGAGCGGTAGCGTTGTAACTTGCAGGTAATGGATTAGGTGGAGGATTAGGAGGCGGACCCAAAGCCCGAGTAGTGATGAGACCTTGCCTGACCAAAGAGGGACACAACTCGGTAAAAGTCATCGGGATCGGCGGACAAGGTTTATACGTTCTTCTGTTTGGCATATTCTGGCGAGGAGCCGGACTCTTTGGCTGTTGAGGAGCAGGAGTATTGGGTGCCTGTAGGTAGTTGACAGGAGGCGGCTAAACAGGAGGTTGTTGCATAGGTTGATACATGGGAACCTGTTGATTGAAAGAAGGTGTAATAGCTGCCACATAGGGTTGTTGAGAATATTGGACCGGGTACCCTTGAGGTTGAGCATAACCTTGCAGATGCCGATAAAAGCGTTCCCTTGGTTTACCAGAGGATATAGCATTAGTCTCACTCTCCTTCTTTTTCTGGGAGCTATAAGGAGGTTTCTTCGGCTGATCCTTAGAAGCGCCATGATTATTTGTCATTTTACCACTCTTCATACCCAATTCAATCTTGACACCCACAGCAACGATGTCGGAGAAATTTGAAGTCACACTACCCACCATTCTCTCGTAAAATTCTGGACGGACTGTGTCGACAAACCAATCAGCTAACTCTTTCTCGGTCAAAGGAGGTTCTACCTGCGAAGCAGTCTCTCTCCACCTTTGAGCATACTCTTTGAATGACTCAGAATTCTTTTGTGACATACTCAGCAACTGTCTTCTGTCAGGAGCCAGATCCATATTGTACTTGTAGTGTTTGATGAAAGCGTCAGATAAATCTTGAAAGCTCTTAACGCGGGATTGGTCCAAAGTTAAATACCACTTGGAAGAAGCACCCTTCAAACTGTCTTGGAAGCAATGAATCATCAGTTTATCATTCTCAACATGGGCAGCCATTTTGCGATAATACATGATCAGATGACTCTTAGGACAGGTGGCACCTTCATAACGATCGAAGTTCGGAGTTTTGAACTTCGGGGGAATAACCAAACCTGAGACCAAACAAACATCCCTTGCAGCAGTCCCAAAAATTTGATCACCCTCTACCTTTTTCAATCTCTGGACGATAGTGTTTACTTCCTCACGAAGCTTATCATGTTTCTCATAACCCTCAACATTCTCATCAAGATTATCAAAAACTGTCTCATTGAAGTACGGTTGCGCACGAGTGTGTACAACAGGTGGTGCAAAGATAGGAGCCCCCCTAGAAACTTCAGAAAACAAGGGCACGGCTTGCTGAACAGGTTGATTAATCGGAACAGTGGCTTGAGGAGGCACAAAACCGGGAGCAAGACCATAAGGTGGGTCCCTCGCTACGGTCACACTTGGTGGAGGGTCCACAGTAACGCCGGTAATCTCAGAAACAACAGTGGGCTGGGTATCCATCTTAGCATTCATGACATGTAACAATTCCATCATACGCCCCATACCCCCTCGAAGGTCTTCAAGTTCATTGCTAAGGCGATCAATCTCTTTTGCCTGATCCTCCATTCTTTTCCGAGTTTGAGCTCTGGTGTTGTATTGGTGCCGAGAACTCAGGGTGACAAAACTGGAAGGTGAGAGAACCGAGTGTGAGAAATCGGGAGACACATGCAATGCAAGAAAGTAAATGATGCTAAAATGTGGATGAAGATTTCATGGGATTCAATCATTGACGAATGTCGTGGGGTACCAAGGAAATCTTTTTCTTGTTTTTTCATTTTATATTTTTTTTATTTATGGTATCCCGCGATATCCATTAATGATGTTTGAACTCCATGAAATACAATGCGATGAGATGCTTTATGGATGCAATGCATGAAAACACACAAAGTCCTAGGTTAAAGGCTTGCATGAGGTTCAAAGGCAAATACCCTCCCCTGAAGTTAGATGGTTCATCCTGTCCTACAAAAGTAACCGGGTTCTAAGGGATCTCAATATCATTGATCCTTCACAAGGGTGGTTGTTCAGAAGGCAACTTACTTGCCAACCAAAACCCTCCAAGTTTAAGATCTCAATGAGCGTAGTATCGAGTGTCAACCAACTTTAGTCTGCACCAAAGCCGGTTACCTCACTACTTTCTAAAGGCCAAGATGAGTTAACTAGGGTTCTAAAAGTCAGTTAGTGCGTTGACAACATATGGCAGCCTCAATATTATCCTCAACTTGACTTAAGGAATATAAGCACCAACCAAGAAGTCGCACTAACCATGGCCACCAGATCAACCGTATCGATATACGTCGTACAGTTTCCTTGGTCTATTGCCATTTACCTAAGGTACACTAGATCCGGGTTAGGACCTATCTCACAGCACAAGGAACAGTCCCACAATCAAAGCGCAAATATATACATGCAAATGAATAATAACACAGATAGTAATAAATATGAACAAGTTAGGGATAACCCTCAAAAGTTTAGGTCTCCCCAGTGAAGTCGCCATTTTCTGTTGCGGTGGAAATAGGATCACAAACTATTAATGAGTTTGAATCACAATTCAATTCACAACCGCTCTTTGATTTATCCGAAGGAAAAGGTCAAAAGAGGGAAAAACCTATTTTGCATCGTAAACACAATGCGGGGAAAGATCTAGGGTTCGGGGGTTGGTTAAATTTAGGGAAGGTATTAGCACCCTAAACTTCTGTAGTACTCTACAGGAACCTTTTGTTCAGATGTTTACTATTTGCTTTATTTATTTGCTTAAGGTATATGTACATAAGGATTACAAGTGAGAAAAGAGACCTAAGGGGTTAATTCTAAGTTTACTCGGCAAGACATCGCATCTTGTGCCTACGTATCCTTACGGGAGTGGAATCAGAGTAATCGTAGTTCCCCTCAAAAGGGAGGTTAGAGACTTCTTGACTGTGGTCAAGGTCTCAATGGGGAATAAACGTATCTTAGGGACACGCTTACGCGGAGTGTAGAAACTCCAATATCTATGTTGTAAATTGTTAAGTGAATTAGGGTTAGGTTAGGGATTCCGCGGCGGGAAACCCTAAAATGAGTGCGGCGACCCTTTTGGCATAACACTAGGATAAAAGCAATTTTGCCCACGGCGGGACACCTAGGCTAAACAGGGTTTGATCCATTAAAGGGGTAAGGCTATTGACTCGGCGGCCAAAAGGCTGGACCTAATCCTTCGGAAGATAAAACTGTAAAAAAAATGTGAAAATATGACAAATCATTATATGGAGGAATAATTAAGGTACAAAAATAAGAAAAGTAATAAAGGCAGAGGGTATAAAGAAACAAAGAAACATTTCTGAAAACATGAAGAATATGAAAATATGTAATGACACTTAGAATGAAGTGAGGGAGGAAAATAGTGTGGGGCTGTGGCCACCACAAGCACATCTCAACCTCAAGCATGCAAATGAAATGCAGGAATAAAGAAAATAAAAGGTACACAAAATGACACGGCAAACATAAGGAGTTCCTTACGAAAAGGTTTTAATTTTTTAATATTTTAATTATGTAAAAAAATGTTTTAATTTTTTTAATATTTTAATTATATATATAAAAAGGTTTTAATTTTAAAATGGAATTACTTAGTTAAAAAAAATTTAAGTTTAAATTATAAAAAAAATGTTAAGTTTAAATTATATATAAAAAAAAATGTTTTTGGGAACAAAAAGGTTTTTTTAGAAAAAAATGTTTACGGGAACAAAAAAAAAAGCTTTTTTTTGGAAAAAAATGTTTACGGGAACAAAAAAAGGTTTTTTTTGGGAAAAAATGTTTACGGGAACAAAAAAAGGTTTTTTTTTGGGAAAAATGTTTTAGTTTTAATAAAAAAGGTTTTGATTTTGAAAAAGGTTTTGATAAAAAAAAATAACAATAGAATTGCAAATGCAAACAGACAATTAATGGACATGCAAACAATCCTATACGACACAATCATGGTTCATACAGATCAAAATCTACGGATCTAAACAACAATGAAGGTTAACATGGCAAGGATGCAAATAAATATGAAAAATGCAAAGGATTTAGTAATTTAACGGACCTAAACACATTAACATGGCAAAATATGCACATAAACATGAAAAGGCAAAATGTTTAGTAATTTAACCTACGAAGCGGAGGTTTGCTTCGGTAAATGTGAAAAAGGTTTGAATAAGGGAACACTGGAGAGCTCCAATCCTTCTGACGAGTTGTGGGAACGACCGCCTTTCTTCTCTGGGGATCTCCTTTGTTTCTCCCTCTCTCTCCTCTTTTCGGAAGAAAACCTTCTGACCCCTCTTAGGTTTTTTCATTCTCTCCTCTTTTCCAACAAGGCAACACATGTATATATAGGGAACAAATTAGGGTTAACACCAAATTGTCAATAATGTCCCTAAAGCCCATTTTAAAGCCCAAACTAAATAATTAGTTAAGAAAAAATAAAATTTAAATAATTTAAAATAATTAAAATAAACTTAAAATAAAAACTAATAATCCTATTGATTCCTAAAATAAAAAATATTATAAAAGGAACAAAATTTTTCAATATTTTTTTATTTTATGATTTTTTGGATATTTTTATGAATAATTTAGAAAAAAGTGAAAAAAATAATATTTTAAAAAATGATTTAATTAAAATACGAAAATAATAATTAAATAATAATAAAAAACTATTTTTGTTATTTTTTTAATGAAAGATAGAAAAATTTAGAGTAAAAATAATAAAGAACAAAAAAAGTGACAAAAAAAAGATTTAATTTTAAAAAAGTTAGAAAAAAAAAATTTAGTTTTAAAAAGGTTAGAAAAAAATATTTAATTTTAAAAAAGTTAGAAAAAAAGATTTAATTTTAAAAAGTTAGAAAAAAAAGATTTAAAGTTAGAAAACAAGATTTAATTTTAAAAAGAAGTTAGATTTTTATTTTTTAAAAAAAATATTAGAATTTGATTAAAAAATGTGTTAGAAATTAATTTAAAAAAAGGTTATAAAAAATTTACTCTTGAAGAAAAGAAAAAAAAAGTTAAATTTTAATCTAAATCCTAAAAGTTAGTAAGAAGAGCTTTAAATAAATAAACTAAATAGAAAAAAAAAAGTTAATAAAAAATATTAGTGAAGTTATAAAAAAAATTTAATTAAATTATTATTAGTTAAAAAAACAAGATCTAAAAAAAAGGTTAATTTATTAGGTTAATAAGAATTTAAAATAAAAATAAAAAAGAAAGGGTAAAATTTGGGGTATTACAGTGATGTTGAGTGTTCTGTTACTAGCGGCGATGTCAGATATTTGTGGTTTCCCAGCAGCGATGTTGGATATTATGTGTATTACTGACGGTGATGTTAGGTATCATTGGTTCCCCCAGCGACGAGGTTGGATGTTTGTTACTGACGGCGATGTCAGATTATCTTTGATTTTTTCGGCGGTGACGTTGGATGTTTGTGTTTCTGGCGGCGATGTCAGAAGATGTGGTTCTCCCGGCGGCGAGGTTGTATATTTGTGTCTAGCGGCGATGTCAAATATGTTAGTTTTCAGCGGCGACAGCGGATGTTCTGGTTATTGACAACGATGTCAATGGTTTAATCAACTTTGTATGGTCAGACGGCGATGTCAAACGTTTTATTGTGACTGACGACGAGGTCAAGAGATTTATCAGTTGAGTGTTCTTTGAATGACTGGCGGCGATGTCATAGAATTGTATCTTGGGATTTTATACCTGTTTTATCCAACAGAGTTCTAAGGGCGATGTTAGCTAGTTTATCGACTTAAAGTAGAAGTTTGATGGCAATGTCAACTGTTATTATAGACTTAATGTCATGACTGACGGCGAGGTCAGAAGGATTTAATACAGATAATTGACGGCGAGGTCATATGCTTTTCAGACTGTGTATCATTATTGTTTTCTCAGACTGGTTTTCCCCAAGCGAAGTTACTCGTTAAATTTCTATTTTCCCCCAGCGGAGAGTGTTTGTAATTAGAGCCGTTACCTCAGTAGGGTTTGCAGTTTTATTTCGGCAGTTGGCAAATTTCCGGGTTCTTTGGTATTCAACCGTCTTTTACCTTGATTGCGTGAAAGCCATTCGCTTTTCACCCATTCAGGTCCAAGTCGTTTGAATAGGGGCAGCTTTTGCACCCCAAAATTTGCTCAACCTTTTCTTAACTTGGTTTATGTTTCACTTCATTTCATTTTTGTTCTAGCATTTGCATTGCATAGCATTTTTCATGGAACAGGGGATCAAAAGGATGTGCATAGCAAGAGAGGTCTTCTCATGGCATTGAACCAAGGCAAGGGTTGTTACTCAAGCTTGAGTGGTCATCAGGACATCTTGAAGTGGTCATTGTTTTGTGAAAGGATAGATGGATGTGTGTGGGTCAGCTCCTAACTAGGAGGCCAACTGAAGAGCATCAGAGGTTTATGAATGCATGGTTTTGGGTATGAGATGTTGAAGGAGTTCATTGAGTGCCTTGAGGGTCATTGTGGATCTTATTCAAGTTGTTGTGTGAAGTGGAACAAGCCACAGTTGAAAGTGTTGCAATTAGGGTTTTTTATCTGGCAAATCCTCAATCAACTGTGCAATTGAAGAAGATTGAAACTCAATTCAAAGTTTCTATGGTCATGGGATGTTGTGTTAAGACATATGAGACATCATTTCAAGTTCCATTCATCAAGGGTTAAGTGTGTGAGAAGTTACTAAATTAGGCTTCTTAGGGTAAAATTCCCTATTTAGTGTCTGACTTCAAGACCACCTACCTCAAGATACAAGTCTCATCTCAATTTTTGGCCAACATGGAACTTTTAGAACATGTTCTTAGCTTTAATTTGAGTACTAGAAGTCCTTGATTGGATTTATATAACTCAAGTTATGATCCAGACAAGTTACAGGACATCTAAGGGATGTGATTTTGGTCAACAAAAGTCAACCAACTTCCAAGCCATTTTTTCCCTAGAAGGATGTTTCTCCTAAACTTTTGGCCAGCATGAAAGTTGTAGGTATTGATCTTAGCTTTCCAAATTGTACTAGAATTATTTCATCTGATTTGTAGAACTTAAGGTATGAGGTTTACAAGTCCGGGGTATTTTGGGAAAGTAAGATTACAGGTCATAAAATTATAGGTCCATTTCACCAACTTAAGTACTTCAAATGGAAATCTTTTCAACATGAAACTTGCTCCAAATAGGGCCATTTGCATTACCAAATCATCTTTTCTCATGGTGAGGGCTTGGATTGAGAATTTGGAGTTTGAATTTTTCATAAAGGAGGCTTAAATTGAGAATTTGAAAATTATTTGATTTTGAACTTTTTCAAGGCAAGTTTGTGCATTTTCTAATTGCAAATAATGTTTCAAAAGCATTGTCATTGTCACATTGGAAATTTGAGGTCTCAAAATAGGCCATTTTCATGGTTTCTTCCTCTTGAAGTAACAATTTGTAAATCAATCATAGGATTAAAATCAAGCCTCAAAACCAAGCCCTTTGATCAACTCAAGTGATTTGCAGTGGATTTGGATTAAAAACCCAGCTGGTGTAGTGGTAAAAACGTGTATGGCAACTTGAAAAAAAGTGTGAAAAGTGAATTTGTGAATTGGGTTGTTTAGCTTCAATAGGAGCCCCATTTGATCATAAACCCAACATATAAGTATCCCAGATGAAAATTGGATAAAAGCTAGGTCATTTTCGTGCAAAGAAAGCCATAACACGTTTGGAGAAAGTGGAGGAAACTCAAAAAACGATTTCTCAGATTCAACCATTTTCAGACAAAATTAAGCATTCAAACACCTCCATTGAAGTTCATGGAGTGATTCTGAGCACATTTCATCAAGCTTCAACGCATTTTCAAGGCCCAGTGGAGGCTCTCCACTAGGTAAGCTATCTTTCAAAATTTCCTCATTACATGAAGCTATCCTGTGCCATATTTGATGCTTTGTAATCCACATGTTGTATAGATCGTTCTGGCCATGTCTTGTTTTGTTTGGTGACAACTTTTGTTGATGACTTGATTTTTGTGTGGTTCGGTTTGAGCATTCCATGGGGTTTTGAGCTTAACTAATGTTGAATTTGTGGCCTATGCAACACGTAGACAACTTCTGGGTGGTTTTTATTAAGTTTCCTTGAACTTTGGTTTTTGGTGCTTCACTTTGTTGTTTTCGATTTTGAGAATGTGCGCGTGTTTTGTGAATTTTGAGGGAGGATTTGAGATCCTTGTGATCTCTAGCATGATTTTGATATAAGAAACATGAGAAATGGTTTAGTTTTGCATTTTGTGTGTCGTTGGTGGTGGTATACGGTGGCCGGAGCGAAGGTAGGAGATGACCGGAATTTCTCTCCGACAAACTGGTTTTGGGTTGACCTGCTAATGGTAGAAGATGATGCCACAACCGTTGGATCTTGCTTTTTATTTTTTGGACCGCTTGAATTTCATTGTCCATGTTTGAATATCATTTATTTGTTGGCAGACTTACAGCCGTCTGATTGTTTGCCTTGTGATCATGTGGTTCCGTGTGAGGGTCTTTTGTGCACCTTGTTTGACTCGTAGCATGGGGTTTCTAGTTTTGTTTTATTTTGTTTGACTCTCTGGGTGGGCTTGGGGCACATGTGCTATCTGCACCCCCTGATAGGCCCAGTTCTTGTTCTGAACGCATATTAGTTGCTATCTGCACCACATTTTTGTTTTATTTTCATTTCTTTTATTTCATTTTTATGTTACAATCTAATTTCTTATAAATCATTCCCCAATTAGTTAAATTCACAAAAAAATGTTTTTAGACACTTTGAATTTTATTTTATTTTATAATATTTTTATTTTATTTTTATTATTTTATTTTCATTTACAAAAGGAATTAAATATTGGGGATGTTTATTTGAATTAAATTGTAACATTTGTTCTCTCTTGATTTTTATTTCTAGGTTTAAACTTCTCATTTTTGCATGAAAATTTTTAAGCATTGCATTAACATGTTGATTGATCTTTATATAATTTTTTCATAATTTTTAGGTACCATTTCCATGTAGTTTGAATTGTCTTTTTATTCCCTCTCCATCTTTGCCTTAATTTGGGACATTCTTGGTGTTTGCCCTCTGTTGAGGCACTTTCCTTTTGAATCTCAATCTCCCCTTTGGACCCCTGGTTCCCAATACCTTGGGGGTCCCTTGAGATTTTATTTGTCATTTTTAGGTGCATTTTAATATTTTTCATGTATTTTTCAAGTTGCTTCATGTTTATGCATCTCTACTTGTGTACTTGATTTGTTTTGCTTCCAAAATCTTGGTTGTGCATTGTTGATGAACCTTATTTTAATTGTTTCATGTTAGGGGCTTGTTATATGTCTTGTGTGCCAATTCATAGTTCTTTACCTTATGCATAAGTTTTTCATTTGATCTCATACTTTCATGTTTGCACATTGTGTTTCCATATGTGGTGTTTGCTTGAATCCTTTGATGTTGTTGTTTGCATTTGCTTGTGATGTTTTTTCTTTAGCTTTTGAGATTTCTTCTCCTCATCCCCCATTATGTCCTATGAATTTGGAATACTACTTAAGGTTGCTTGGTGCCTCCTTAGGAGGAACTTGAAGCTTGCCTAAAGTAATGAATCCATGAGGACTTTTTCTCATTGTTTTTGTTACTTGTCTTTGGTGCATCTTCTTCTCCTCTTCTCTTGAATTTATTCATACTATGGCTTGAGGTTGAGATGAGCTTTTGGAGGCTCCAGACCCACACATATTTCCTCCCTCACTTGCATTTCATACTTGTCTTCCTTGTTGCATTTGTGTTTGCATTCTTCATTTGCATTGTTTCTTCTTATTGTTTCTTCTTCTTTTTGTCTTCCTTCCCTTAGGATTTCTAACCTCTCTTGAACAAGAGAGGTTATGATAGACATTAGGGTTCTAACTATGCATGATAACATTAGGTAGTCCCCTTTCAAACTCAACTTTAGGAACATCTTGCATGACAACTTTTAGGGTTTGGACTAGTCCCCCTTAGTTTGTTCCCTTTCTCTTCTCATCTTCAAACAACTTCAATCCATCTAATAAATATAATGAGTGTTGTGTCATGAGCCTTGTACTTGGGAAATGGTGATTGAGTGGTTACCTCTCAATTGCCTAGAGTGTTTAGTATACGTCCTTAGGACAATATGCGATGCATTCGATCCTAGGTTTTAGACTTTGTTGCAACATACATTATGAACACTCTAACTCAAAACACTTCTTCTCTTAAAAAGCAAAAAAACAACTCAAACTCTTTTTCACCCCTTGGGGTCTTAATCAGGAAAACCTTTTCACAAGCAAGAGTGTTTTTAACTTTCAGTCCTATTGCAAACGGTAACGCCTAAGTCTCCAAGGGTCGAGCTGCATACACCAACTGCTAGAACTGTCTGTTAACCCTACTCAGATTAAAAACTTTTGAACAGCCCATGTTCCCGTAAGCCCGAACTACGTTTGCTCTGATCTTTCATACCAGATGAAAGTACGTAGGCACAAGACGCGATGTCTTGGCGAGCATCCTTCCCCCCTTCTTTAGCCGTAGTTAGGAGAACTACGTTGACTCTGACTTTCCCATTGCACGAGGGAGTACGTAGGCACAGAGCGGTGATGCTCTGCCGAGTCGGTTTCTCTTTCCTTTTTCTTTTGTCCTTAAGCCTTTAGCGTAGATAGTTTACACACCTTTTTAGCTAGACAACACATGCGTGGATCCCGTCGAGTACGACGGACGTGAGGGGTGCTCATACCTTCCCCTTGTGTAACCGACTCCCGAACCTAGGAATTGGTTGCGATGACCTTGTCTTTTCCCGTTTTTGTCAGGTTTTTTCCGATCGTTTCCTTTCCCCTCTCTTTGGGATAAATAACGATAGGTGGCGACTCTGTTAGTCATTGTCGGCCTCTTTTTTCGCAGTAGCGACACAGACCCCTGCTCACATTGATGGTTTTATTGGCGTGTGCGGCATCCAGGCCCTGGCTAGTGATTATTCCATTGGCATGAGCGGTACCCAGACCCTGGCTAGTGTTGGTCTATCGAGTCTGCGCGGTATCTAGACCTCGACTAGATTTTGGATGAATGCGGTTATTCTTATCACATTCTCCCCAACAGAGTTACTTGTTTAAGTTTCTCCTTGCTCCCCAAGCAGAGTTATTTGGATGCTTGATGATGATATCAGATGATTCTCTCCAACTTAACGTTGTTGCCTGTATGTTAGCAGATGTTTATTCCGACTGCATGTCGAGGTTTTCTGATCAGTAATCAGTCAGCTTATTACCGTTGCAACTCTTCAGTTCAGGTATTCAACCGTCTTTTACCTTGATTGCTTGAAAGTCGTTTGCTTTTCACTCAGTCAGGTCCAAGTCGCTTGAATAGGGGCAGCTGTTGTACCCTAAAATTTGCCCAAACTTTTTCTTTGCTTGGCTTATGTTTCATTTCATGTTTCTAGCATTTGCATATGCATAGAATTGTTCTTTACAGGGGATCAATTGAGGTGTGCATCTCAAGAGAAAAGTATTAAGGGTTCTAAGCTCAAGCAAGAGTGTTTACTCAAGTTATCAAGTGCTTATTATCATCAGAGGATCACAAGCTCATCGATATGGATATGAGATGCTTAAGGAGCTCATGGAGTGCTCTTGAAGCCATTGTGGAGCTCATCTAAGTGGTTATGTCATGTGCAAGAGGTTGTAGTCAAGGATTGTACACCTAGGGTTTCAGCTGCTTAGTGCAAGGTCAACTGAGAGTTTGAAGGAGACTAAGACTTGGTTTTAAGTCATTGGAGTCATGGATGGTTGTGTGGAGATATATAGAATGTTATTTCAATATTAAATCAAGAAGAATTAAGAGTGTGACAAGTTACTAAATTAGGGTTCAAGAGGTTGTCAGTGTAAAACCCCTTGTTTAGTGCCTAACTTCAAGACCACATATCTTAAGATACAAGTGTAATCTTACTTTGATGCAAACATTAGACTTGTAAGTCATGTTCTCAGCTTTCTTTTGAGTACCAGAACTCATCCATTGGGTTTCTAGAACTCAAGTTATGATTCCATCAAGTTATAGGTCTAAGATGAACATACTCTTCAGCCAACAAAAGTCAAGCAACTTCCAAGAAACGTTTGACCTAGAATCATGTGTCTCCTCAACTTTTGATGAACATGAAAGTTGTTCCTTATGATCTTAGCTTTCCAAAAAGTCCTAGAAGCCCTTCATCGCATTTGTGGAGCTCAAGTTATGAAGTTTGCAATGCAGGGGTATTTTGGGAAAGTGAGATTATGGGTCATTTTCATTATAGGTCTTGTTCATACCTTTGTGCACTTCAAATGAAACTTTCTCCAACATGAAAATTGCTCCAATTGACTTACATTTCCTCATGGAACACAAGATTATCATGAATTGTGCTTGGATATGGAGAGTGGTGAAGAAATTCAATGGAAAAATGACATTAACATGGTGAATTCAATTGAATTGGTTCTTGAACTTTTTCATGCCATATTTGTACTCAAAATGATTTACATTTGTCTAATAAGTAACATCACCAAGAAATTTTGGTTCATGCTAGCAAATACACGTGAAAAATGCAAGTTACTTCAAGAGAAAGTTTCAATTCAAATCTCCATAATTGGATCAAAGTAAAGCCCATTTCCAATTTACATGTCCAATTCATGTTCTCAACTGATGATTCAGATGAAATTGAAGGGAGTTTGGAGCCAAAACCACGTGTGCATGAACTAACTTTCCAATTTGGGCACTTTTGTAATTCACCATAACCAAGCCATATTGTGCCTTCATTTGCATCCAAATCCATCATATAAAAGTTCAGAATGAAGTTTGAGCTCTCATTTATGCAATTTTGTGGAGAGAGAGCAGAATTGAAGTTTGAAATTAGAGAGCAAATTTGAAAATTGGAAACTCAGATCTGGCACAATTCAAGGCAAATTGAAGTGATCATCCTCTTCCTTGAACTTCATAGAGTGATTCTGCACAGTTTGGCTCAAGCTAATCAGCGTTTGAAGCTCCAACAGAGAGACTCCGTTAGGTAAGCTTCTTTCTCAAAATTCTCTCATGTTAGAACTCAAATCCATGCCATTTTTGTTGCATATGAAGACCTACACCTGGTAGGCAAATTTTGGTTGTTTATTTGTTATGATTAATGAGATTTTAGTTTGGTGCTCAATTTTTCAACTGTTCGATTCTCCTTGTTTATGCATGATAAATGATTTTGGAGGCCCGATTTGGATTCTATGTAACTTTGCCTTCAATTTGATGTAAAATTTTGCACGATTTGATGAGGTTTTGAATCTGCAACTCCGGCCACCTCGTCGGAGAAAACAACCGGAGCAGGGGCTCCAGCGTCTGATTCACTTTCAGGTGAGCTGAGGTGTTTTTCCACGTGTGTGTTGAATCTTTGACCTGACTAGATAAATGGCTCAGATCTGTTCTGACCAGCGCGCGTGGCATGTTGACTTGCCACCTGTATTAGTGAAACGGTGCATTTCACTTTGTGTTTTAAGTTGGGCTTAGAGCACTATTTGCACCCCCTTTCAATCTGGGCCCATTGATTTACACTGTTTTCTTTTCTATTTGCACCGTGTGCAATTTTAATTGTTTTCTGTTTTGATTTAATTCAATTAAAAATAATTCCAAATATCAAAAAATTCCACAAAAAATATTTTAGGACACTTTGATGTGTTAAATAATTTTTGGAAATTTTTATTTTCATTTTTCATTTATTTTTCAATTAAAATTGGATTTTATATTTGGAGGTGTTTTTAAATGAGTTTTTTCTTGTTCTTTTGGTTTCATGCCTAGTTTCTTGACCAATTCTTATCTCCTATGAATGAGACTTCTTCCTCATGTTGTTGATGAGTTGAAGTGTCTCTGAGAATGATTTTGGTCAAGGTTTGACCATTTTTGGTTTGACTTTTAGGTCATTTCTTTTGACCCTCGATAACCCTCCTTCAAAGTGGAGCACCCAAGTGAATCAATTTCTATGGTGATGCTTTGAATTGACTTTGGTTATGTGCTTTTGGACTCTGGTTTCCAACTCATTTATGTGCTTTTGAGATTTTATTTGAGTTTAATTGAGCCATTTTCCTATTTTTGGAGTAGCTTGCAAGTCAAGCTATCCCTAAGGGTGGTTCACACACATACTTGACCTAGTTTGGATGGGAAATGATTCTTATGAACTTCAAATGCTCCTAACTCTTCTTGATTCACCTCCATAACATGTTGAAGTTGTTGAATGCAAACTGTTAGGTCATAAAGTGTTTTGGTTTTGGTTTTGTGTTGCATTCTTTTTAGGCTTTCCATTTGGTTTTAAATGTTGAAGTTGTTTAGGACTTAGATCCTTTCCCATGCCTATTCTTGCAATGTGCTTTGTGTGTTCTTTATTGCCTTGAGAAATTTCTCCTCTTGCTCTTACCTCTGTCCAAGGATCATAGAATCCTATTTGAGATGGTTTAGTCCCTCCTTTGGAGGTACTTTGAACATATCATGAATGGTGATTCCTTTTGAGGACTTTTGGTATGTTTTCTCTTGTTTGATCTTGATGATGATTGTGGTTGAGACTCTTTGAGTTACTTGTTGCACAAGTTTGCTATCCCATCTCTCATCTTGATCTTGATTTGCCTTTTGGCTTTCTTACTTTGTTGTTGGGCTAGTGATTGATACATAAGTGATTGTAAGGATTCTATTCTTCTCACTTTATATCACTTTGGTTTGAATTTGCTTGTGTGTTTCTATGTATATTTCCTTTTAGTTCTTGCATCTTTCATTTGCATGCTTGAGGTTGAGATGTGCTTGTGAAGGCTATTGCCCCACACTTTGTTCCTCCCTCTCTTTTCATTCTAATTGTGCATTACATGTTTGCATTCTTCTTTCTTCTTATGCTTCCTTATTCTCTCTTCTTTGCCATGTTCCCTTAGGACCTCTAATCTCTCTTGTTCAAGATTGATTATGATAGACCTTAGGCTTGAGCCCATGCATGATAACATTAGGTAGCATTCCCTTTTCATCCCAATCATAGGTGCACTTTGTATGAGAACATTAGGTTGAGTCTTAGTCTCCCTTTAGAGTGTGTCTCTCTCTTCTCATCTTAAAACACTTCAAAACACTTAATAAAGGATAATTTTTGTTGTACGCTACGAGCCTTAAGTACTTGGGAAATGATGATTATGGGGGCTCCTCTCAATTGTCTAGAGTGTTTAGCGTATGTCCTTTGGACGATATGCGACGCATTCGCTCCTAGGTCATAGTCTTTAGTGCAACATGAGTTTCAAACCATAACTCAATTCATTTCTTATCCAAAAAACACCAAAACAAACATCAAACCTTTTCATCCTTCGGGATCTTAATTTGGAAACCTTTTTCATAAGGAGAGTTTTGTTAACTCTTGGTTCTACCGCAAACAGGTAACGCCTAAGTCTCCAATGGTCGAGCTGCATACACCTAACTGCTAGAACTAAGTTTTAACCCTACTCGGGCCTAAAAAATTTGAACCAACTTGTGGTCTTGTTAGCTCGAACTACGTTTGCTGTGATTTCTCGTACCAGACGAGGATACGTAGGCATAAGACGATGATGTCTTGGTGAGCAACCATCCCCACCTTCACCCGTAGTTTTCCGAACTACGTTGACTCTGACTTTCCCATTGCACGAGGGAGTACGTAGGCATAGGGCGGCAATGCTCTATCGAGTCTCTTTTCTTTTCTTTTGTCCCTGTGGCCTGTAGCTTAGATAGGTAAATACCCTTTTGATATATAACAATTGTGGATCCCGTCGAGTACGACGGACGTGAGGGGTGCTAATACCTTCCCTTTGCGTAACCGACCCCGAACCCAAGATTTGGTTGCGATGACCTGTCTTCTCCCGTTTTCGTTAGGTTTTCTATGATCGTTTCCTTTCCATCTTTCGGGATAAATAACGAATGGTGGCGACTCTTTTGTCCTTGTCGGCCCCCCTTCGCAGCGATGCGACACTGACTCTTGCTGAGCAAAATTAAATCCAAGAGTAGGCTCTAACTGCTCTAAAGAATCAAAAGAAAAACTGAATCCTGCTGAATATTTAGAGGAGAGTTAGATTTATTGATCTTCCATAAAGGCTTTGATTCTTTTGTGATTTGTTGAATGGAACCTAACCCTTGGTGGGGATTTTAAGGTGGAAGTCAAAGTTTTTTTAGGATTAGAGGAGACTCAAAGGATGAGTTTGAATGTCTTAAAGGTTTTGACTCTCCTGGAGATTGATGTAGGGATAAGGATGACTAGGGTCTATCCCATGCTTTTAGGAAGCCTGAGGGTCCTTGTATGAAGCCCAATAGGAGGTTAGGGATGCTTTTAGGAAGCATGTGGGTCCTTGTATGAAGCCCAAGAGGAGGCTAGAGATGCTTCTAGGAAGCCTGTTGGTCCTTGTATGAATCCAAAGGAGAGGCTAGAGATGCTTCTAGGAAGCCTGTGGGTCCTTGTATGAAGCCCAAGAGGAGGCTAGGGATGCTTAGATTATCTAAGTCTTAAGAAGAGTTCGAGGAAGGTTTCACCGGGAAATAATCCTTTCTTTATTGAACTGTTCTAAGATTAAAAGGGTTTAAAGAAAAGGTTTCGTCAGGAAATAATCCTCTCTTTACTGAAGTTTTTCCAAGGTTGAATCAATTGAACAAAGCCTAAGAGGAGGCTGACTGTATTGGGAAGAAGAATTCCTTTGTGTAGGGGAACTAGTTATTTGAACTAAGTTATACTGATTGACAAGGATCCTATGGTTTGAACTAGCCTAAACTAAGGATGATTCAAATGCTAAGAGAAACTTAACAAGATATGTACAAGCATATATAAAGATATATGAATAAGTATAAAAACAAGTATGGGTTGAATTAAGAAAAGAGGTGGGTCTTATTCTCTGCATAGAGGTCCAAGTGTGTTGTGATTGATTAGATGTTTTCTTTAAAACTGAGTTAGGGTTTTGAGAAATTGAAGAAATTTTTTACTTTCAAGATGAGTTGATCTCTAAGTAAACAAAGGTGTTGGGTCTTACACTCTAGATAGAGGCCCATGAATGTTATTTGTATCTTGTACAAAGCCCAAGATGAATGAGGCTAAAAAAGGGTTTCTATTTACAAAAAATGTTGGGTCTTACACTCTATCAGAGGCCCAGAGTTATTGAAAATAAAGTTTATATACAGAGAGATGGAACTTACACTCCTAGCAGAGGCCCAAAGATTGTTGAAAACAATAGTGATCACACCGTAATTTTGAAAAGCACAACGGGACTTATACTATAGCATAGGCCCTTGAAAAGATTTATTTAGAAAGACGGTTGGGTCTTACACTCTAATAGAGGCCCAGATGATTTGAAATGAAGTTTGAAAGATTGAATCAGAGGGAAAACCCTAATTTCATTTTAAAGGTATTTTTTCAAAGAAATTCAATAAAAAATAATAAAAATATCAAATGAAAACTTTAAAACATGTTATGAACAATGATTAAGGTTTATAAAATTATGTCTTATTCACATGAATATTTAAAATCATTTTAGTTTAAGAAAAATCAAGAAAATAAATCATTTTAAAACAATTTAAAATAATTTTTTTAATATATTAAAAATATATCAAATAAAAATATTTTTGTGATTTTTTAGGTAAATAAAATATTTAAATATGTGAATGATATTTGTGCAAAAACTCATTTCAAAATAAATTAAATTGATTTAGAAAATAATTATTTGAAATAATTAAGAAAAAATATAAAAATATGTAAAAAAAAATGAAAAACCGGAGAAGGATAAAAAAATGGCATGGGTGGGTGTTGAACCCACACCCTAGCACACACATACACATACAACACGCAAGCACAAACCACAGGATGGTAATACATCCTTGTATAAAACCACGTCAATTAATTGATATGCCTAGAAGTGACCTAGGCCTGGCCAAACAAGGTACCCATGACTTGGTTCTTGCCCAAGGGAGGCGAGATTTTTCTTCACTTGCAAGAAGACCATAACTTCTTCATTTCTCCATGAAAATGGATGAAATAAAGATGGACCCTACCTAAATTTTCATGAGAAATCCAATGGTGGTCTTATATTTTTCTAAAGATGCCTGCATTTTAAAACTTGATAGTGGTTTCAAAATAGGCCATGTTTTGCAAGTTCTATGCTACAACTCTATATGGTCACTAATATCATGACAAAACAGTTCAAACATAACAAATATGATATGTATGTGTTATACCCCAAATTTTGACCCCTAGATCACATCATCATTCTAGAAGCATCAACATTGATTATCTAACCATAACCTATTTCAAGTTTGATCTTTGTTAAGATACAAATGAACTAGGGTTTCACACAGTCAGAAATCAGGGTTTCAAGGGATTGATCAGTCAAAGTATTGGATTGATCCTCCATATATCAAGTCTTCATGTCATCAAGGATATCACATTGGATCAAGAATAAATCCAATTTGAGGTTGTAACCCAAGAAAGAAGAACAATGTAGTACAAGAACCCTAATTAGGGTTTCTGATTGAGAAAGTCAATTGTAGTTTGAATTTGGATATAAAGGGTGTTCCAAAGCTTGAATCATGGTCCATTAGGCTCATATGACCCAAGGAAGTCTACCCAATAAGTTTCAAGGCCTCAGAGAACCCAGGACACCAACAGTCGATTCAGAGGTTTTCGATCGTTCGGTTCGTCTGACTGAAAAGCCAATCTATTAACCATCAGGGTTTTAACCCAAAGTTGAATCCAAATATGTTCCCAACATCGTTTAATACCTAATCATGAAGTTTGGTGACCAATTGATCAAGAATTGAGAAGTAATCGAATAGTTGGGAAATTAGGGTTTTGAAAAGGGTCATGCCATAACTCCTTAACCACACATCCAAATGGAGTGGTTCAAAACTTGTTGGAAAGGTCTCAATGAGTCCTTCAAAAGTGATATAGGCACTCATGAGCTGAAAATGCATGAATTTTGAGTTATGAGCAAAAACAAGGCAAGAGGGGGAAAATACACTTAGAAATTTCAAGATTTCTTGACTTGTAAGTCAAGTTTTTAGCATTTTCACAAGGGTTTTTGACCCAGTTTCAAGTGGAATGGATGAAAACCTCAAACATCAATGTTGTAGTAACTAATGGAGGCTTTCTAAAGAGTACAAGTGGGTTACATAACTCTTCATGGAAAAACCAATTCAACATGGATGACTTGATTCCAAAGCTTCCCAAATCAATTCTAATCAAGGATTAAGCCTCATTTCTGATGTTTACATTGTTAATGAACATGCTTAGCATCATATACCATACATAAGCTTGGAATAAGAAATGAAGAAATTCATTGTATAAAGGTGTTGTGGTGAGAATTGTGATACCAAGCTATTGATTAACTTGAATCTTAATTCTTAAAATTCACAACCGGACTTTGATTTATCCAAAGGAAAGGTTAAATAAAGAAAGACCTTTTTGCGCGATGTAACAACAACGCTAATAGATTGGGGATCGGGGGTTGGTTACCCTTAGGGTAGGTGTTTCACATCCTAAACATCTGTAGTATTCTATATGAACCTTTTGTTTGTTTGCATGCTAATTCTTGCTAAATGTTTGCTTATGGCTTGGGATTGGGTATAAGGATAAGGTAAAAACCTAAGGATAGGTTCTAAGTTTTCTCACAAGGATATCGCATCCTCTTCCTACGTATCCTAACTAGGATAGAATCAGAGCAATCGTAGTTTACCTCACTAGGGATAAAGAACTCTTGATTATGATCAAGGTTCAAAGGGGAACAAACATAACGATGCTTGTGTAGAGCTTAACCAAACTCTCTAATCTAAGTTAAGCACTCGAGAAAAGGGAGTAAGTAATCATTACTATTATTCTTACATAGAGTTAACGAACTCTATCTTAAAGTTCTAGTTAAAGACACTCCTAACAAGGGATAGGTCTTCTAGACTTTTAAGAAAAATCTAGTGACTTGGTCCTAACTTAACTAAGAGGGAGATGAATTAACAAAATTTAGAGAAGTGTTATGAGCTATCTATGACCTCGAGGGTCAACAGAGAGGTTTTCCTTTGGAAGGGAAAAAGATGAGGCAACTTGGATGAGAACTAAAGAGTTTCATCATTTGGGGAATAACTTAATAAAGCAATAATCATTCAAACATGATGAAGATAAGAAGCATGGTTACAACCAAGAATAAGCAAGCATATTACAATATCGAGCAAAAATTTCAATCAAGATAAATGGTTACAACCAAATCAAACATCAAGGGGGGTAAGTTCTTTCAAGAATTAGAGATGAGAGGTAAAACCCAATGGCATATCTTAACAAAGTCGAGGATATATCTTAACAATGATAGAAGGGGATCTTGACAAAGATAAATATGTATCTTGACAAAGATGTGGTCTTTTAAAGTTACAAAAAGTCATAGGTATTCACAAACATCAAGTAATAATTAGATAATGTCACAACAAAATGTAAGGTAAAAGTTCAAAACTTCACGGGGAAAACTTTCAAGTTTCAAGAAAAGATCAAACACAAATGCTTACAAGCAAGGAGTTGAAATTCAGTTTCACGTACACGAGGAAGCTAATAATCCAAGTTTACATCAATTTCAAATTAAACTCAAGGACAATGAAATCCAAATTGGAAACGAAGGAGGAAAGATAGGAGGGTGAAAACCCTAAAATGAATCGTAAATTCCTCATAATGCAAAGTGTTTTTAAAATAAAAATTTTAGAATTCTTTAGGCATCATATGAAAATATTCATTAATACAAGAATTTAGAAAAAAGAATCATTCAAAAAGGATTAAAAATGAAGAAGCTATGAATATTTGAATTTGATGATAATTAAAATAAAATTAAATAAAACCAAATTCTAAAAAGAATGGAAATGCCTCCCCCAAGGCTTGAACCCAAGACCATGGGGTCATAGGCTTAAAATTTTGCCAACCCATCCATTTCACGCGTGTGAAACATAATGGAAAGGGAAGAAACAATAGCAAAATCATGAAAAATCATAAAACGCCCAAAAATTGTCCTCGCTGAGGATCAAACCCACAACATAAGGCAAAGCAAGATAAATGAACTCAAGGCAATAACCATTGGGGTGGCGATACATCTAATGTATCAAGCCACCCCAGTTAAACATAAACCTAAAGAGGCATGTTTCTGGGCAAATGACCAAGGCCAACTCAAGTGAAATGTCAAAAACAATTTCATTCAAACTTTGTCAAAACTCAATCAATTTCAGTGAAATTTAATTCAAACATGCTTGTTTTTTGATAAGGATTACAATGGTCCCAACCAAATCTTGAAATAATATCCACAACTCAAAACACGATTGAACGTGCTAAAAAGGATTTTGAGATGCATTTTGAAGTTCATGGATCAAAACAGATGCTCTTGGAGATATGTAAAGGTCTGAGCATGTTTCAAATACAGTATGGGATGAGTTCTAACAAGAATTTTGTTCAAAAGACATTAGAACACAAAAATAGTATGTGAGTTGCAATTGTGTGTTTTAAAAATCATTTTGTAGTGGTAAGACCAAAACAGATGTAATTATGCATAAGCAAGGGCCTGCTCAAGTTTTAAATGTGTCTCTCATGGGTTAAAATCTAAGGAGGAGCTAAGTTTTTCCATGAACCAGAAAATGATTATCAAGTTCCAACTAGTCTAATCAAATGTGTTCAAACAATGATTCAAAGACAGCATCCATCCAAACTACAACAGACCAAAGCCGTACATGAATTACAACAACTTAAGATTGAGCTTGATGGCATCATGATTAACCACCCTCAAGGGAGAAACTAACAGCCAATTCAATTCACTAATACAAACTGCAATGGTTCAACAACATTACAGACCAAGTAAATGGAGAAATCAGACAATCAAACTTTATAAAACTAATCAAGGCAGGCCAGGCTCAAACTGATTGAGTTCACAACTTACAAGTTGAAATGCCAAAGCCAAAACCAACAATCCTTTTCAAAGATTGAAAAATAGTTTTGTTTAAAATAGTATAAAACAAAGTTGGCATCACAATACCAACAGTGATTAGTATATTTCCTTTAATGACAGTTGGAACCTCAAGATGAATAGACCCTAAATTGACAGTTTTAAACTCAAAACAGTTCAACAGTAGTGTTACAACTTATAACAATGTCCAATTCTTCACAAGCTGTCAACACACACATGAAGTAGCAATTCAACAATCAAACAAAGTACCAATTTGCAGCAGCACATCACAATCCCAAGTAAAACAGATGCACATGTAAGTAAAGATTTCATGGATCAGAAGTTAGCAATCTTCAGAACATGATAGTAAGCATACTTTGGTATTTCAATCAATACATGTTGATGAATTCCAACAGCAACTCAAAAAGAAGCAAAAACTCTCAATGTAAAAGCATGATTGAAGAGATTCTGTTGAGAAATGAATCAACATTCTTTGTTGTAAATAAGATGCAAACATAACAAAAAAAAAACAGACTCCTACCATGAGAAAGTAAAACTGGTAGCAAACAGGCATGTCAACAAGGTTTGAAAAGTTTCTTAGAATTTAAAACAGGCCTATGACAGTCTTTCCCACCAAATCTGGCAGCAACCTTAAACAAGGCATTGAAAACAACATTAAACAAACAAAACAATTTGTTTACAAACAGCAAAAGAGCAAATACTTGACATGATTAGAAGATTGGATTATGGCAACAGTTGATTGAACAGTTCTGAAAGTACTACCATGATTATGCTAGCATCATCATAAATTTTATACCTCAATTATCTAACAGATTTATAAGCTAAAAGAGGTTCACTCATGGCAAAAAGTTAATAGCCCTCATAGATTTAACCAAAGTTGAGGCACACAACAGTCTTAAAAACTCATAGGATAACTCTCACTCTAGGTCAAAGCTATGCATCTCACCAAATGATGGCTAATCCAAATACACTAAATAGAGATTCACAAACAAAACTCTCAGCATTTCCAAGATCAGAACACTACCTCCAAGCATGAAATCAGCTCTAAAGAAAAGTCTCAAAACAGGTCCATAGTACCTCAAGCAAAAGAGTCAACAAACTCAAAGGTATGTCAATATGGACTGACAGATCCATACACACATAGCTAGCAGTAGCCTTCATGCAAAGAATGAATCTAGAGACAGTCAAAAAATACATCCTATGCAAGCTAAAGATCCAGGATCATCACCTTTCAAAGTACCCCTAAAACAAGTAGTTAACCAAAATCCTAAGATTTAAGGGGAGGCTATCAAGCTATGACAGTTGGTTTTCAAGGAATGAACATTAAGAACACTAAGACCTGATGATGCCAACAAGGGGAAAATGGGAGGTTCCAACATGATTTGGTGTCCATTCAATATAACATGGTTAAAACCTATGCTCATCATATATTCCACAGCAAATCTCCAACAAAGAGCTCTAAAGGAATTCACCAAGCCAACCATACAAGATAGGCAAATCCAATCTAACTTCAGACATAACAATGTTCAAATATCAAATCATCTCACCTAAGCCTCTCCTATTGACAGTTTTCAAACATCTTTGGTGGCTAAAATTGACATAATAATGCCAAGAGTCTAAACTAATCATGTATCCAAACATCATACCTTCACAAAGTCAAAAACAATACACAAGCCATCTTAATGACATTCCAACTGCAGATGCACATGGTGTAGGTTTCACATACTTTTGACAGCATACATAACAACTTTTAACATGATAATGTACAAACCAATCTCAACCACAAAATAACACATGATGATGCAAACTAGTGAATGAGTTCAAAATGACATACCTCTTGTAGCCCTCTCTATGCTAGCAGCCAAGAAAACCAAAGATCCTTCCTTTTGAGCAAGTTTGTGAAGTTAGTTCCTTTTGAAGAAACAAGCAAATCTTGAGAACAGTTTGAGCAGATGAGATTCCAGTTTTTGTTTGAGACTATGAAAAGCTAATACAACATAAACATGAAGTATTCCAAGGGTTGTGATGGTAGGAAAAGGTTTATGTAATGATCTAGTGTGAAAAATGCATAAAAGTCAAAGTAAGGTGTATGAAAAGTTGACTTTTTGTTCTAAGTGTTTTTTGAGGAAACCAATGGTGGGAACAGCTTCAAATGATCATTCTTAGGGTGTGTATATGGTCTTTGAAGTGTTTTTGGATTAGGAACAAGAACTGGTGTGAAAAATGCAAAGTGGAGAAATTGGTGGTTTTGTGAGATTTCTTCACTTTCAAGCAAAGGGAGAAAGAAAGTTAGCTATGTATTTGTGATGTTTTTGATAGCTCTAGTGTGAAGAATGGAATGGGATGGAGCATCTATTTATAGGCTAAGGGAAGAGTTTGGGGCATATTTGATTTTTTGCCTTTGGAGGGAAGTTTTGGAAGAAAATCCATCCAAGATCATATGGCAGCTGTGCATATCAGTTCCTTGACTCAATGCAGGTAAAACCTCAAGTGAAATGAAGGATATGGAGGTGACTGAAGTGAAGCTAGTGTGTAGGGGACTGTAGTTGTAAGTTTTCCCTCATAAAATTTCTCTTTCCTCCTTGTTTTTGAATAAAATAATGACAACTTGCTTGCAACTTGCAAAGCTCTCAAAACCTCATTCTTTCTGCATTTTCTAACCATCATCCTCTCTAAATATCAGATCAAAACATGATCCAATGGTTGAGAATGATTCAAGTGGATGAAAAGTGAATTTGTGGAAAAGTTGAAATGGTGCATTCAAGTGTTGAAATCCCAACTTTCTGGATTCATAACTCTCCGCTCACAAGGGATTTGGAGGAGTTCTAGTACTTTTTGGAAATCCCTCTTGGAGCTCTACAACTTTCATGTTTTCATGATATTCAAATTCCAAGTGGAAGTAGGTCAAAAAAATCCTCAAAAAATCCCTCTTTTTTCCCCATGTGTCAGTTTTACACTTTTGTAGGACTTGCCAAGACCTTTCTAACAAGCTTTGAACCAACTCATTTGGATGTGTGGTTAGGAAGTTATGGTCTTACCCCTTTCAAAACCCTAATTCCCAACTTTTTCGTTTACTCCCCAATCCTCTAGCAAATGGTCATGAACCTTCATGGATAGGTGTAATATGTTATTAGGAACATTTTTGCTTCACACTTTAAGGTCAAATTCCTTATGGTTGAAGAGTTGACTATTCGGTCAACCGAACGATCGATGACTACCGCGTCGACTGTTGATGTTCTAGGTCTTCTGAGGACTTGAAACTTCTTGAGTGGACTTCAATAAGCCATATGAACTTCATGGACCATAATTCCATCATTGGAACACCTTTTAAATCAAAAGTCAAACTACGGTTGACTTTTCCTAATTGAAAACCCTAATCGGGGATCATGAACTGCATTGTCTTTAATCTTTGGGTGATAACCTCAAATTGGATTCATACTTGACCCAATGGAATGTCTTTGATGATGTGGAAACTTGTTTCATGGAGAATCAATCCAATACATTGACTGATTAAACCATCGAAACCTCAACTCTTGATTGTATGAAACCCTAATTCACATGTATCTTTAACAAAGACAAACTTGAAATAGGTTATGGTTAGATAATCAAATGAATATGATCCTAGAATGATGATGGAGATCTAAGGGGTCAAAATTTGGGGTGCAACAAATGCCCATATTTAAATATCTTCACCAGATGGCAATGATATATGACACTCCTCATGGAATCGTAGTGAAAGGTATTTAAATATAACAAACCAAAAATTTTGTCCCTTTGGTCCGACGGTATGCAAAGGAAAAATGCTAAAATTCAATGAATTCCAAATGATGCTTTATGATGCTTGAGTGCAAAACAGATGCAGACGCACGAGTAACAAATAAAAGAACGACAATACGACGAGTAACTACTCGCAGGGGAACCAACACACTGGGGAAAGAGAATACGCTCCACTAGGGAAGAAGGAAAATTTCCACCAGGGAAGCGAAAGACCAGAGACACGAACCTCACTAGGGATAACCAAATGAGGAATTTCCTATAACGAAGAGTTCGAACAAGATCTTCAGGAAAAGACTGAAAGCAAGACCAGACGCACCTGGGATGCTAGTAACCACTAGATCTCCGATACTCGACTGAGGAAAGCAAAGGCTTCGCTGGGAATACTGGTGTCAACCAGATTTAACAAACCGTTCAAATGGTGCTAGTAACTACTAGATTTCTTGGGAGTGATGGTGATGACCAAACCAGAGTTCCAATGACAATTGAGATTCCTAAACAAACATAGGCAAAATACAAGACCTTAGCTGAGCAAGTTGGCATCAACTAACTCACGGTACCAATAACAATTAGCTTTTAAGCAATGTCAGTAACCACTGGACTTAGAAAGGACTGGTGAAGACCAAATTGGGGTACACCAATAACAATTGGTTATGGTAGTGCTAGTAATCACTAGACTTAACTGGGAGGATTGGTAACAACCAAATTTAATATCAATAACCATTGGATTTAAGCAATACCAGTAATCAGTAAATTTTCAAAGGGTTTGGTGACAACCAGATCAAAGTACCAATAACAATTGGGTTAAGAGGTGCTTGTAACTACTAGGCTTTCTGAGGGAATTAGTAACCATTAAATCAAACACCAATAGCCATTGGATTTTCAAACAATGCTAGTAACTACTAGACTTGGAATGAGTAGTAACAACTGAGTCAAAAGGTACCAACAACGATTGGGTTTAAGCGATGCCAATAACTATTGGACTTATTGGGAAAGTGGTAACAACCAACTTAAATACCAATGACCATTGGATTTAAAAGCAATACTAGTAACTACTAGATTTCAACAAAGATTGTGAATAACTGAATCAAAGGGATTCCAATAATGATTGGCTTTAATCAGAGCCAGTGACTACTGTTTTTTGAAAGATTATTGGTGACGACCAAACCACAGTACCGAGTAACATTTGGTATCAAACAATGCTAGTGACTGATTATCGGTGACAACTAAACATCTTAGTAATTCAGATATTGCTAGTCATGACTAGCTTCCCAAAGGAAAACTAGTAATCACAGGATCACTGACAACGGTGGGGTATCAACCGCAAAGCGAAAGTTGTGGCAACGGATCAAAGAGTGAGGTAACGACCAAAGGATCTCAAAGGAAACAGCCAAACAAATAGAACCCAAAGCAAATGCAAACAAATACGCATGTTGATATGATGTTGTATGTGAAATGCAGACCGACCCACGAGGGAGAAGGAAAGAGCAAAACAAGGAAAACAAATAGGGAACCCATCACACTGAGTCTCAAATGTTTCAAACTGGATGGCGCTTCTTTTGAGATAGATAGCGATCTTACAAGATAAACAATATTGTTGAAAACTTGCAGAGGAGAAGTCCTGGCTTAAGAGCGGGGATTGCTGTTGGACGCATCTTGTTTTGGTTAGAGGTGACAACAAGCTTTTACGGTTCTGAGAGTTGTGTAATACTGTCAGATTACCTCTAGAGCTTTTCAATATGCTTTGTCAAATCAGTTCTCTTTAAAACAAAATTTAAGTTTTTCAAAACACTTTAGTTTTTGAAGGAATCTTTATTAACAAATAAGTGAAATTGCATAACAAAAATAGAAGATCATAACAATGATCGGCCCAAAATCTGATTTTATTCATGGACAAGAACTTTACAAAGGGTAAAGTCTCGGGAACGAATACATTTTGGAAAAATGACAACAAAAGGAGTTACAGAATCCCACAAAGATCCAGTCCTACTAACTAACAGTCCATTAACTTCGTTGTTTCTGACGAGAATGACAGACGTTGATTTTGAAACAACACCTTGCACGAGGCTTTGCCCCTACGTTTGTCGGCTTTTGCTCTTCAGGCTTCTGCCTTGCTGAAGTGTTGATCCACCTTTCTAGGCTTCCCATTTAGGCGTAGTACTTTCTCACTGCATCTGAGTTGATAGGGTACTTGAGTTGTTTGCCATCCATGGTATCAAGAATTAGAGATCCTCTAGAGAAGACGGTCTTCACAATAAAAGGTCCATCATAATTGGGCATCCACTTTTCACGTATGTCCTTCTGTGTTGGTAGAATTTTTCTGAGTACCAGCTCTCCTTCTCTATACTCTTTGAGATGAACTTTCTTGTCGAATGCTCTTATCATCCTTTGTTGTTAGATCTGACTATGACACATGGTCATCATCATTTTCTCATCTATGAGTTTCAATGAATCGAACCTTTCTTTTATCCCTTCGTCTTCTTCGAGCTCTGCTTCTGTTAAGATTTTCAAAGAAGGTATCTTAACCTCGATGGGTAGCACGACATCCATCCCATACACCAAGGAAAAGGGGGTTGCCCCTGTTGAAGTTCGCACTAATGTTCGATACCTATGTAAAGCAAATGGTAACATCTCGTGCCAATCTTTGTACGTTACAACCATCTTCTGTATTATCTTCTTGATATTCTTGTTTGCAGCCTCGACTGTGCCATTCATATTGGGTTTGTAAGGAGACGAATTGTGATGTTTGATCTTGAAGTTATCACAAAGTTCCTTCATTATCTTGTTGTTCAGATTTGACCCATTGTCAATGATGATCTGGTCCGGGATACCATATCGGCAGATGATTTCCTTTTTGATGAAGCGGGCGACCACTTGTTTTGTTACGTTTGCATACGACGCTGCTTCTACCCATTTGGTGAAGTAATCAATAGCAACTAGGACAAAACAATGGTTGTTAGAAGCTTTCGACTTTGTTGCCCCAATCATGTCTATGCCCCACATTGCGAATGGCCATGGTGATGTCATCACATTGAGAGGATGTGGAGGAACGTGCACTTTGTCAACATAGACTTGGTACTTATGGCATTTCCGAGCGAAGAGGATGCAGTCCGTCTCTAGAGTTAACCAAAAGTAACCAGCTCTTAAAATCTTCTTAGCCATGGCGTGGCCATTGGCATGAGTACCGAATGTTCCTTCGTGCACTTCAGTCATTATGAGACTTGCTTCTTTTTCATCGATACATCGAAGCAAAACCATGTCATGGTTTCTCTTGTAAGGGATGTCATTGCTGATGAATAACTTAGATGACAATCTTTGTATGGCTCTTTTATCAATTTTGGATGTATCAGCTGGATATTCTTGATTTTGAAGAAAGTTCTTGATGTCATGGAACCAAGGTTTCTCATCAGATTCTTCTTCTATGGTCATAACATATGTTGGCATTATTCTTCTTTTGATGTGAATCAGAGGCGCCTCGTTAACAAATTGGACCTTCCACATTGATGCCATCATGGCTAGAGCATCAGCGATGTGATTTTTCGCTCTCGGTACATGCTTGAAAGTGATTTCATCGAAGTATTCAACCATCTCGAGGATGTGAGTTTTGTAAGGGATCAACTTCTCATCTCGGGTTTCCCATTCTTCTTTGAGTTGATAGATCACCAAAGCAGAGTCGCCGATCACTTCCAGGATTTTGATGCGGAGATCAATGGCAGCTTCCAACCCTAGGATATAAGCTTCGTATTCGGCTATGTTGTTAGTACATGAGAAACAAAGTCGAGATGTGACAGCAGTATACCCTCCGGTTGGATTTTTCAAAACAACTCCAATACCATGTCCGTTTTTGTTTGACGCTCCATCAAACATCATTTCCCATTGGGACCCAGGGTCGGGACCTTCTTCAGGAACGAGTTCTAGTTTCATTCGTTGAATGTACATCACATCTTCATCAGGGAACTCAAACTTGAGTGGCTGATAATCTTCTACGGGATGCTCTGCGAGGTGTTCTGACAAGACACTTCCTTTGATATATTTTTACGTAATATACTGAATGTCATACTCTGACAAGAGCATATGCCATCTGGCCAATTTCTAGTTTGAGCCGGCTTTTCAAAGATGTACTTGATGGGGTCCATCTTAAAAATCAGCATTGTGGTATGGCAGATCATATACTGTCTTAGGCGTTTGGCGGCCCATGCTAAAGCACAACAGGATTTCTCTAGCGGGGAGTAGCGACTCTCGCAATCTGTGAACTTCTTGCTTAGATAATAAATGGCATGCTCTTTCTTTCCTGACTCATCAGTTTGGCCCAAGACACAACCCATGGAATCTTCTAATACCGTCATGTACATGAACAATGGTTTTCCAGGCACTAGAGGAATCAATACCAGAGGTTCTTGTAAATACTGCTTGATTTTCTCAAATGCCGACTGGCAGTTTTTATTCCACACCACCATCTGATCTTTTCGTAACAACTTGAAGATCGGTGTGCAAGTGGGAGTTAGGTTGGAGATAAACCGGGAGATGTAATTTAAACGTCCAAGGAAACCTCTGACTTGTTTCTCTGTTTTAGGAGCATGCATTTCTTAGATTTCTCTGACCTTATCAGGATCTACTTCAATTCTGCATCGACTAATGATGAAACCGAGTAATTTTCCTGAGTGAACCCCAAAGGTGCATTTGGCTAGATTTAGCCTTAGATGGTACTTTTGGAGTCTCTCAAACAGCTTTAACAGATGATCCAAATGGTCTTCTTCGCTTCGAGACTTTGCGATCATGTCGTCCATATATACTTCAATCTCTTTGTGCATCGTATCATGGAAGAGGGTGACCATGGCCCTCTGATATGTTGCCCCTGCATTTTTCAAACCGAAAGGCATGACCTTATAACAATAGGTGCCTCAGGGTGTGATGAAAGTCATCTTTTCCATGTCGGTCGGATCCATCTTTATCTGGTTGTAACCAGAAAATCCATCCATGAATGAGAACATTATGAAACTAGTTGTATTGTCCACCAAGGTGTCGATATGTGGTAGAGGGAAATCGTCCTTCGGACTAGCTTTGCTTAGATCCCTATAGTCGACGCACATTCTGGCTTTGCCATTCTTCTTTGGAACTGGCACGATGTTGGCCACCCATTCCGGATATTTGGATACTGCTAAAAAATCTGCATCAATCTGTTTCTTGACTTCATCTTAAATCTTAAGAGCCATGTCTGGTCTTGATCTGTGAAGTTTTTGCTTGACTGGAGGACACTCTGGCTTCAGGGGGAGCTTGTGCATAACAATGTCGGTGTCTAAACCTGGTATATCTTGATAAGACCAAGCGAATATGTCAACATAGTCTCTGAGGAGTGCTGCCAGCCTGCTTTTGACTTCTGGCCCTAATGATGCCTCAATCTTCACTTCTCTTTTCTCTTCTTCGGACCCCAAGTTGATAACCTCAATCTGCTCTTTGTAAGGCTGGAGATAAGCATCTTCATATTCAGTCATCCTCTTCAATTCTTCTGGGACCTCTGAGTCTTCATCACTCTCTTCTTTAGCTTGGAAGGCAGATGAACTACTAGTAGAAGGAACTGAATGATCATGGGATTCTGTGGGTAGTGGAGGTTTTTAGCATGTTTTTATATTTTTAGGAATGATTAGGCATACACACACACACAAACATGCAGATGAAGGGTTGTTTTCTTTATGTTTTCAAAAAAAAGTCGCCATTTTTCCTTTTAACAAAAAGAGTGCAAATGATAAGCAAGAAATAAACAAGAGTTTTAACAAAAACACTTTCATTCATAGATTTTTCCAATTTGCAAAGTGGCCCATACAAAATAATTCGCATGCCTCAGGCAAGACCGGGAATTTTTTAAAGAAAACACAAAACTAAAGAGCAAAATGAATTACTCTAATGGTAAAAAGACAGGAATTTCCACAGCCTCCCAATTGCGTAGAGCTTCCCCTCCTCGAATTATCAGACGATCAGGATCACAATCCTCTTCTTCGGCAATGATAACGTTTATTTGTAGTCCGCCACTGGTAAAAGTTTCTTTCAAGGACTTCTTCCTCATGACGCGTTCTTCAGGCTCGTCTTCGAGAGTTGGTTTGTGACCCAACCCTTGTCGGTCATTCTTCGCTCCAGTGTTGACTTTGATAACTTCTCCCCATCTCAATGGGAGTCCAGTTTTCATCATAGCCTTGATACTTTGAACAGAAGTGAAGGATGGACCACGGTTTATAGCCGAATCATCAACTAGAACAACATGGGCTATCTCTAGTGCTTGGAAAGCTGTTTCAAGGGAATCTTCATCTGCCTCGATGTATCCAAAGCAGGATAGGTTGCTCACCATAAGATCCTCCTCTCCATGAATAATAACCAGCTGGTCGTCAACAATGAATTTCATTTTCTGATGAAGGGTGGAGGTTACAACGCCCGCTGCATGTATCCAGAGCCTCCCTAACAAACAGCTGTAAACTGGATTGATATCCATCACCTGAAAAGTGATCTTAAAGATTTGCGGGCCTATCATGATAGGTAGGTTGACTTCTCCAATCACAATTCTTTTAGAACCATCAAATGCCTTCACCACAAGAGATGTAGGTCTCATATCAGTGCCCTGATAAGCTAGTTTAGTTAACATTCTCTTTGGCATCACGTTGAGTGCAGATCCTGTGTCTACAAGCACCCTAGCCAGTGTATCCTCTTCACACTTGATTGACACGTGCAGAGCACGATTATGCTTGCGTTTTTCAGCTGTCAAGTCATTGTCATCAAAGCTCAAGGTATTACAGGCCTTGATGTTTGCCACCACAGAGTTGAATTTCCCCACCGTGATGTCCTTAGTCACATGAGCTTGTGTTAGGATTTTTAGGAGAGCTTGGTGATGTGCCGGAGAGCTTAACAGTAATGATAAGATGGAAATTTTGGGTGGCGTTTGGTTTAGCTGGTCTACCACTCGGTAGTCGCTTATACGAATGATCCTTAGGAATTCCTCTTCATCATCCTTGAGGGGATCTTTCCCTTTGTTGGTAGGTTCTTCAGTGAAGACCTCTCTTGGAATGGGTCCCTTGGCCACAGCTTCTTTCGGAATGGATCCCTTACCGACAACGGCTTTGGGAGTGGGAACCATTGGCGGGGGAACTGCATTATTTGTTTGTGGTTGATACACACAACCACTCCGAGTCATTCTACTCCCACCGGCAAATTAGCTATATTCCCTTGTTTTATTTCCCTGAAGATATTTTCGCACCATGAGTAGTCTTCTTTTGGTGTTATGGCGCTGGGATGAGGTATGGATCCTCTTCTTGGTTCGAATCTGGACTGATCCCTCCCGAATCTATGTGTCGTATCATCGCGAAATACAGGCCGGACATTTCTATTACCATTCATATTGTTGTTGTCGGGATTTTTGAATACAACCCTCTTGCAGGCTTCCTCAGGAATATTGAACACGGGTTCAATGACTGCTATATCCTCTTTCTTTTTTTGGCAACTAATTTCCAGCATTCCTTGATCCAGTAATGCTCGAACATCCTTCTGTACAAGGTCACAACCTTGTGGATTCAGCATGCACTGTTTGCAGTTCTCATGAGATGTTTTGAGCACCCAGGCTTGAGCAAGACGTTTGTGTAATTCTACCAATGGTACCTTGATCTCTCCAATAGTAGTGACAGTTTTTGTTTCTGACCCTTCTCCTTCTTCGGTGATAGCGTTTACTCCTTCATGATTTGGTAGGGGGTTATTCTTCACATTTGGATGGTCGTCTTCGAAAGACAGGATCTTCTTTTCAATTAGTTCACGAACTAGGTGTTGAAGTGCAAAGCAACCTTCCAAGTCATGTCCAGGAGCATTCTCATGGAATGAACAGTGCGCGTTGGCATTGTAGTAGTATGGTAAAGGGTTAGGCGGAGCGCCTAATTTCCTTGTTTTGGCCAATCCTCTCTCCATTAGCATTGGGAGTAATTCGGTGTAACTCATCGGAATAGGTTGTATCTTGGGCCGATTTCCTTGGTGATTATCCCTTGGAGCTCAAGCTTGAGGGTGCTGGCCTTGCTGACGGTATTGCTGATTGACTGGGTCCCCCTTGTTGAGTACCCTGTTGAGCTGACTGCTGAAAAACAGGTGTTACAGCTGCCACATAAAGAGATGGTTGATAGTATTGTTGACGATGATTCTTTGAATTCTACGCCCTTTTCCCATACGTCACAGCGCTTACCTCACCTTCCTTTTTCTTGTGAAAGTTGTTGGCTGTCTTCTTGGCAATGCTGGCGCTAGAGTTGGCATTTGTCGTTGTTACCTTTCCACTTTTCAAACCAGCTTCGACTTTGACTCCTACTGCAACAATGTCAGAGAAGTTAGAAGTAACGCTGCTGATCAGTCTTTCATAGAACTCTGGCCTGACCGTGTCTACGAACCAGTCTGCGAGCTCTTTTTCAGTGAGAGGTGGCTCGACCTGAGCAGCAGTTCCACGCCATCTCTGCGTGTACTCTTTGAAGGACTCGGTGCTCTTTTGCCTCAAGCTGAGAAGTTGACGATGATCTAGAGCCAGATCCATGTTATATTTGTAATGCTGGATGTAAACATTCGATAAGCCTTGGAAACTATGAACTTTTGCTTGGTCCAAGCTTAAATACCATTTGGTTGACGCTCCATTGAGACTGTCTTGGAAGCAGTGTACTAACAATTTGTCATTTTCAATGTGCGGAGCCATCCGCCTGCAATACATTATTAGGTGTACTTTGGGACATGTAGTTCCCTCGTACTTATCGAACATGGCCATCTTGAACTTCTGCGGGAATACCAATCCAGATACTAAGCACATGTCCTTGGCATCAGACCCAAAGACATTACTTCCTTCAATGACTTTCATTCTTTTGGCCATGATATCCATTTCTACTCTTAAATTTTCATGTTTCTCATCTTTGACTTCGGAATCGCCAGGTATGTCGAAGATGGGTTATTGGTGGTTAAAGGTAGGTCGGACCTGAGTTGGTCCCCCTGCTTGAGTAAATATGGGGTTCATAGTTGTTGAATCAAACAGTGGTTGGAAACCAGAGGACTGCAAATTGCTGACTGGTGGCAAGAAATCCCTAGATATGCCAAATGGGAACTCCGCAGTGGTAATTGGAGTTGTTGGGAGATTTGTTGCTGCTGTGGTGACTTCTTAGACCACTGTAGCTTACGTGTCTATCTTAGCTTTGATCACATTAAGGACTTCATTGATTTGGCTAACATTGTCCTTTATCCCTTTAATATCATTGTCAATCTAGTAGATTCTTCGATTATTGTCTGTCGTCTTTCACTGCGCTTGAGCCCGAGTGTTGTATCTGTGTGGATTTAGCGTGACTTCCCCTTTCTAACGAACAAGAACAACGGATAAGCTGCGAAACTCGAATGCAAGACCAATGCGGGATGAGATGCAAATGCAAATGCAGATGCAAATGCACAAACCATTCAAGGAAAAACAAATCTTGTTTACAAACAAAAAATGGAACAACACGTAACGACGTACTTTAAAAAGCGATTTTTCATTGATAATTCGAAATATGTTACAATGGATGGCTCATGCTAAAAAGCAATACCTTTCTTACAACAAAAGCAGCAAAAGTAAATGCGACATAGGATTACAATCCTTTTTAGGGAAAACAGGAAATGGTGAAATAACGATCATTCTAACAAGATGATCCTTCTCCTTCTTGGGCTTTGGTGCGAGCTTGATACTGGCAAATGATCTCCTATAGGTCTTCATTTTTGCGCTGAGTTTTGATCAAGGCATACTTCAATTCCTCCCTAATCACAGGGACTTCTGGTTCCTCTAAATTCTAGAAATCACACGATGGATGTTATTCCCAAGGTTATAACATCCACTGTGACATCTGCTACTTAACAGCTAATACTCAATAATAATAAAAGTAGTAAATAACGCAGCAATTGTTTACCCAGTTCAGTGTCAACAACACTTACATCTGGGGGCTACCAAGCCAGGGAGGAAATTCACTATCAGTAGTATCAATTCAGAGTTAAACCTCCAGTTTACACTCCTCACTTAATCCCTACCCAATGACACTTCAACCTAGAGACACTCTAGACATGAGTATACCCACTCACTCCCCCTCAATCACACAACAGTGATATTAAACAATTACAGAAAACAATATGAAGAGACACTTCATACACACCTTGATCTTGCTTCACAACTTTGATCAAGGAACACACACACTGTTGCTTCAAAGCTTCAAGTGAGACACAACCTAGAATCTACCTATCCAATTCAAATCATCCACCAGACAATTGCTTGGATTACAAGTATTCCTAGACAGAATTCACACGTGAAGACTAGCCTTCTTCACTAACACAGGACTCTGCAATCTGCACTCTTTCTTCTTCTGTTGTCAAGTGCTGTTGTTCAGGATTGCATCTTCTGATCTTTATAGCAACTATCAGTCCTTTTGGGCCTTGGTGCATTAATTAGGTTTTATCCATATTAAACCTATTCTCCACGAGCTGTACACTTGCCACTTAATTCAGGGTTCTTCTAGTTCGCCTAGGGCTTCTAGAAATTCTCCTGATATCCAGCTTGAGCATTTATTATGGTTCCTAGTTCACAAATACCAGAAAAACAACCTTGCCCGCTGGATGTCATATGTTCAATGTTATGACATTTTGTATGACATTCCGTTTAACTAAGTTAACTTACCCTGCACACACATTATTAAGTATGTCCTAACAATCAGTATGATATACATGCACACTCTAAAGTTTTGCCATAAAAGGTAGCAATCAAGAGCACTTACAAACTCCCCCTTTGCCAAATTTTTGGCTAAAACAACCTGTTAACATATCAAAGTTTACACACAGCAGAAGAGATATTTATGATGTGTTTAGTCATGCAGCTAGTTCAAGCCACTCAGAGTCCTCACAGTTAGCTCATTCTGTTAATCATCTGGTAGTTATCACTACAGATGTCACATCTCTTTGAGTAACACTCTGGTGTTCTCCCCCTCAACTGATCAGATCAGTTGGGCACACAACCTGCTCATCACCATCATTTTGCAGTCACAAAAATAAGCATCCATCATGTGGATGTCCAGACATACAGAATGACCTTCTGAAGTCACACACACACCTATGCGACTCCCCCTAAAGAGTTGCACAAGACTTTCTGCTCATATTCAGGATACCATCCTGAAGTACACACACAAGGTTTGCTCCTAGTTCTAGCATACATTCATTTCTATCCAGGCTAGACATGCATATCACTTTATTGCTAACAGCATTGTCAGCTGTCATCACATCTTTCATCAGCTGCACCTGTAGTTACACCTGTAAATGTGCAAGACTAATATCATATGCTAATTGGCACATAATATCATATGCACATTGGCACATGTGTGCTCAAGCTAGTTCTCCTTGTTCTGTTCTTCCACCTACTGTCCTCTATTACCTGCTATACTCTATTACTCTCTCTCCCCCTTTTTAGCCACAAACTAGGATCCAAATAACTAATGCATTAACATAGATCAAAAGTGTAACATAACAAATTTTGAAGTACACATTAAACTAACTGCTCATAGAGAGCTTCACGCAACCAGTGCAATTCTTGCTGTCAAATAGGTCTGCCCAAAATAACTCAAAAACATCAACATACCACACCAGTTCACAAACCCAGCTCAGAAACAATCAGCTTGAGCTTCACAACACTTTATCAGCACATGTCATTCTTCTTCTTCAGATGCAGAACTGGACCTACCTCTGTCAGATTCTCCATCACTAGTCTCGTCAGCCTAAGTGGATCCATCTTCATCACTATTCTCTCTCTGTCTTTCTCTGAATCAGTTGTCTGGTTATCACTCTCTTCAGCACCATCATTTTGCCTGTCCTCATCAGTGAACTCAGCATTGTCATTTTGCTCAAGGGTCCTGATTAGTGCTTCAAGATTTCTTTTCCTTGCATCCACCTCCTGACATGTTTCCTTTAGCTTGGCAATCACTTCTGCTTTTGTTGATGTAGACTAGGATGTCTCAACTGATGTTGCAACAAAGTCAGGAACATGAGTTCCAAGAAACAGCTTGGGATGAAATGATAAGGGGATTTCTCGTTTGCTCGCAGCATCACTCTTTTTGAGAATGTTGGGATACTGTTTCAAAATGATGCCACATATGAGTGAAGGGAATGCAATGGGGCCCTTGATGTTATAGCTGCCTGCATGCTTCATAGTTTGATCAAAAACATATGTTCCAAAATCAAATTTGGCCTTGGTCCCAATAACATAGATGATCTTTCCAAGTCTAGTTGCCACAGTAGATGATCAAAAACATATTTTGTTTTCTGAAACACTTACATCAGGACGAGCTCTATCTGATCTTCCCAGATATTTATTGATTGTTGTTGGAGTAAAAGTAACACATTCCCCTCTGACATACACCTTGCCAAACTCTTTAGATTTCCTGTCAGCATATTCCTCTGAGAGATTAACTATGAATTCTTTGACAAGTAACTCATAGCATGAAGAGAATTCACTAACTGTTTTCATTAATCCTGCATCATTAATGAGTTTCATGATTTCTTTACTCTCAAGAGCATTCTGTCCCAGCTCCCTTTCCACAGCCATCCTTTTCTGAACAACATACTTCCACCTATTAACACACGAGGGGTAATGAAATGAAATGTTGTCAATTGGAACTTCAGGGACTTTTTCATCCTGTTTGCTCTTGGAGGGTTTCTTCTTGTTTTGGATGTTAGTGACATCTTCAGCAACATCAGACCCAGTCTCTGATTCAGTACCAGGTTCAGCCTTTCTCTTCTTGGTGATGACTTTGCTCCAGGCTTTGGGAGGTCCAACTGGTCTTCTTTTAGTTCTAGCCTTCCTTGAGGGAGTATCATGATCATCTGTCTTCTTCTTTGTGGGGTTGTCTTGCGCAACAACCTGTTCAACTACCTTTTTCTTGGGGGAACCTTGTTCAGCTACCTGTTTACCTTTCCTTGTCATGAGTCTTTTGGCTATGCCAGGATTGATGTTTGCTATTAAATCATTATCCGAATATTCATCAAGGTCCACCAACTCCGTATTCTTGGTGCCTTGCACATCATCACCTCCCCCATCAGAGACTACTCCCTTGTTCTTCTCTTTTGAGGTACGATCATTCAAGGTTCCAACATTCGGCATAACATCACTTTGATCATGCACAGTTGGGCCAGACCCCTCATTGCTAGGTAGAATGGGGATGTTCAGAGCCCTAGCCACCATGCCAGCAATGATGTTGTGCGTTTCCTTGGCTTCATCATTATTTACATCAGTAGTAGCAGAAGTAGGAGTTTTACCTGAGACAATGTCTTTTGATCTTCCTGCATGTTGGCTCCTTGGATTTTTTACCAGAACCCCTTCTGGGGTCATCATGTGCAGGGGTGCTATTTCAAGCACTGAGTTAGGGTTGCTTGACTCAGTTCCTATCTCAGACTCGTTGTCAGGTATGTTCTTGGAGGGAGAGGATTTTGGTGAATGTTGAGACATTGTACAGGACGTTGATCGTGTGAGCAGGGGTTTCTGTTTATTGGAGGCTGTAGGGAAGATGAACAGTTTGATAGTGAACCAAGTGGTGAGGGAGTTTGATATGGAGAGGCTCACTAGGTGATATGGCAAATGAGGAGGGAACTTAATGTTTTGACCAATCCGTAAATAATTAAATTTTAAATTATAATTCCCTATTCTCATTAATTGCTATAACTCACCATTACTTAAAGGCCTCAATTTTTGTAAATCCCTTTTATGGGCCTTGACCTTCCATGCACCAATTTCAGTCCTGTTTATTGCATCCTCATCAGGTATTGCGCCACTCCCTTTCCATTTACACGAGGGACCCCTGAGCATGCCTCCTTTGAACTTACCAGGACTTGTTTGAATGGTGTGCTGGATGTCACAGAACAAGGTCATGACATCAGTTGTGACATGGCTTCTTTTAGGCAAGGTAGCATCTATGGACTCCATTAGGTTCTAATATAGCTTATCTAGCTTTCCCTGATGACTAATGTATGGGTATCCCTTTTTGGCTTGCTTCCCTCCATGAAGTTTCTTGCATCCTGTCCTTCTTTCTGAGGCATACTTTGAGGATCTTCTTGCTGGTGTGTTGTGTAACACCCCACTTCCCAAAATCAATTAAATTAATAAACATCGTAAATAAACATCAGAGTATTTCTCCCAAGTGGGATATCACATAAAATCAACATTTCCTTTATAAAAGGTTTTCCTCCAAAATACAGCGGAATATTACAAATATTAAAATCCAATAAAAGTTTGATACGTTCACAGGAAAATAAAATATAAGTTCTTCAGAAAACAAATAAAAACGCCCAAGTCCCGTGCTACGTATCAGAGCATCCTAGACTCGACTGTCACACCATAATCCAAGCTAGCTAAGTACCTGGATCATTTGTACTTCCGGAGAAGCACAGACACAACAACAGCAAAGGGGTGAGAAATCATGATCAAAAATATAATGGTAATGTAATACATGTAAATAAGGCAGTAAAACACACCAACACTTCAATTATTCACCCCAACAACGCCATATAACGAACCTACTGTTCAAATTACAATATAACATATTATAATGCAAAAATGCAACTCAACACCATGCATGCGGTACCGACTCATTGGTTCATTCAATCGAACCTGGATAGATCACTTACGCTCCTCCTGAGACATGATCTATCCCCCCACCATTTTCCACAAAGGAGTACGGATGAATCACTTACGCTCCTCCTGAGACATGATTCATCCCACCAAAACACCATGATATGCAAGACACCAATGCATAACTATTATATTCTGGCACACTAAGTGCACACGATCCTCCTGATCATATCATCATACATCAATGCATATGTATAGATATATTACACCAACACCATATAAATCAATCAGATGGTAAACAAATTCATACTATAACACCAGATATAACTACATCCCACCACTCGGGGACACACGATCCTACTGATCACTACACACATATACATCAACTAATTGCTCACCAATCAATATTAAGGGAGACGCGTACTATCACCAAGTACACAAGTTAAATCCCACACTCATCATTTTCACACTGCAGCAAGGCTAGAAGGATCACACGAGACCAATGCTCGCATCCAAAACATCACAAAAATTCATTTGGTTCTGCCACGTTCGCTGGCATTCGCCAGGCGAACCCCCGTGGCGAACATTCGCTAGCATTCGCCAGGCGAACCCTTCTGGCGAACCTTCGCTGGCATTCGCCAGGCGAAGTTCTTGTGTTTTTAGTCTGGGACATAATTTCTGAATTATTCGCTGCCCCTTCCCCTCAGCTCGCCAAGCGAACTCTCGCCTCCCTTCGCCAGGCGAAGCTTCGCCAACATCCGCCAGGCGAAGCCCAGCGAATGCTGCGATTCATCAGTTTCCTCACAATTCTGCAGTGCTATTCTAGGCCAAATTATGCCTATCGTCTCAACTCAGATTCCCAGCCTATTCTAGTACCAATCTTGCCTATTATCGTAAACAATCGGTTTCTAATTCCTATTCCCAAAATCATCACCTAAACACTTTATCGATACCTCAAAAGCCATGCAGAACTTTCCCTAAAAACCGTAAAACACCCTATATGCCCTATATGCCAAATCAACCAAAAACAACAATTCATTAACGATTACTATACAATTAGCAACAATCATCACCAATCATAACATATCAATATATATTATCATATATCGATCAATTTCCTACGGGGTTAAGGAATCCCCAACTACCCTATACATGTATAAACCATTCCCAATCAAGTTTCTCCCCCCTTACCTTATCAATTGGTTGATCGATAGAAATCCTCCTAGAATTGGTCTCTTGGCCTTCCCCTTTTCTCTTCCGTTCTTCGTTCCCTTTTTCCTTCGCTCTTTTTCCTTTCTTTCGTTCTTTTCTCTTCTCCCTTTTCTATCGCCCTTTTTCTCAATTTCTAAAATGTATGGTACCACTCTCCCCACCCCTTCACATTCTATTTTCTTTATTAAATCTAATCCCAATTAATAAAATAACTTAATAAAATAATACAATATTATTATTAATACTAATAATATTATAATACTAATAATAATAATAATAATCATAATAATAATAATACTCATTATTATTAATAATAATAATAATAATAATACTAATATCATTATTTCACCAAAATAATAATAATATTAATAATATTAACAAATATAATAAATATAATAATAATAAAAATAACACCCCCACCAATGTTACTATTATTTTTATATTATTATATTTCACACCAAACTACCACCAATAGTCCTCCCATATTAGGGACACCCACCAAACATCATCAAATACACCCCCACCAAAGGGCACACCAACGTATAATTTTTAAAATAATAATAAAATGACTAAATAATTAAAATGTGTGTTACAACTCTCCCCCACTTTAATTATTTTCGTCCTCGAAAATACCTGATGGAAATAGCTCTAGATACGCTTCTCGCATCCTGCTTTCCAACTCCCAGGTCACACTGCCTCCTGCAGCACCTCCCCACGCTACCTTCACCAAAGGTATTTCCTTCCCTCGGAGCTGTTTCATCTTACGGTCCTCGGTCCTCAACGACATCGTCTCAACAGTAAGATTCTCCCGAATCTGAACATCATCTCTCTGAATCACATGAGATGGATCAGAAACATACTTTCTCAATTGCGACACATGAAACACATCATGTAAGTTCGACAACTCAGGCGGCAACGCCACTCTATAAGCCATAGCACCAATTCTCTGCAAAATCTCATAAGGTCCAATGAACTTAGGATCCAGCTTCTTGGACTTCAATGCACGACCCACACCAGTCATCGGATTAACTCTTAGGAATACGTGATCACCTACACAGAATTCCAACTCTTTCCTCCGATTATCATGATAACTTTTCTGCCTACTCTGAGACACTTTCATTTTCTCACGAATCATCTGAATTGTCTCAGTAGTCTGCTGTACAATTTCTGGTCCAAGCACCACATTCTCACCAGTTTCATACCAACACAGAGGAGTCCTACACCTCCTCCCATACAAAGCTTCAAACGGTACCATTCCGATACTAGAATGGTAACTGTTATTGTACGTGAACTCAATCAACGGTAAATGAGTATCCCACGCACCACCCTTTTCCAATACACAAGCTCTCAACAAATCCTCAAGCGACTGAATAGTCCTCTCTGACTGACCATCAGTTTGCGGATGATAAGCTGAACTCAACTTCAACTTAGTTCCCAAAGCTTCCTGCAAGCTTTTCCAAAATTCCGAAGTTAACCGCGGATCTCTATCTGATACAATACTGGACGGAACACCATGTAACTTCACAATTACCCGAATATAAATCTCCGCCAGCTTCGTTAATGGAAAACTAATATTGATCGGCACAGAGTGTGCAGACTTCGTCAATCGATCCACAATCACCCATATAGCATCAAAACCTCTCGCCGTATTCGGCAAACCCGTAACAAAGTCCATAGTAATGCAATCCCATTTCCAAACCGGAATCTCTAATGGTTGCATAAATCCAGAAGGTCTCTGGTATTCCACCTTCGACTTCTGACATGTCAAACAGGCATACACAAATTGAGCTATGTCTCTTTCATACCAGACCACCAAAATAATTTCTTCAAATCGTAATACATCTTCGTAGCTCCCGGATGGATACTCAGGCTACTACGATGTCCTTCACTCAAAATTGACTTTTTCAACTCCTCATCATCTGGTACACAAATCCTGCCTCTAAATCTCAACACACCTGTACTATCCAATTTAAAGTCACTATCGGAGTCACTTCCTACTCCCGGCATCAAATCTACCAATTTCACATCCAACTTCTGATTTTCTCTAATCATATCCAAGAAGTCATTATTTACCTGCAACATACCCAACATTACACTATCTGCAGTAGTCTCACAAACCATGCTCAAGTCTCTAAACTGTTTAATTAACTCAATTTCTTTCACCATCAGAGCTGCCATATGAATTGCTTTCCTACTCAAAGCATCTACCACTACATTGGCCTTTCCTGGATGATAACTCAAACTGAAGTCATAATCCTTCAAAAATTCCAACCATCTTCTCTGCCTCATATTCAGCTCTTTCTGATCAAACAGGTATCTCAGACTCTTATGATCACTAAACACTTCGAATCTTGAACCATATAAATAATGTCTCCAAATTTTCAACACAAAAACAACCGCAGCTAATTCAAGATCATGTGTCGGATAATTTCGCTCATGCACTCTCAATTGCCGCGATGCATATGCTACTACTTTACCATTATGCATCAGAACCCCGCCTAATCCCATCTTAGACGCATCATAATACACCACAAACGGTTCACTTGGAGTCGGTAACACTAACACCGGTGCCGTAGTTAATCTCTTTTTCAACTCTTCAAAACTTTCTTCACAAGCAGCATCCCATACAAAAACTTGGTTCTTTCTCGTCAACTAAGTTAATGGCAACGCCAAATTAGAGAACCCTTCAATAAACCTGCGGTAATAACCGGCTAACCCAAAAAAGCTTCTAATCTCTGTCGCTGTCTTCGGCGGTTCCCACTGCAATACTGCACTTACTTTTGACGGATCCACCACTATTCCATCTTCAGATATTACATGCCCTAAGAAACTTACTTTCTTCAACCAAAAGTCACACTTTGACAGTTTAGCAAATAATTTATTTTCCTTCAACACTTGCAAGGCAATTCTCAGATGTCCTGTCAGATTTAGAATAAATTAATATATCATCAATAAACACTACAATGAACTGATCCAAGTAAGAATGGAAAATTCTGTTCATATACTCCATAAATACTCCCGGCGCATTAGTCACTCCAAACGGCATTACAACATATTCGTAATGTCCATATCGAGTCCTAAAGGCAGTCTTCTGAATATCACCTTCTTTTACTCTTATCTGATGATAACTCGATCTTAAGTCGATCTTACTAAATACACGAGCTCCCACCAGCTGGTCCATCAAATCATCAATCCTAGGTAGAGGATACTTATTCTTAATAGTCACTTTATTCAATTGACGGTAATCGATGCACAGACGCATACTACCATCCTTCTTCTTCACCAACAACACTGGAGCTCCTCACGGTGATACACTTGGTCTAATGAACTTTCTATCCAACAATTCTCCAATCTGAGACTTCAACTCAGCCAATTCCACTGCAGACATCCTGTACGGCGCCATAGAAATAGGTCTCGTACCAGGAACAAGATCAATACCAAATTCTACTTCTCGCGTCGGAGGCAATTCCGTAATGTCGTCAGGAAACACTTCCGGAAATTCATTCACCACTGCTAATTCCTCCATTGGCACTTTGTTATCCACCGATAAAGTTGTAAATAAAGCAAACACTCTAGTTTCATCTTCCAACAAGGCCCTCAATTCTTTATTAGACAAAGAACTTGCCACAGCTTCCTCTTCAGGGGTCAGGAACAACAATTCCTTCCGAAAACAATTGATGTAGACTCGGTTGAACTCTAACCAGTTCATACCCAGAATAACATCCAACTTACCAAGTGGTAGACAAATCAGATCCACTCCAAATTCTCTACCGAAAATAGTCAGCGGACACTTCAGGCATACCAAAGAAGTAGTCACTGAACCTATAGAGGGTGTCTCAATAGTCATCCGTCTCTCCAGCGTGGACGGCACCAAACCTATCCTCTCCACACAATCTACAGAAATAAACGAGTGCGTTGCACCCGTATCAATAATAGCAATCAAAGGAATATTATTGATAATACAAGTACCTCTGATAACACGCTCATCACTGGCAGCTTGAGTTCCTGCCAAGGCAAACACTTTTCCACCAGCCGGAGACGTTTGAGGCTTCTTTGGCTTCTCACAATGTGTACTGATATGACCCTTCTCACCACAGTTATAACAGGACGGCATAGTTGCTCTGCAGTTAGCTATCACATGACCTAGTTTCCCACACTTAAAACATTTCTTGGCTTCATTAGGACAATCATTAGCACGGTGCCCCATACCACCGCACCGAAAACATTTCCCTTCAGCAGATGCTCTCCCATCTCTAGGCTTCTTATCAACAACAGCTTTACGTTTTCCCTTATCAGCAGCAACACTATAAGGAGTACCACTAAACCTCGGCTTACCCTTACGGTCATTAACAGCTTTGTAGTGCGCAATCCTTGCTCGGTTATCGTTATCATAGATTCTGCTCCTGCTTACCAGCTCAGGATAGTTCCTGATCTTCTGACAAGCAATCCCCAACTTAATCTCTGGACGCAGTCCATTCTCAAACTTTAAGCACTTAGAGGTCATTGCCCCTTCCACATTATAGTGGGGACAATACTGCACCAGCTCCTCAAACTTGGCAGCATATTCTGCTACAGTCATACTACCTTGTTTCAGCTCTAAGAATTCAATCTCCTTAGCGTTTCGGATATCTTCCGAGAAATACTTCTCCAGAAAACCTTTCCGAACCACCTCCCAAGTAATGGCAGTTCCAGCAGCTTCCAACCTTTGGCGACTATTGTCCCACCAGGCTTCAGCCTCACCCTCCAGCATGTGAGTACCAAACCTCACCTTTTGTTCATCGCTACATTCCATAGTCCTGAAGATCTTTTCAATTGCCTTCAGCCACTTCTGAGCAGCTTCAGGGTCCAGAATTCCTCCTTCAAATGGTGGCGGCTTGTTGCTCCGAAACTGCGCCAAACTCCTGAATTGGGCATCTGCAGTTTGATTCTGATTAGCAACCGCCTGCCATTGCTTGCATAGCAGCAGCCAATGCAGCATCGTTCCTTCCTGCCATACTTCTCAAAAAGAACAACACCAGGTTAAAAGATATTCAACTACATCATAAAGGACAGACTCAACTTGACTCAACAACACTGGCCAGACGGACCGACCTGCTCTGATACCAATTGTAACACCCCACTTCCCAAAATCAATTAAATTAATAAACATCGTAAATAAACATCAGAGTATTTCTCCCAAGTGGGATATCACATAAAATCAACATTTCCTTTATAAAAGGTTTTCCTCCAAAATACAGCGGAATATTACAAATATTAAAATCCAATAAAAGTTTGATACGTTCACAGGAAAATAAAATATAAGTTCTTCAGAAAACAAATAAAAACGCCCAAGTCCCGTGCTACGTATCAGAGCATCCTAGACTCGACTGTCACACCATAATCCAAGCTAGCTAAGTACCTGGATCATCTGTACTTCCGGAGAAGCACAGACACAAACAAAGGGGTGAGAAATCATGATCAAAAATATAATGGTAATGTAATACATGTAAATAAGGCAGTAAAATACACCAACACTTCAATTATTCACCCCAACAACGCCATATAACGAACCTACTATTCAAATTACAATATAACATATTATAATGCAAAAATGCAACTCAACACCATGCATGCGGTACCGACTCATTGGTTCATTCAATCGAACCTGGATAGATCACTTACGCTCCTCCTGAGACATGATCTATCCCCCCACCATTCTCCACAAAGGAGTACGGATGAATCACTTACGCTCCTCCTGAGACATGATTCATCCCACCAAAACACCATGATATGCAAGACATCAATGCATAACTATTATATTCTGGCACACTAAGTGCACACGATCCTCCTGATCATATCATCATACATCAATGCATATGTATATATATATTACACCAACACCATATAAATCAATCAGATGGTAAACAAATTCATACTATAACACCAGATATAACTACATCCCACCACTCGGGGACACACGATCCTACTGATCACTACACACATATACATCAACTAATTGCTCACCAATCAATATTAAGGGAGACGCGTACTATCACCAAGTACACAAGTTAAATCCCACACTCATCATTTTCACACTGCACCAAGGCTAGAAGGATCACACGAGACCAATGCTCGCATCCAAAACATCACAAAAATTCATTTGGTTCTGCCACGTTCGCTGGCATTCGCCAGGCGAACCCCCGTGGCGAACGTTCGCTGGCATTCGCCTGGCGAACCTTCGCTGGCATTCGCCAAGCGAAGTTCTTGTGTTTTTAGTCTGGGACTTAATTTCTGAATTATTCGCTGCCCCTTCGCCTCAGCTCGCCAGGCGAACTCTCGCCTCCCTTCGCCAGGCGAAGCTTCGCCAACATCCGCCAGGCAAAGCCCAGCGAATGTTGCGATTCATCAGTTTCCTCACAATTCTGCAGTGCTATTCTAGGCCAAATTATGCCTATCGTCTCAACTCAGATTCCCAGCCTATTCTAGTACCAATCTTGCCTATTACCGTAAACAATCAGTTTCTAATTCCTATTCCCAAAATCATCACCTAAACACTTTATCGATACCTCAAAAGCCATACAAAACTTTCCCTAAAAACCGTAAAACACCCTATATGCCCTATATGCCAAATCAACCAAAAACAACAATTCATTAACGATTACTATACAATTAGCAACAATCATCACCAATCATAACATATCAATATATATTATCATATGTCGATCAATTTCCTACAGGGTTAAGGAATCCCCAACTACCCTATACATGTATAAACCACTCCCAATCAAGTTTCTCCCCCTTACCTTATCAATTGGTTGATCGATAGAAACCCTCCTAGAATTGGTCTCTTGGCCTTCCCCTTTTCTCTTCCGTTCTTCGTTCCCTTTTTCCTTCGCTCTTTTTCCTTTCTTTCGTTCTTTTCTCTTCTCCCTTTTCTATCGCCCTTTTTCTCAATTTCTAAAATGTATCGTACCACTCTTCCCACCCCTTCACATTCTATTTTCTTTATTAAATCTAATCCCAATTAATAAAATAACTTAATAAAATAATACAATATTATTATTAATACTAATAATATTATAATACTATTAATAATAATCATAATAATAATAATACTCATTATTAATAATAATAATAATAATAATAATAATAATAATAATAATAATATCATTATTTCACCAAAATAATAATAATATTAATAATATTAACAAATATAATAAATATAATAATAATAATAATAACACCCCCACCAATATTACTATCATTTTTATATTATTATATTTCACACCAAACTACCACCAATAGTCCTTCCATATTAGGGACACCCACCAAACATCATCAAATACACCCCCACCAAAGGGCACACCAACGTATAAATTTTAAAATAATAATAAAATGACTAAATAATAAAAATGGGTGTTACATGTTGGATCTTCTCTGTTGTCTGTCCTTCACCAGCAATACTTTTTCCCTAGTTTCCTTTTTCTCCAGGTTATTGAGGATACTTCTGGGCTCCCATAGGTAGTAATTGTTCATTGCTCCGGATCCCCTCATTTCTATCCCACCTTCTTCATTGACCACTACACACTTATCCTTTAAAAACTGGACTTTTAAGCCTTGATCACATAGCTGACTTATGCTTATTAGGTTAACTGTCAGTCCTTTAACCAGCAGGACATCCTTCAATTTTGGGCTTTAAGACTGTCAAGTTGTCCAATACCTGTGATTTTTCCTCTAGCTCCATCACCAAAGGTTACATGACTGGATGTATGAGGGTTGAGCTTTGTTAAGAGATCCTCAATTCCAGTCATATGTCTGGAACAGCCACTGTCAAAGTACCAGTCCTCTTGGGTTGGCATCCTTAGATCAGCGTGAGCTGCTAAGGCCATATTATTGGTAACCCAATGTCTTTGCCTGTTAGGAGCAGCCTTCTTTGCTCTTTCTTGATGAGCTCTCTGTTTTTTTATGAGGATGACTAGGAAATCCATGCAGCCAGAAACACACAGATTTGATATGACCAAGTTTTCCACAGTGGTAACACCTGTACCCTTGGAATCTACTCTTGAATAGATTTCAGTTTTTGTTTGTTGGATGTTGTGACATTGGTCGTGACATCATCTTTGGCTTCTGGACCTTAGGTTGTAATCTCTTGAGATTTAGCACAGGATTTTGTTTATCAGCATATCCTAGTCCAGATCTATCTCCTGAGGTTTGTCCACTCTGGAGAATTTCCTCTAGATTGTCAGTCCCAGAATTTAGCATCCATATAGTTTTTGTCATTTGATCCTTCTTGCTTTTCAACTCCTGTACTTCAGTTCTGAGTGTGTCAATTGTGGCTAGATGCTCCCTCTTTTCAGCTTCTAACTCCTTGATGATTTTCTTCTGTTGTTCCCCTTGCTGAACCAGTTTTGTGCTTCTGATGTGAAGCTTTTTGTATGAGGCTGCAAGCTCCTTAAAAGACAACTCTTCATCACTTGAATCATCATCAGATATGCACACACTGTTCAAAGCAGTGACATGTTTAGCTGATTCCTCTTCTGATCCACTGTCTGAATCTTCATCAGACCAGGTGACAATTAAGCCCTTTCCTTTCTTTTTGAGGTATGTGGGACATTCCTTTCTGATATGTCCATATCCTTCACATTCATGGCACTGTACTTTACTGACTTTCTCCTCAGATTTCTCTTTGTCAGCAGGCAAGATTTTGGAGTAAGGTTTAGGCTTAGCATCTATCCTTTTGACCAGTTTGTTGAACTGTCTTCCAAGCATGGCTATTGCCTCTGATAGATTCTCCTCTTTTTCATCATCTGAATCCTCAGTAGTGTTTGAGGCAAGAGCTATACTTTTGCTCTTTTTCTCCACAGCCTGATCACACATCCCCATCTCAAAGGTTTGAAGGGAACCAATGAGTTCATCCACCTTCATGTGGCATATGTCTTGAGCTTCTTCAATGGTTGTTACCTTCATGGCAAACCTTTTAGGTAATGACCTTAGAATCTTCCTTACAAGCTTTTCTTCAGCCATCTTTTCTCCCAAAGCTCCTGAGGTGTTTGCAAGTTCAAGAACATTCATGTAAAACTCATGAATGGTCTCATCTTCCTTCATTCTTAGACCTTTAAATTTGGTGGTAAGCATTTGAAGTCTTGACATTTTGACCTTGGAGGTTCCTTCATGAGTAGTTCTGAGAGTATCTTAGACATCCTTTGCTAGTTCACAGTGGTGTACCAGCCTGAAGATGTTTTTATCTATGCCATTGAATAGAGCATTCAATGCTTTAGAGTTTCCAAGAGCCAATGCCTCTTGCTCTTTGGTCCATTCCTCTTCAGGAATTTGCACAGATACTCCATCTTTGTCAATCTTCACAGGATGTTTCCAGCCTGAATTCACAGCTCTCCAAGCCTTGTTGTCTATAGATTTCAAGAATGCAATCATCCTTGGTTTCCAATAATCATAATTAGATCCATCCATAATTGGAGGTCTATTAGTGAAGCCTATATCTTTATCCATTGTACCAGAATTTGTTTTCCGTAGATCTCATCCAGAATAAACAGGCAGGATGCCTGCTCTGATGCCAATTGTAAATTCTGGCAAGCACATGATGAATGTTATTCCCAAGGTTATAACATCCACTGTGACATCTGCTACTTAACAGCTAATACTCAGTAATAATAAAAGCAGTAAATAACACAACAATTGTTTACCCAGTTCAGTGTCAACAACACTTACATCTGGGGGCTACCAAGCCAGGGAGGAAATTCACTATCAGTAGTATCAATTCAGAGTTAAACCTCCAGTTTACACTCCTCACTTAATCCCTACCCAATGACACTTCAACCTAGAGACACTCTAGACCTGAGTATACCCATTCACTCCCCATCAATCACACAATAGTGATATTAAACAATTACAGAAAACAATATGAAGAGACACTTCATACACACCTTGATCTTGCTTCACAACTTTGATCAAGGAACATGCACACTCTTGCTTCAAAGCTTCGAGTGAGACACAACCTAGAATCTACCTATCCAATGCAAATCATCCACCAGATAATTGCTTGGATTATAAGTATTCCTAGACAGAATTCACACGTGAAGACTAGCCTTCTTCACTAACACAGGACTCTGCAATCTGCACTCTTTCTTCTTTTGTTGTCAAGTGCTGTTGTTCAGGATTGCATCTTCTGATCTTTATAGCAGCTATCAGTCCTTTTGGGCCTTGGTGCATTAATTAGTTTTTATCCATATCAAACCTATTCTCCACGAGCTGCACACTTTCCACTTAATTCAGGGTTCTTCTAGCTCGCCTAGGGCTTCTAGAAATTCTCTTGATATCCAGCTTGAGCATTTATTCTGGTTCCTAGTTCATAGATACCAGAAAAACAACCTTGCCCGCTGTCGCTACTGCGAAAAAAGGGGCCGGCAAAGACAGTAGAGTCGCCACCAATTGTTATTTATCCCAAAGGAGGGAAAGGAAACGATCAGGAAAAACCTAACGAAAAGGATAAGATCGGTCATCGCAACCAAATCTCTGGGTTCGGGAGTCGGTTACGCAAGGGGAAGGTATTAGCACCCCTCACGTCCGTTGTACTCAACGGGATCCATGCTTGTTTGTTTATCTGACGGGTGGTTTATCTATCTACCTATCAAGGCTGGCTCAAAAGAAAAAGAAAGAAAAAAAGTGACTCGACAGAGCGTCGCTGCTCTGGGCCTACGTATTCCCTCGTGCAATGGGAAAGTCAGAGTCAACGTAGTTCGGCTAACTACGGGTGAATGGGGAAAGGTTGCTCACCAAGACGTCGCGTCTTGTGCCTACGTATTCTCATCAGAGAAACCAGAGCGAACGTAGTTCGGGCTAAAATGGAACACAGGTTGATTCATCTGTTTTTACCCGAGTAAAGTTAAACAACAGTTCCAGCAGTTAGGGACAATGCCTGTTTGCGGTAGAACTGAAGCTTAACAACACCCTTTTCATCTGAAAAGGAAGATTGAATTAAGAGCCCACGGGGCAAAAAGAGGTTTGAATGTTGGTTTTTGAGTCTTTTACGCGAAGAAGTGTTTTTTTATGAATGTTTGTAGTTCGTACTGCACTAGAGACTATGACTTAGGAGTGAATGCGTCGCATGTCACCCAAAGGGTACCACACTAAATATCTTGATTACTGAAAGGAAACCCTCCAATAACCATATCCTAAGTGGCTTAAGGCTCGTAGTATACAATACGAACTTGCCTTTATTAGATGTTTTGTTATTGTTTTGAGAGAGAAGAGAGAAGGACTCTACAGGGGAAACTATCAAATCCCTAATGTTATCATGCAATATGGCCCTAAGGTGAGTTTGAAAGGGGAATCTACCCTACTGTTATCATGCATGGGTTCCTCCTGATGTCTATCATAACCTCTCTTGAAGAAGAGAGGTTAGAGATCCTAAGGGAACATGTTAGAGGGAAGCAACAACAACAGCAAAAATAATTAAGCAAATGAATACAACTATCAAGCTACTGAAATAAGAACACGGATATGCAATGCATCAGCACAAGCAGAAGGAGGAAACCTCAACTTCTAAATGCAAACATGGGATGCAAATAGAGATGCACAGAGAAAACACACAAGCAAAGGGAGACAAACTCAACCTTTAATGCAGACATGACAGGTATGAAAGCAGAGAAACAATCAAGCAAAGGGAGACAAGCTCAACCTTTAGATGCACGTATGAACCTAAACAAAAGTATCTACACATGCAAGTCTACCCTAATACAACACATCAAGCAGTCAAACAGGGAGGAGAGGGGTAAACAAGATGAACAACAAGGAAGTCATCCCAAGCTACATCAAGTTTAGATGTGTATCAACACAAGGGTCCATCCCAGGTTCAACCTCTTGAGGAATGTACAAAATTCAACCAAAGGAAGAATTAGGCTCTCACAAGAGGGATCCTAAGAATGTAGGACAGATGAGAATGGTGGAACCTAGAGGTCAATCTAAGGTATCTAGTTAATGTGTATCAACACAGGATGTCCATCAAAGGCTCAACCTCTTGAGGAATGCACAGAATTCAACCAAAGGAAGAATTAGGCTCTCGCAAGAGGGATCCTAAGAATGGGACTTAGAGAAGGAAGATAGTGCAAACCAAAGGAATGTACTATGCCATTGAATGTCCATTCAAGGCTCAACCTCTTGAGGAATGCACAGAATCCAACCAAAGGAAGGATTAGGCTCTCCCAAGAGGGATCCTAAGAATAGGACTTGGAGAAGGAAGATAGTGCAAACCAAAGGAATGCACTATGCCATTGAATGTCCATTCAAGGCTCAACCTCTTGAGGAATGCACAGAATCCAACCAAAGGAAGGATTAGGCTCTCCCAAGAGGGATCCTCAGAATAGAACTAGGGAATGTTGAGATGGAAGGAACAGGGATCCACATAAAGAGGAGCAACCACCACATAAAGAGGAGCAACCGTCACACAAACTTCTAAAAAAACCTTCAATGTTCAGCTCTAAGGAAATCCAACCTAAGGGAGCTTAATGGCATGCTAAGTGTTTGAGAATCACCCTAAGGAAGTATTGACTTATGAACTAAGGTATAAAGGGGAGATTAGGTACCTAAAGTTTGCAACAAAGTTCACTAAATGGCAAAGCTAAATGGACGGATTCCATAAGGCTACATTAATGCTAGTCAGAATGTAAAATAGGGTAAAAATAGGAAATCTATCCTAAAATTTCTAGTGAAACATCCAGGGGTCCCTAAGGATGTCATGAAGTCATGGTAAAAATTTCAGATCAAAACTCTAAGTTTAAGGGCACTAACCAGATGTTATACCTAAAGGTGTGCTAGGGGGAGTTCAATTGGGAATGGTCCTAAAGAACTAATTCAAACCTATATCAAAAGGCATCCAAAAATCATAGGAAAAATCACACAATTTGTCCAATATGTCTATAAGCATCATGCCAAAAATTGGAAATTTATTTGGTATATTGCATGAGAAATAAAATCAGCAAGCATAGCATGTCATTTTTCAACCATTAAAAACATATTAAAAGAGAAAATATGCAATCAGTTGAAAAAGAAATGGAAAATAAAAATAAAAAATATGACAAATTGCATCACATGTTAAATATTCAAGGTTATGACAAATTTTCCTAACCTTGCTTAACCTAGCTTGTGTTTCATTGCATACATATTAGCATTATCATCTGCTTTACATTGACATGTGTGCAGGAGATCAAGAGGTATGACTACCAACAAAGGGCTACACAAGGATATGAAGCTAGATAAGAGGTTTATTCAAGTATTTAAGGATTGGTATCCTCATCAAAGAAGTTAAAGATCCTCAGAGAAGTGGTTGAAGCCAAGTGTGTATATCTCCTAACTTGAGAGTTGTGGGAAGTCCTCAGATGATTTTGAAGCCATGGAGTTGGACGTGAAGCCTTGAGAGAGCTCATGAGAAGTATTGAAGTTCATTTTGAAGACTTGACAAGTCATTATGCAAAGGATATGAAGCTACAACCAAGATTGGTACAACTAGGGTTTCATCTGGTCAACCCTAGGTTAGCTGATGATTTGAAGAAGGTTGAGACCTAATTCCAAAGTCATGTGATCATGCATTGATGTATTAAGATGCCTAAGGGATGATTCTAAGGCCAAATCATCATGAATCAAAAGTGTGAGGAGTTCCTAAGCTAAGGTTGTTATGCTTGACAGTGTAAAATCCCCTGGTTTGGTGCCTAACTTCAAGACCACATAACTCAAGATGTAATTTTCATCTCACCTTGACCCCAACATGATTGTTGTAGAGCATGATTATAGATTTAATTTGAGTACTAGAAGTCCTTGATAGGGTTTATAGAACTCAAGTTATGAGTCAAACAAGTTACAGGTCATCAGAGGAATGTGAATTTGGATCTTGAAAGTCAACCAACTTGCATGAAATTTTTGACCTAGAAGGATGATTCTCATGAACTCTTGGCCAACATTAATGTTGTTCCTTATCTTCTTAGCTTTCTAGAAAGTACTAGAAGTCCATGATTGGATTTGTAGAACTCAAGTTATGAGCTTTACAAGATAAGGGTATTTTGGGAATTTGGAATTATAGGTCATTTGTGATTATGGGTCAATTTCATCAGCTTAGACACCTCAAATGGACTTTTGATCAACTTTAAAGTTGTTCAAAATGGTGTTATTTGTCCAACCATGACCCAAAGATTCATTGATATGGATTAAATATGGAAATGTATGAAGGATTTTCATGGAAGATAATTAAAAGGCATGAAAAGATGAAAATTACAAAACAATTCATTTTTGTGCAAAACTTGGCATGTTTGTGCATTTTTTGAAAGTAGAAGGCATTTAGAGCACTTTGGCATTGTTACATTTTGAATTGGAATTGGTTTCATGGCATAATTTCAAGTTGCTTAAAGATGAAGTAACATAATCAATGTGCACCATAGGATTGAATTGAGGATTCAATCTGGTCCATTCATATCCATGAGGTGTTATGCAAGCAATTTGAGCAAGAATGAAGCTGAAACAGAGCCTGAATCGTGACTGTCATGAAGGAGTTTGGAAGAAAAATTGAAAAATTGGATTGAGTGAATTGGGCCATAATTGGGCCAGGTAATGATCCATAACAGTTCTATATATTGCATAGATGGATTTCAGAGCAATTTTGGTGATTGGAAGAGCTTGAATGAGGTAAGGAGCACTTGAAAAAGTTTGTTACAAAGTGAAAATCATTCTTCATCTTGGAGGCCATTGCAGAGGGAATTGAAGCTCCAAGATTCTTCAGCAAGCATCATTGAACGTGTCTGAGCAAGTTTGATCAAGAATTGGAGGCTGTGGCACTCTCTGTGAAAGCTCAAACCAGGTTTTCATCTTTTCATTATTGTGCTCTGATGAGATTGAGTTAAGATAGAAATTGCATGTGGTTAGGTAGAGTATGAACGATAGATGGATTTAGGCAAGGTTTGGTAGACATTTGTGAGAGTTCTTGATCATGGATAGAATGTTTAGAGGTTCGGTTAAGGCTTAATCTTGATGGATTTCTAAGATTGAACATAGATTCTTGATCCGTGATGAGAGTAGAATAGATTGATGGAGAGAATTTGGCAGTTGGTGATGATTTTCCAAAACACAATTTTTCTGTTCATGGCTGTATCTGCGTATTCTTTGAGAATTTGAAAAAAAATGGAGAGTGTCATGTTATTCCTTGAGAGGAGACGAGTGGATCTGGAGTTTTTGGTGGAGTTTGGTGATACTTGATGGTTTGGCCACCGCGAACCCGCCGGAGAAGACGACCGGAGTCTTCTCCGGCCACCCTGGACTTTCCCCCCTCCAATCTTCAATTCAAACGAAGAAGACTTGTGCACTGTTGGATGATTCTGACTTGAGAGACTTAGTATTAGGATCTGATGATTGTGATTCAATCTGGAGAGATGTTGACCTTGACTGCTGAGGTGGCGTGTTAATAAGCATTGGATATGTATACTTTTGGTATGTACGTCCCTGATTAGAGACTACCGTGCGCTGAAGTCAAGGGAAAGCACATGATTAGTTAGTGAAGCGCTGCATTTCATTAAAGGGGGCTCTGAGTTACGTGGCACGCGCTGGTCCTTTAGATGAGTGGACCAGTCTTTGGATCTGATGGTCCTGGTTATTTCCCAGTTTTAAATTCATTTTTATTTCTTTTAATTGTTTTGTGATTTTCTTTTAATGTTTTAATCATTTTTAATTCATTAAAAATATAAATAATTGTCAGAAAAATGTGAAAAAAATCATGTTTGTTCCTCGGATTATTTCTGATTCTTGTATGCCATTTATTTGGAATTTTATTTAATTTTCCATTTTTGTGCTATTTTTCCATTTTTGTTGCATGATTAAAAAATGTTCAAAATAAGTAGTTTACTTTCTGATTTTAGTACTAGTTCATATGTTAGAATTTGATGCTAAACTTTTGTATGCTTGTTATAGACTCCTTGATAGGTTGGTGTGATTTTTATTTAATTTTTTAGATGATTCTAAGTTTGAGTTTGAGATAGGTTTTAGGACTTCCCCCTTATGGATTCTTTTTAGTACACATGGAGATGTAGAAATTGTTTAGCACCCTTAGATTTAGGTTTTGATCTTGAATTTTCTACCATGGTTTCCTAACACATTTAGGATCATTTGGGATTTTTCTTAGGATTGTTAGAAGTGATCTTCTATTATTCCCCCATTTTACAAGATGATTAAGGTTTAGGTGACCCTAACTAGGATAACTTCATGGATTAGGCTTTTAAGTGAACATTAGATAACTCTAAGCTTCAAATCCTTTTTTGATAGAATAAAACTTAGGTAGATACCTCATTAGAATATTGATTAGGCCTTGATAGAGCCTTTGATTCCCCTAGTTTAGGTGATCCTTGTAGCTAGTCTTTAGGGTTTCTTAGAAGTTGTTGTAGTGCCTTCTTTCCCCTATGTGATTTCTTCCCTGGGCTTTGCCCTATCCTCTTTCTCCAAGTCTTGAAGAGGAGCCCTCTTGGGAGAGCCTAATCCTTCCTTTGGTTGGATTCTATGCATTCCTCAGGAGGTTGAGCCATGAATTGACATTCATCAATATGGTACATTCCTTTGGTTTGTACTATCTTTCCCTTTCAAGTCTTTAGCCCTCCTGGGAGAGCCTAATCCTTCCTTTGGTTGGATTTTGTGCATTCCTCAGGAGGTTGAGCCTTGGATTGACATTCCTGGCATGGTATATTCCCTTGGTTTATATACTGTCATCCCTCTCCAAGTCCTTTTCTTAGGATCCCTCTTGGGAGAGCCTAATCCTTCCCTCGGTTGGATTATGTGCATTCCTCAACAGGTTGAGCCCGAGATGGACATTCTGTGTTGATACACTTTAACCAGATACCTTAGATTGATATCTAGGACTAATACCTAGTCTTCTCTGTCCTATTGACATAGGATCCCTCTTGGGAGAGCCTAATCCTTCCCTTGGTTGGATTTTGTGCATTCCTCAAGAGGTTGAGCCCATGATGGACTCTTGTGTTGACACACATCCAACCAGATGTAGCCTGGGATGACTTCCCTGTTGCTCATATTGGTTTCATTTATCTTCCTTGTTTGACATTGCTTTATGCATTAGGGTAGTCTCATGTTTAGAATATTGTAGGCTAGGAGCATGACTGCATTAAGAGTTTGAGTGGGTCTCCCTCTGCTTGCTTGCCTTAAGGGTTGAGGTGATCCTCCCCTTGCTTGTATGTTGTTTTTACTTTCTATCTGATATGTTTGCATTGAAAGGTTGAGCTGAGCTCCCTTTGCTTGTCTGTTTTGATTGCTTTCTTTGCTTGATTGCTTAGAGGTTGAGTGAGTCTCCCTCTGCTTGTATTGCTGCATTCCATTTGCATCTTTACTGTTTGGCTTTCTCTGTTTTATCTGCTTTAATGATTTTTGCAGTTGTTTCTGTTTACCATTGACATGATCCCCTAGGACTCTCACTTCCTTTGATAAGGAAGTGATGATAGAACTTTAGGTTGAAACCTTTGCATGATAACACCTAGGAGTTCCCTGTTTCAAGCTCAACCATAGGATGAATCCTTGGCGTGACAACATTAGGGCTTGATAGTTTCCCCTATAGAGTTCGTTCTCTTCTCTCTCTAAAACAACAGTAAAAAACATAATAAAGGCAAGTTGGTACAAGCGCGTTACGAGCCTTAAGCTACTTGGGAAATGATAATTGAGCGGTCTCCTCTCAATCGTCTATAGTGTTTAGTATACGTCCTTTGGACGATATGCGACGCATTCGTTCTCAAGTCATAGCCTCTAGAGTTGTAGGAACTACAGACGTCCATAAAAAACACTTCTTCCATAAAAGACAGAAAACAAACTTCAAACCTCTTTTTGCCTCGTGGGTCCATAATTCAAGGAAAACTTTTATGATGAAAAGAGTGTCGTTAACTCTCAGTTCTACCGCAAACGGTAACGCACGAGTCTCTGACGAGCAAGCTGCATACACCAAACTGCTGGAACTGTTTGTTTACCCTACTCGAAAAAACAGATGAATCTAAGCCCCGTAATCCGTATCTTCCCGAACTACGTAAGCTCTGATCTCTCATACCTGTTGAGAGTACGTAGGCACAATACTGACGTATTAGCGAGCCACCTTCCCCCATCCTTTTACCCGTAGTTAGCCGAACTACGTTGACTCTGATTTCTCGTTCTCTGACGAGAATACGTAGGCACGAAGTGCGATGCTTTGCCGAGTCATTTTTCTTTTCTTTTCAGACCAGCCTTGATAGGTATATAGTAAAACCAACCCATCAGATAAACACAACAAGCGTGGATCCCATCGAGTACGATGGACGTGAGGGGTGCTAATACCTTCCCCTTGCGTAACCGACTTCCGAACCCAGACATGGTTGCGATGACCTTGTCTTATACCTTTTCGTCAGGTTTTTCCGATCGTTTCCTTTCCCTTCTGTGGGATAAATAACGAAAGGTGGCGACTCTTCTGTTTTGCCGGCACCTTATTTTCACAGTAGCGACACAACAGACCAAAGAACTTGCCATGCATGAATTGCAACAACTTAAGATTGAGCTTGATGGTATCATGATTAACCACCCTCAAGGGAGAAACTAACAGCCAATTCAATGCACTAATACAAACTGCAATGGTTCAGCAGCATTGCTGACCAAGTAAATGTAGAAATCAGACAATCAAACTTTATAAAAGTAATCAAGGCAGACCAGGCTCAAACTGATTGAGTTCACAACTTACAAGTTGAAATGCCAAAGCCACAACCAACAATCCTTTTCACAGATTAAAAAACTGTTTTGTTTAAAACAGTATAAAACAAAGTTGGCATCACAATACCAACACTGATTAGTATATTGCCTTCAATAACAGTTGGAACCTCAAGATGAATAGACCCTAAATTGACAGTTTTAAACTCAAAACAGTTCAACAGTAGTGTTACAACTTATAACAATGTCCAATTCTTCACAAGCTGTCAACACACACATGAAGTAGTAATTCACCAATAAAAAAAAAGTACCAATTTGCAACAGCACATCACAATGCCAAGTAAAACAGATGCACATGTAAGTAAAGATTTCATGGATCAGAAGTTAACAATCTTCAGAACATGATAGTAAGCATACTTTGGTATTTCAATCAATACATGTTGATGAATTCCAACAGCAACTCAAAAAGAAGAAAAAACTCTCAATGTAAAAGCATGATTGAAGAAATTCTGTATAGAAATGAATCAACATTCTTTGTTGTAAACAAGATGCAAACACAATAAAAAAAACAGACTCCTACCATGAGAAAGTGGAACTGGTAGCAAACAGGCATGTCAACAAGGTTTAAAAAGTTTCTTAGAATTTAAAACAGGCCTATGACAGTCTTTCCCACCAAATATGGTAGCATCCTTAAACAAGGCATTGAAAACAACATTAAACAAACAAAGCAATTTGTTTACAAACAGCAAAAGAGCAAATACTTGACATGATTAGAAGATTGGATTATGGCAACAGTTGATTGAACACTTCTGAAAGTACTACCATGATTATGCTAGCATCATCATAAATTTTATACCTCAATTATCTAACAGATTTATAAGCTAAAAGAGGTTCACTCATGGCAAAAAGTTAATAGCCCTCATAGATTTAACCAAAGCTGAGGCACACAACAGTCTTAAAAACTCACAGGATAACTCTTACTCTAGGACAAAGTTATGCATCTCACCAAATACTAGGCTAATCCAAATACACTAAATAGAGATTCACAAACAAAACTCTCAGCATTTCCAAGATCAGAACACTACCTCCAAGCCTGAAATCAGCTCTAAATAAAAGTCTCAAAATAGGCCCATAGTACCTCAAGCAAAAGAGTCAACAAACTCAAAGGTATGTCAATATGGATTGACAGATCCATACACATATAGCTAGAACTAGCCTTCATGCAAAGAAGGAATCTAGAGACAGTCATAAAATACATCCTATGCAAGCTAAACAGATCCAGGATCATCACCATTTAAAGTACCCCTAAAACAAGTAGTTAACCAAAATCCAAAGATTTAAGGGGAGGCTGTCAAGCTATGACAGTTGGTTTTCAAGGAATGAACATTAAAAACACTAAGACCTGATGATGCCAACAAGGGGAAAATGGCAGGTTCCAACATGATTTGGTGTCCATTCAATATAACATGGTTAAAACCTATGCTCATCATATATTCCACAGCAAATCTCTAACAAAGAGCTCTAAAGGCAGTCACCAAGCCAACCACACAAGATAGGCAAATCCAATCTAACTTCAGACATAACAATGTTCAAATATCAAATCATCTCACCTAAGCCTCTCCTATTGACAGTTTTTAAACAGCTTTTGTGGCTAAAATTAACATAATAATGCCAAGAGTCTAAACTCATCATGTATCCAAACATCATACCTTCACAAAGGCAAAAACAATACACAAGCCACCTTAATGACATTCCAACTGCAGATGCACATGGTGTAGGTTTCACATACTTTTGACAGCATACATAACAACTTTTAGCATGATAATGTACAAACCAATCTCAACCACAAAATAACACATGATGATGCGTACTAGTGAATGAGTTCAAAATAACATACCCCTTGTAGCCCTCTCTATACTAGCAACCAAGAAAACCAAAGATCCTTCCTTTTGAGCAAGTTTGTGAAGTTACTTCCTTTTGAAGAAACAAGCAAATCTTGAGGACAGTTTGAGCAGATGAGATTCCAGCTGTTGTTTGAGACTATGAACAACTAATACAACATAAACATGAAGTATTCCAACGGTTGTGATGGTAGGAAAGGGTTTGTGTAATGATCTAGTGTGAAAAATGCATAAAAGTCAAAGTAAGGTGTATGAGAAGTTGACTTTTTGTACTAAGTGTTTTTTGAGGAAACCAATGGTGGGAACAGCTTCAAATGATCATTTTTAGGGTGTGTATATGGTCTTTGAAGTGTTTTTGGATTAGGAACAAGAAATGGTGTGAAAAATGCAAAGGGGAGAAATTGGTGGTTTAGTGGGATTTCTTCACTTTCAAGCAAAGGGAGAAAGAAAGAGAGTTATGTATTTGTGATGTTTTTGATATCTCTAGTGTGAAGAATGGAATGGGATGGAGCCTCTATTTATAGCCTAAGGGAAGAGTTTGGGGCAGATTTGATTTTTTGCCTTTGGAGGGAAGTTTTGGAAGAAAATCCATTCAAGATCATGTGGCAGCTGTGCATATCAGTTCCTTGGCTCAATGCAGGGTAAACTCAAGTGAAATGAAGGACATGGAGGTGACTAAAGTGAAGCTAGTGTGTAGGGGACTGCAGCTGTAAGTTTTCCCTCATAAAGTTTCTCTTTCCTCCTTGTTTTTGAATAAAATAATGGCAACTTGCTTGCAACTTGCAAAGCTCTCAAAACCTCATTCTTTCTGCATTTTATAACCATCATCCTCCCTAAATATCAGATCAAGACATGATCCAATGGATGAGAATGATTCAAGTGGTTGAAAAGTGACTTTGTGGAAAAGTTGAAATGGTGCATTCAAGTGTTGAAACCCCAACTTTCTGGATTCATAACTCTCGGCTCACAAGGTCTATGGAGGAGTACTAGTACTTTTTTGAAAGCCCTTATGGAGCTCTACAACTTTCATGTTTTCATGATCTTCAGATTCCAAGTGGAACTAGGTCAAAAATCTCCTCAAAGTTGGCTGAAAACATGATTTGGAAGGCCAGAAACTTAGAAATTTTCTGTGTTTTCTTCCTCTTGTGATGATTTTGGCTAGAACTCGAAATATATGCATTTTTTGCCCATGGGTCAGTTTTACACTTTTGTAGGACTTGTCAAGACCTTTCTAACAAGCTTTGAACCAACTCATTTGGATGTGTGGTTAGGAAGTTATGGACTTATGGTCTTGCCCCTTTCAAAATCCTAATTCCCCACTTTTTCGATTACTCCCCAATCCTTGATTGAATGGTCATGAAACTTCATGGATAGGTGTAACATGTTTTTTGAAACATTTTTGCTTCACACTTTGAGGTCAAATTCCTTATGGTTGAAGAGTTGACTTTTCGGTCAACCGAACGATCGATCGATGACTACCGCGTCGACTGTTAATGTTCTGGGTATTCTAAGGCCTTGAAACTTCTTGAGTGGACTTCACTAAGCCATATGAACTTTATGGACCATAATTCCATCATTGGAACACCTTTTAAATAAAAATTCAAACTACGATTGACTTTTCCTGATTGAAAATCCTAATCGGGGATCCTGAACTGCATTGTCTTTAATCTTTGGGTGACAACCTCAAATTGGATTCATACTTGACCCAATGGAATATCTTTGATGATGTGGAGACTTGTTTCATGGAGAATCAATCCAATACATTGACTGATTAAACCATTGAAACCTCGATTATTGACTGTACGAAACCCTAATTCATCTGTATCTTTAACAAAGACAAACTTGAAATAGGTTATGGTTAGATAATCAAATGAATATGATCCTAGAATGATGATGAAGATCTAAGAGGTCAAAATTTGGGGTGCAACGAATGGAAGTTGCAAAAGTGAATAGTGAAGAAAGAGAAAAATAGTGGCTACCATCATCAAACCACCAACTTGGTTGCAATCAGTCACCTCCTATCCCCTTAAGCATGAAGAAATATACCTATAGGGTATGGAGAAGCTCTTGTTAGGATGGCTCAAGGTCATAAATGGAGATTGCATTGGAAAAACTCCAAGATTTTCAAAGTTACAAGGCTAAATTTGGCAATTTGCAACATTCTGCCCATACCTCTTGCTCAAGACACTTGCCTATAAATTGAACCTAATTCTAACATCAAGAACACACCAGTTACATGCTAAGAAACAACTGAAACTCCTTCTCCCACTCAATCTCAAGTTCTTGCAAAGTTTCACCAAATTTCCAAACACCTTCAAAATCTGCCTTGCATATTCCTTTCCAAAACCTTTTCCAAACATCCTCAAACTCAAACCAAGCTTCAAACAGTTCACAAATGATGTGTTAAAGCTGTCCAAACCCTCACCATGGCCAGAAACTCATCCAATCAAAAAGGCAATGGTTGAAACCCTTTTTTTTTTTTTTACTTTTCTACATTTTGAAGGGAAGTCACTGATCCATTGCATTTCCTTGAGCTCTAAGACCTCTAACTCTTCATAAACAACATATATAAGCTGTCCATAACCAATCCACTCTTCTGTAACAAGAATTGAGGGAGTTGGCTTTCGAAATCTTTGGATTTTGGAGGTTTTTCTTCACTTACAAGGCATTCTTCCCACCAACTTGCTTGTAGTTTATTTGGAGCATCTTCTCATCATCCTTGGATCATTTTTAGACTTTGGAGGAGCTCTCAAAGTCTCTAGTTTTCTTATTGCTCAAGCTTGCTTCAAGAGGTAAGCCTAAAACTCAAATGTGAACTTTTCACTTGCATTTCACATGCTACCATGACTTCTAGCTATGATTTTGTATTGTACATTGTTTGAACATGTTTTATATATATTAAGTGTCATGTATGAACCATTGCTTGCAGCAAAACATGTAGTTTTTGAACTATCAAACTCAGGTCACAAACCAGGTCACAAACTAGGCTCAACCTTGTCATTTTTGCAAGATGCATCAAATATGCCAAATCATGTGTGCATTTCTTGATTTATTTTGTGCCAACATTTATGTATGATTTTTGTACACTTGTTTCACCAAGCACAACACTACATTATGTTGTTCACATGTTCTTGCTTTTGGTTGTCACCAAACTTGCCCAAACCTTGATGTTATCGTGTTTTCTTGTGGGTTCATGGTATGGAAAAACAAATTGTACCATTGAATTCCTTGTTCAAAAATACACAATTTTCACTTTTGTTTCACCTTATTTGGTTAAGATTTGACTGAGTTCCAATCCTTCATGCAAATGGCCTTAGGTTATGACCTTGCCTTGCCCTAGTTTTGCCCCCCATTGGTGCACCAAATTTCAATAATCATAACTCGCTCATTTTTTGTGCTATTTATGCCATTCTTTTTGAAAACTACTCCTTAACATGTTTATTTTCATTGAGTGAAGAAATAATTCAAGGATTATTATCCTATAAATACTTTGGTCTACCTGAAAAACATGTGTTTTTAGGGTTTTTACCTTGGCGTTCTTGAACTTTTTCAACTTGTAACTTTATTTTTCTTGTGAGATTGATCTTTTATGATTCATATATGTTTTTTAACATGTTTAAATTCTTAAATATGTTTTATTCATTGTCTTTCTATTTTAATACTTGCTTTTGTGAATGCATATATGTGAAAATAGCATGTTGAACTTCATCTGTGAACTTTGCCATGATTCTTGATGTTGTAACCTCTTGAATATGCCCATTACACCTAATTTTACTTGTTTATGTGTCTAGTTAGAACCATAACATGTTTAGGGTTTGTTCTTTCCTTTGTAAATGCTTGAATATGTATGGTATACTTTGAATTTCATATGTGACCTTTGACATGATTCTTGATGTTATGACCTCTTGAATATGTTTTCCATGTCTCATTCTACTTGTTTATGTGTCTTGTTAGAACAATAACATGATAGGGTTTGATTGTTGACTTGGTTTTTACCATGAAACTTGTTTACTTCTCCCCGTGAAATCATGAATTCATACTTGAACTGTTGTAACATTTCTTGTATTCTTGCTTGTTTGATTGTCATCAATACATGTTTAGTTGGTCTTATGTTGTTACATTTTACCTCATTTGGGTTTCAAGATCAATTCAACATCAATTTAACATGCCATATCAGAAACTAAATAAAGGAACTTGTGAGTTCAAGATCAATTCAAGAAATAAATAAACATAATAAAAAGAAATGTTTAAACCACAATTTAGGTTAAAAACTAGACAATTTATTAAACTAAAACCTAATTAAAAAATTTGATTTTCTAATTAAATTAAAATATAATTTAGAAAACCATACTAATTAAATAACTTAAAACTAAATAAATTAATTTGATCAAAATATTAAAAAAAAAAAAATTAGAAAAGAAAGGGTGGTCGTGGACCTTTAGGGTGTGAATGGGCTCACCCAAAGCCCATATCTCCATGAGAAGAGAAAAAAAGAAAAACTAAGAGACTGGGCTGAGCACATCCGACCCAAGTCGTTTAGCCTTCAAGACGGAAAAAAACAACATTGCCTCACTCATCCCTCAGTTTCATCTTCCTTTCCCCTCTTCTCATCCTTCACTCTCTCTCTCTCTAGAATGGATTCTCCGCTCCGTCTCGCATGCCTATTTCACGCGGCTTCTTCTCCTTTCCCAATACTCGCTCGCGATCTCATCATTTCCTTCTTCTCAGTAGGCACGGTGCATCCTCAATGTCGTCAAACCTATCGCGTCAAGACGAATTACCGGCAAAGGAGGGTAACCTATCACCATCTACCCGCGACTTCCAACATCATGCGAACTCCCTCGTCTGCTTTCTCGATCTTGCTCCAATAATTTCAAATTCGGTTCTTGAATTCAACTTCTAATCTAATTCGCGACGAAATCCACACTGTCGTTATAGTGAAGATAATAATTTGAAGAAAAAAAAGAAACACGTTGAGGTATGAGTCAAACCTTATTTGTTTGCCACTTTTGCTGCTTTACTTCAATTTCTTCTTTGTGTGTGCTTGTAATCTGTGTATGCTTTGCGCTAACCTGATGATTTTTGGGTCTCACCTCAAAAAATTCTGCAATGTTTGTTCGAATGTTGTTGTATGTGAATCTTGTGTATTGATTCTATTTCTTATTTCTGTTTCCCTTTTTTATGAATTCGTGAATATTTGGTAATACTGTGAAATGTCTTTTTGCTCGTGTTTGATATGTGGTAATACTGTCAAATGTTTTTCTACTCGTGTTTGATATGTGGTAATACTGTGAAATGTTTTTCTGCTCGTGTTTGATATGTGGTTTGGTGACTTGTGATGTCGTGTATACCTGTAGGCTTTTTTTTCTCCCCTTTATATAGGCATATGTGTGATAAAGTTCTGATTTTTTTTTTGAATTCTGATTCTTGCCTTGCAAAGAAAATATATGGCTATTAAATTGATATTGATTCTTGTCTTGTACCCGTAATGATGGCATGATGAAGACCTTTCCATTGTAATCCAAATTTGTCCCAATACATTCCGATTTATTTCCTTACTTGATTCGGCATGCTGTGTGAGGTTTTGGAACATTGTTGTTTTCGGATTTAAAAAATTGAGTTTGGCACAAGGAAATTATCGGGACGAGTCGCGTACTAGGTCGCTTTCTTTAAGACATTTCGCTGTACTGCCAAATTATGCAAAGCAGTCGATTTACGACGACGCCTCCAGGATAAAACAGCCCGTTCTTAAAACTTACGATTATCAGTTGCACACTGATAAATCGCTCTAGAAATACACCTTTTTAAATTAGTATCTAGCGCAAATAACCAGTCAAGAAAAGAAAAAATTGTAAGATGAAGAGAATAAAGGGAGAGAAGAAGGAAATCAAAATTCGTGTGAATTTGTGAAATCTGATGTACTCACTACTGAATTTCTACCCTGTATTTATAGGCAGCTAGTAAGGCTTAATTTCCATTCCCTTCAATGTGGGACTAAATTGAATCTTAATTTTCATTCCCTTCAATGTGGGACTAAAATGAATCTTAATTTTCATTCCCTTCAATGTGGGACTAAAAATGAATCTTTTCAAATTCACTTCTATATTAGTTCTTACTTGTGTTCATTTATTGCTCATTAATTGTCAACAAATGTTTCCAATTCCCACTCTAATCAATTAAAGTTCCAACATTCCCCCACTTGAATTTAAAAGAGATTTTAGAAGTACGTCAGACGTTTCTAAGGTTGAGCATAAGCAAAGGTGTCTACGACTTGAACCTTAGCGTAGCGAGTAGGATTCTGATTCAACAAGAGTGACACCATTGTCTTGAACTCTATCTCGGACATCAGACCCGCACACAACCTTTCTGTAAGGTGTATTCTTGTAGCCCGTGCTTTAGTGGCCCTGCACGTGTATCCCGGTTTAGTGAATGCTCTAGGAATTCTGCCTCGAAATTCCATAGGAACCGGCCTCAGTTCCACAGTCACATAGGTGAATCTATCAAGAGTGCTCCTGTAGCCTAGGTACTCCCTCATACAGAGTATAGATCTCATTAAGAGTTTCTATTATCTCATCCTCTCATTACTTCAGGATTTATGCTTTACTTGCATGATCATTTTCATATTGCTCACAACTTGTTATTACCCATTGAACCTAAGTCTTAGGATCTCCAGTCATTTAGGTCGGGTTACCATCATGAGTAACAAATTGCTTTATAGGCATTAGTCCTATCTTTTTGGAAGTATTATGGACTTTCTCTCTAGCGAATCCTTTCGTCAAAGGATCTGCTAAGTTCTCATCAGTGCGTACATGATCCACTCTCACACCTCCTTTAGAGATACAGTCTCTAACAGTTCTATGTTTTCTTCTAACTTGACGTATTTTACCATTATAATAATAGTTATCAACTTTTGCAATAGTCGCGGTACTATCGCAGTGGATCAACACAGCTGGTATAGGTTTTTCCCATAAAGGAATCTCAGCTAGCAAGCATCTTAACCAACTTGCTTCTTCACTAGCTGTAGCTAATGCTATCATCTCAGACTCCATTGTGGACTGTGCCAGAATGGTCTGTTTCTTTGATTTCCAAGATACAGCTCCTCCGGCTATACTAAATATATAACCACTAGTAGCTTTGGAATCATCCGATAAGGTGTTCCAATCTGCATCACTATACCCTTCTAGTACAGCAGGAAATTTCTGATAGTGTAGGCCGAGGTCCATAGTCCTTTTAAGGTACCTCATTACTCGCTCAATAGCTTGCCAATGTTCGTTACTCGGCCTACTTGTAAATCTGCACAACAATCCTACGACATATGCAATGTCGGGTCTAGTACAATCAGAGGCATACCTAAGACTGCCAATGATGCTCGCATATTCTGCTTGTTTGACACTTTCTCCAGTATTCTTAAACAGTTTCACACTTGGATCATACGGAGTGCATGCAGGTTTACAATCAAAGTATTTATATTTCTTTAAGATCTTCTCCACATAGTGAGATTGATCCAAAGAAATTCCTTGGTCGGATCTCGTGATCTTGATACCCAGGATCACGCTTGCTTCTCCGAGGTCTTTCATATCAAAGTTATTGCATAACAATGATTTCATATCATTAATGGCCTGGATGTTTGATCCAAATATAAGTAGATCGTCTACATATAGACATATGATAGTACAAATGCGATTCTCAGATTTGTAATAAACGCACTTGTCACTTTCATTCACTTTGTACCCAATAATTATCATTAAGTTATCAAACTTTTCATGCCATTGTTTAGGGGCTTGTTTTAGTCCATACAGAGACTTATCTAACTTACAGACCTTGCTTTCTTGTCGTTGGATTACAAACCCTTCTGGTTGTTCCATATAGATTTCTTCTTCTAAGTCACCGTTTAAAAAGGCTGTTTTAACATCCATTTGGTGTACTATTAAGTTATAAATGGCTGCTATTGAAATGAGTACCCTAATGGATGTAATTCTAGTGACCAGAGAAAAGGTGTCGAAGAAATCTATGTTTTCTCTTTGTCTAAAACCCTTGGCTACAAGGCGAGCCTTGTATTTCTCAATCGTTCCATCAGGTTTTAGTTTCTATTTCAAAACCCATTTACAACCAATTGGTTTGCAACCCGGGGGTAAGTCTACTAAGTGTCAGGTCTTGTTAGATTCTAGAGAATCTATCTCATCATTAATGGCTTCTTGCCATAAGTCTGCATCCGTAGATGACAGTGCTTCTTGAAGATTTATTGGATCTTCTTCTACATTATAGGCCGCATAATTGGGCCCATAGTCTTTAGCAACTCTTGCTCTTTTACTTCTTCGAAGTTCTGTTTCTACATTGTCGCTGCTTTCAGTGCTTTTTATCACAGGAATGTGACTCGATTGTGTGCCCCCACTATTTCTCGATTTGAAAGGAAATTTGTCTTCAAAGAATTCAACATCGTTTGATTCTATAATTACTCTGGCATTTAGGTCATAAAACCTGTATGCCTTACTGTTTGTTGCATACCCAATGAATACGCATTCATAGGCTCTACTAGCGAGTTTAACTCGTTTCGGATCCGGATTTCTGACATAAGCCAGACAGCCCCAAGTTCTTAAATAAGACAAATTTGGTTGTCTTTTCTTTAATATCTCATAAGGTGAGATCTTACTTTTTGACTTGGGAACTTTATTCAGGACATAGTAAACAGTCAATAAAATTTCCCCCCACCAGTGAGGTGCAGCACCAGAATTTAACATGATTGCAACTATAAGTTCAGTAAGAGTCCTATTCTTTCTTTCTGCTTTACCATTCATTTTAGGAGAGTATGGAGCAGTCGTTTCATGTATAATACCATGTTCAACATAAAAATCATTAAACAAGCTAGAGTCATATTCGGTTCCCCTATCACTGCGAAGTCTCTTAATCTTCTTGTTAAATTGATTCTCAATTTCAGTTACATACACCTTAAACATGTCAAGCGCTTCACTTTTATTCTTCATTAGATATACATAAGTATAATCAGAGCAATCGTCAATAAAAGTGATAAAATAACATTTATTATTTCTAGTTAAACTTCCATCTAATTCACATATATCAGAGTGTATAAGATCTAGGGGGTCAGATTCTTTTATAATTGATTTATGTGAAGTTTTTGTTATTTTAGCTTGACTGCAAAATTCACATTTATTGGAATCATTAACATTTAGTTTAGGGATTAGGCCTATGTGGCTTGCATTAGAAATGATTCCTTTATTAACGTGACTAATTCTACCATGCCAAATATTAAAGTCACACAAAGAGTAAACAGAAGGAGAAATTTTATTCAAATCAACATTCAACTTAAACATGCCATCAGTGGCGTACCCTTTTCCAACAAAAATACCATTCTTAGTGATGGTGTACAGATCTGCCCCTAAAGTTTGATTAAACCCAGCCTTATTCAAAAGAAAACCAGAAACAAGATTCTTCCTAATTTCAGGAACATGCATGACGTCCTTCAAGATCAAAGTCTTTCCTGAAGTGAACTTCAGCTCAACATCTCCAATTCCAGCAACATTAGTGGTGTGAGCATCTCCCAACAACACTTTCTTATCTTCAGCATTCATGTATGTCTTGAACATAGCACGATCATAGCAGACATGACGAGTGGCGCCAGTGTCTATCCACCAACCATCACTTCCACCAACCATGTTGATTTCAGTGATCATGGCAATGAGTTGCTCATCAGTCAGGTTGACCTGAGCATTTGAGCCAGCTGCAGGTTTAGGCCTGCTCCTACATTTCTTTGCCATATGGCCCGGTTTCCCACAGTTGTAGCAAGAGAAAACTGGAGCATCATTTCTTTGAGGTGGTGGTTGTTGCTTAGCAAATGGAGCCGATGGGGCCCTAGAGGGATTCCCATTCTTAGTTCGGTTCATAGCATTGCGGTTCTGATTCTTTAAAGGTTTGCCTGTAGGCTTCAGAACCGCACCAAATTTCTTTTTGTTGTTAGACACAACTAAGACTTCTTCTTTCTGATCTTGTTTCCGAGCCTCCTCTTCAATTCGGAGGCGAGTAATCAGACTCTCGATTGAAAATTCTTTTGTTTTGTGACGAAGCACATTTTTTAAATCTTTCCAACCAGGGGGCAGTTTGTCAATAATTACAGCAATTTGAAATTGTTCATTGAGGGGCATACCTTCTATAATTATCTCATGAGCAATCTTCTGAATTTTGTGGCTTTGAGCTTCCACCGACTTCTCATCCACCATCTTGTAGTTCAAGTAGCGGTTGACAGCAAATTTCTTCGCACCTGCTTCTTCAGTATCGTATTTTCTTTGCAGAGCCTTCCAAACCTGTTTAGCAGTCCTGTAGCTACTGTAGTAGTCGTACAGATCATCAGCAAGGCTATTCAGAATGTGATTTTTGTACAGATAATCATTCTCGTGCCATAAGGCGATTTCTTTTCGGAGCTGCAAATCATCTGCTGCAGCCTTAGCTTTTGCAGCATCTGCTGCAGCCTTAGCTTTTGCAGCATCTGAGTCAGACATTTTGGAAGTCCCGTCTGAATCTGCAAGTGAGTTACCATTAGGTAGTTCAGATGATGCAGAAGGGACAACCGGGATATCCTCAGTCAGAACGTGGGCAACCTTTTTCAGAGTTAAGAAAAACTTCATTTTAGCTTGCCAACGTTTGAAATTGGAACCCTCAAACCTGAAAGGTTTGTCAGAGACTGAAGCGGCCGCAGTAGAACCGATAATTTCCTCAGTTGCCATGGAAGTTATTAAAATGTCTTAAAATTGTTGTTTTCGGATTTAAAAAAATTGAGTTTGGCACAAGGAAATTATCGGGACGAGTCGCGTACTAGGTCGCTTTCTTTAAGGCGTTTCGCCGTACTGCCAAATTATGCAAAGCAGTCGATTTACGATGACGCCTCCAGGATAAAACATCCCGTTCTTAAAACTTACGATTATCAGTTGCACACTGATAAATCGCTCTAGAAATACACCTTTCTAAATTAGTATCTGGCGCAAATAACCAATCAAGAAAAGAAAAAATTGTAAGATGAAGAGAATAAAGGGAGAGAAGAAGGAAATCAAAATTCGTGTGAATTTGTGAAATCCGATGTACTCACTACTAAATTTCTACCCTGTATTTATAGGCAGCTAGTAAGGCTTAATTTTCATTCCCTTCAATGTGGGACTAAATTGAATCTTAATTTTCATTCCCTTCAATGTGGGACTAAAATGAATCTTAATTTTCATTCCCTTCAATGTGGGACTAAAATGAATCTTAATTTTCATTCCCTTCAATGTGGGACTAAAAATGAATCTTTTCAAATTCACTTCTGTATTAGTTCTTACTTGTGTTCATTTATTGCTCATTAATTGTCAACAAATGTTTCCAATTCCCACTCTAATCAATTAAAGTTCCAACACATTCCTAGACAAAAAAATTATGTCGTGGATTTGTCTTGCTTATGTACATACCATGTTATTATTGTTTTTTATTTCCTTCCTTATTTAGAATCAAAAAGTTTGATTTGTGTTTTAGTAACAACTTGATGACACATTCTGATTTTGTTTTGGATAGGATTGGATATTGATGAGTGTTTCCTCTTTCAAAATATTGTATCCGTTAACCTTTATTTCAAAACATGTTTGAGACATATCCAAATTTCTCCTTCAATTCAAATAAGTACAAATTATGTTTTTTTTGGAAACTATCGGTAGGTTGTCTGAATGTGTTGCTAACACTGTGATGGCATAAAGATGATGATTTCTCACGTTTGGCATCCCGCCTTTATTGATGGAGGTTTTGATGATTGTTTCTATTTTGAATTCGGCTAATAAGAAGCTTTTTAATTCTTTTTTGATTTCAAATTGCATCCATCATATAGCGGGCCTTCTATCACCACGACTCCGGATGATGCGCTTGGTTCAGCTAGTCATAGATCAGATGGTTATTGAATTTGTGGATGGGATCAGGCACGAAGTCACGACTTCTGAAACACAAGAGGTGGAATTTTCTAGAATCGGGTCACCTTTTACCTTTGTAGATAATGAAGGGAAACAAGGCACTCAACATGATTCAGTTAAAAATTCACAGTTCTAGCCATTCTACCGTGCTTTTTGGTGCCAAAGAAATTGGAGATTAGTTTTTGTTCTTGGAACTATATTCAATACTTTAGTTTCCCCTCATTTTTTGGAATGGTCATTTTGAAGTGTTTGTGTCTTGTATCTTATAACTTTGGAATTTAATGAATTCCTAATGAAGACAATCTTCTCTCTTACCTTATCTTTGAATTTTCAGGAACTTTAATTTTGAATTGCTCCTTGAATTTGACAGGACTTGGTTTTGACAAATTAATTTGGAGACTTGTATGAAAACAAGTTTGGACATAGACTAATGATGTAAACAAGGAATTGATTTCTATGTTTTTCTCTTGTATCAAATATAACTTAAAGTGAATTTTTAAAACATGAGCTGAACTCTTTGGATACTTGAAGTTGGAATCTTAGTAACAACCGTGAAATTCATGGATCTGTTTTGTAAATATAGAATGAATTGAAACTTCATGCTTGAACTCATAGATTTTAAAATACTTTGATGATCTTGGAATAATGATCTTGAAATTCTCTTTGAAATGAGTAAGGTGGACTTCTCTTGAATTCTATGGATCCCACCATAATCAAACCTTGGATTTTATATATTGAAGCACCTAATGAACTCTTGAAGTTTGAATTTTAACTTTATGAATCTTGAAAGTTAGAATCCATGAATAGAAGCTTGAACCCTTGAACTTTAAGTGAATTTTGAACTACTTATCCCCTTGCATTCTTGAATTTCTCGAATAACCATTAATACAAATCATGTGAAAACATTTCTTTGCTTTTGTAGTCGCGAACTTTCCGAATGGTCAGTTTGAAACGCCTTTTAACCTTAAACATTCCAAACAAAATGATCCTTAACTATCAACTACACATTCTTTTTTAGAACCAAGGGAAAAAAGAATTATCCCATTTCATGGACCAGAACCAAAAGACTACCTTGAATTGTTCTTCGTCACTTGCACAATTAAATAAAAAGTTGAACAATGATGGACCCAGTACACAAACCATGAAAATGAAATTTGTAATATCACTTGCCGCGAAAACCATCACTTGTCCTCAAACAAATATGCCCAAAACCAATGGAATGGGTACTTTGGTCCTCCTTAAGTTTACACTGAACCCTCTGGGAAAATTTGAGGGGAAAATGACCTTGTATTGATTAAAGGATCATAAGAATGAGAGAATATCCTTTCTTTTATATCCACATGAATTTAATATAACTTGCAAAGGGATATAATCCTGATGAGCATACACATAGAGCCTTTATGACCTTCGAATCTTTGGCGGCAAACCTAACATCACGAGTGAAAACAAACAAACAAAACCTAGTAAATTGGTTAGCTATGCATTGATGATTGTCTTAAGATGATGTGTAAAGGATCAAAGAATCTAATGGTAAAATTTGGGGTATAACACACCCCCTTTTCCAATTCTCATTTTATTTTATTCTATTTTCTTCTCTTTTCATTTTTAATTTTATTTTTGACGTTCCTTTTATTTTAAAATTACCAAAAAATAATTTTCAGTTGCTTTAACATGTTAAGTTATTTTTCATATTTTTATTTTATTTTCCATTTATTTTTACTATTTTATTTGAATTTATTTGTGGTGGTGGTTTCCATATTTTCCCCTAGATTAGGGTTTTGAACTTTGATGCCTTAAACACTTTTGCTAGAGCTAATTTTTTGCTATGTTTTCACATACAATGAGAGGATGTTTGGATGCTTTTGTTGATATTTGATAATTTGTTTTGGTATGCTTTTCACTTGATAATTTATGACCCTCGATTTATGTTCAACTTGTGGAGTACCCTAGCTTGTGGGTTGCTTTTGTGTAAGTTCTTGAGACTAGCTTTTAGCTACCTTTTGCGCACATACATTTGAGTATGTTGACATGATTTTGAGTCTTTTATTGGAATTTATTTGATCTTTTTCCTATTTTTGGATGCTATATCAAGTTGATGATGTTTTGATTATGCTTCCTTGTTATTCTTGACTTAGTTCTTTGCTCATGTTTTGAGGGTGATTCCCATTGATTTCCTTTGATGTCTTGATGATTGAGTACACTTTGAAATGCTTGGGTTTACTTATGAACTTATTTGTCTTCCAACTTAATTGACTCATATTGCTTTGGTTTGTTCACTCTTGTATGAGGGGTTGATTCCCTAAAGTATAGGTGTTTGTACCTTGACTCTTTTGACTTTGCCTAGTGTTGAGTTGTGTTGTGTGACTTATTTGAACTTTTTTATACAATTTGAATGTGTATACCTCTTCATTTGTATGTCTCTTATTGTCTATGATTTAAATTTGAAGCATATCATATTGCATGTTTGCTTGCTTCATTCCTAATTGATTTGACTATGTCTTTTTTTGGGGTAGTCTAAATTGATTTCTTGATGATTTGCTCCATTCATTCCTACTCATTCCTCTTTCATATTTCATATATCATCTCCCCCCTTGGTGGGTACTATGCTCCCTCTCCCTATTGAAATGTAATAACTGTGTTCTTTTGACTTTTTATTTGTGTTTGCTTTATTGTTTAAAAAAGATAAAATGAACTTAGGAGTAGAACACATTTTCAATAAAAAGATAAATAAGGCTTGATCCAATGTCAAGTCATTTTGAAACTTACTTAACTTGGTTTGGATCTTAGGGATCCACCCCTTCTCATCTCACATTTCTTGGTTTTGACTTATCCTAACCTTGTATGAATTCCACCCTTGTAAGTTAATTGCCTCGTGCATCGCCATCAACCTACCTTGATCTATTCACCACCCTTTCTTTTCAACACTTTTCTCTATTTATTTTGTCTCTTTGAGTCTAAAAACCTTGGTCTTGTACCAAGTGTATTTTCAAAACTTCTTTTCCTAATAAACTTGGATGGTTTTGGAGTGGTTACGCGAAGGCCTTCTCCTATCCCGAGTACTTGACATTATCTTTAGGGTTCACTGTCATAAAGTACTTACCATTCAAAATCAAAACATCTTTAATAAGAGAATACGTTTCTCTTTGTATTGAACTAAAGAGAGAGGAATCAGTGAAGACTTCGTCCTTTCCGAGTATTAGGATACTCACTTTAGAGTGTGTGGTCTCGATACTCGTCTTTCAATACAAAGACGTGACTATATTCGCCACACCATTTTCGCAATAAATCTTTTGAGATAAAGAATTGGGTACTACCGAGGACTTATTTCACCCTTAAAAATAACTTTCACAAATCAAATGTGACATCTTGCCTTTATGGCGAAAACTATCTCTTTTCAAAAAGGATATGTTATGTTCGTTCTATCACAAACAAGTGACGCCTAAGACTCCATAAGCGAGCTGCAATACACCTAACTGCTAGAATACGTACGTTGGCATCATCCATAAAAAAACCAACAAACCGTAGTTCGAACTACAGACGCTCTGATTCTTCACTTCTTTTAAGTGAAGATACGTTGGCACAAGGACCCCAATCCTTGGCAAGAACTTTCCCATCTTTTATTCGTAGTCCTCCGAACTATGTTGACTCTGACTTTCTCATACTTGTTGATAACACGTAGGCATAGGACCACGAGGTCCTACCGAGTCTCCTCCCCCATTTCTTCTCTTCTTTTCTCTCTATTCTTACTCCACACCCTTCTATTTCACTTTAGAACACTCTTAGAAAGCAACATCCTTTAGAAATACCTTCATACATAGACAAGCTAATGGTTCTCATCGAGTACGATGGATGTGAGGGGTGCTAATACTTTCCCCTCACATAACCGGCTTCCGAACCCTTTCCCTTGGTTGCGAGACCATCTTATCCATTTCCTTCTTAGGGTTTTCTCGATGTTTTCATTTCCCCTTTTGGGATAAATAAATTTCGATGGAGACTCTTCTGTTCTTTCACTTTTCGCCTCTCCTTCGTTGCATTTTTTTCGAGTAGAGACAACTTGGCGACTCTGCTGGGGACAGACCTAGCAAGCCAAACCTAGTTTGTTTGTTGCATGTGTGATCTATTTGCTTATATTATTGCTTTATTATTGTTTTGTTCCTCTTATCTGTTGGGTTTATTGAGGATGGGTTGTGATGAGAAAGGCTTTCTACCTGAGCTTTTCCAGTATACACTAAGCTAGGAGGTGGTTGCTTTCTGATTTGCAAGACTTAGGGCTCGTAGAGTTGGTTTGACTTCCACCGCTCAGATGAGGCCCCTTTGGGATGATTATGTTTTATGAGTAGTCGTAATGGCGTATTTATTTCTGACCTGGGAGTCCGAGATTCTGAGGAACTTTTGTAGAACCCTATTCTAAAGGTTACTAAGACATAAATCCGTGCTCATCCTTTGAAGGGATTACCATATTATGAGTCATTGTTATGAAGGAAAACTTTTGAGGGTTAGTGCATGATACTTTGTTTAAAACCATTGGGATGCCCTATTGTAAACCAATAGATTGCCTACCCGAGGTGAGAGATACCTTGCTATGTTGACCTGTAGAATCTGTGACCTTGATCCCTATGCTGCTGATTTGTTCTAAGTGTGCATTCATAAGCATTACATTGTATAGCGTTCTTGCATATCAAGGGACTTAAGAGACCGTGATTATCTCAGGTATTGCTGAACAATGCCTGATCAAAAGTAAAGAAGCACCAACTCCTTGAAGTTTAGGGAACCAAAATTGGGAGTCATCCAAGATCTTCTGATTGACGTGCGAAGAGCTGTCAAAATTAACTTTCAAGGAAAGCATGGGAAATTACTTGATCTTCTCTATTCTGGAGTGGACACTTGGGCTTTGTTTGCTATGGCCCAATTCTATGATGCTCCGCTCAGATGTTTCACCTTCCAGAATTATCAATTGGCCCCTACTCTTGAAGAATACTCTCACCTGTTGAATATCAAGATTAAGGACCAACCCATTTATACTAGTTTAGAAGAAGAACCAAAGTCTCCTGTCATCGCTCTTGCTCTCTGTATGACTAAAGAGGAGGTGGATATTGGTTTAACCAACAAAGGAGGCACTCATGGGTTCCCTCTAAAGTTTCTGCTTGACAAGGCTATCCATTATATGACTAATGAAGATTGGGAAAGATTTGGTGTCTCTGTTGATTTGATAATCTATGGGAGTGTTCTTTTTACAAACATAGATAATTTCATAGACATCACTGTCATCACTCTCTTCATTTAGAAGAACCCTATTCCTACCCTCCTTGCTGATACTTACCACTCCATTCATTGGAGGAGTGAGAAGAAGACAGGGATGGTCCAATGTTGTTCTCATCTGTTGTTCAAATGGTATGTCTCCCATTTGCCGAAGGAAGGACCATTTGTGGAGAACAAAGAGAAACTAAAGTGGTCTAGACGCATTATGTCTTTGGTAGCAGATGACATTGCTTGGTACTCCCATGAGTACTATGATGTGGAGATAATTTTCAGTTACAGAGAATTTGGTAATGTACCTCTGATTGGAAGAGTTGGCTGCATTAATTACAACCCAGTTATGGCATTGTGTCAATTGGGTTATGCTATGGAAGATGAGCCTGATGCAGAAAAGATCCAAAGTTTTTTCTTGCTCAGCAAAACAAAAGATCCTGGATTTGTTAGGAAAGTTGCTAGGGCATGGACCAAGATCCATACAAAAGGAAGAAGGGAGCTAAAAGCAAAAAACTTTGTGGCTAAATAGCCATACAACAGATGGTTGTTGGCTAGAGTGGCTGAAAGGTTGTCACTGTTTCCTTCAGAACCTCCCATGCAAGAGAAACCTCTGGTTCCCACTCATGTGTCCATGGAAGAATATGAGAAGCTAAAGCTAGTAGTGGAAAGGTTGACCAAAGAAAACCAAGATCTTCAAGATGAAGTCCACCAAGCTGGTGCAGAAAATAGCCAATTCAAGAGAAAGATGGAAGTTGAGCAAGATCAAGTAGTTGAAAGCAGCAAGAAGTTGAAGCTAGAGACAGATTTAAGGATCATGTATCAAAATGGTTTGCAAGGGGCTGGCGCATTAGTGAAGACTCTTCAAGAATGCTTGAAGGAGGCCAAAGAATCTTGTGAAAGAGCATGGCATTTTTTTGAGCTAGCTTCTGCTGAAAAGAAGAGGACTAGGGAAAAACTTAAGGTTGACATTGATAATCTAGAAGAACAGTTGAGAGGTTCCTTGACTCTAGCTAAATACAAGTGTCAACTCAAAGAGGAAGCAATAAGGGTTTCATATGTCACTCCTAGTATGTGGGACAATAAGTGCTTAGAGTTAGAGACTGCTCAAGAAACAGCCACTCTTTGGAGGGACCGCTTTGACGCTTTGAAAAGGGATAGTTCACAATGGCTCAAGAAAGAAGCTCAACTCAATAAATTGTTGGACACTCATATGGAGTCCCTCAGGTATTATCAGCCAGCTCTAGACATGTACCGTGCTAAGTATAAAGATCTAGTATAGCATTGAAATTTCATGATTCGTGATATCCCATGGAGGTTGGAAAGCGCAATCCAATACTTGGATGGGAACAATGTCTCCCCTTCAGTCCATCACTTCATTCAGCTCTGTGATCAGATGGTTGGAAGATTCATCTTTGAGTCGAAAAAACTTGAGGATCGCCTCTGAAGGAAGACCTTTTAGTTGTTCAGTCCTTTCTTTAGTTTCATAAACTTTTGTATTCATCTTGTTGAACAATGATTAAATCATTTGTATTGGATCTTTCCTTGAATTAATGAAAAGCTGCTCTTTTGGTCTCAAAGTTATGCATTTTACTGTTCATTCACATTTCTATAATACCAATGATAATCACAAGGTCTCGAGAGTCTCTTAAGCATTATTCGAAGCATTGCATATACATATACATCATTCTACATTCCCTGAAACCCGATCTCACAACCACTTGCCCTTCTGTAGTAGGACAAGCTGACTTCTCGACATTCATATAACATAAGGAGTAATCAAAGAAGAATCATGGATCAGCTAGAACAAAATCAAGTTGCTATGAGAGAAGAGATGCAGAACATGAGGACTTAAATCACCCAGCTGATGGAGGTGATTCAGAATATGGCTAGAGACCAAGAAGAAATGAGAAAAGCAGCAGAAACAAATACTAATAACTCTCATACTCCTGCTGGCGTAGTCCCAAACACAGATGGTGCAATCCTGATTCCTGCTGGCGCGATTCCAACCCCCAGTGGTGCAATCCCCATCCCTGCTGGCGCAGTTCATCCACCAGTTGGTGCAGTTCATCCTCCTGGCGGTACACTTCCACCTCCAAATCATTACGATGACCATGAGGACTTCTACAGTCTCCATGAGGATTCGATGGTGGATACTTATGGGGCACAAAACACTGATTTGGAAAAGAAATTCAATGCTCTGCAAGAAACCGATAGAGCAATGCAAGGTCTTGATGCCCTAGGATTAGACGCTACTGAGATATGCCTTGTACCAAGAGTTAAAATACCTCCAAAGTTCACCATTCCAACTTTTGAGAAGTATAAGGGTAATAGTTGTCCCAAGACCCACATAAGGTCTTATTGTATGAAAATGGTCGCTTACTCAAATGATGAGAAGCTCCTGATCCATTTCTTCCAAGAAAGTCTGACTGAAGCTTCCCTAGAGTGGTATATGCAGCATGAACGCTCCCACGTTAAGAGCTGGAAAGAGTTGGCAGATGCTTTTGTAAAGCACTATCAGTACAATACTGATATGGCTCCAAACCGTACCCAGCGAAAAAATCTGACCCAAAAGCCTAATGAGTCTTTCAAAGACTTCGCGCAAAGATGGAAAGGTTTAGCTGCAAGGGTGCAACCCCTATTGCTGGAAAGAGAATTGTCTGATATCTCCATGGGAACTTTGTAAGGTCCAATTCTTGAATTTCTATCGTCTACCACTTCCACAGTATTCTCTGAACTCGTCATGTCCGGTGAAAGATTAGAGAGCTTGATGAAAGCTGGAAAAATTAAAAATGCTTGTGGATCCTCGAGCGGGCCCAAAAAGTCGTATTAAGGATTCATAAAAGAAGAAGGAAGGAGAAGCCAGTGCCGCTTTTATGGAAAGAGGAAAAACCCATCAAGGTTACCGCCATTGTTGTTGTTACACCTCAACAATCACTTTTCATTCTTGCTAGCCAGCTTGTGGCTCAACAACAAGTTCGACAACAACAACCATACCAACCATGTCAGAACCAGTATCAAGGCCAATAGAGACAAAGAAGGCCAGAGAAAAGATTTGATCTGATTCCATCAATGTATGCCAGATTAATTCCGTACCTTTTGAAAGAAGGGTTAGTACAATTAAGGGAAATGAGGGACCCTCCAGTTGTCCTTCCCCCTAGTTAGGATGCTAATGCACGCTGTGAATTTCATTATGGTGCCCCAGGCCATAATATCGAAAACTACAAGACCCTGAAGTATGTTGTCCAAGACCTTATCGACTCAAAAGCAATTAATTTCACCAGAAACACTCCAAATAGAAGAAAAAAAATCGATGTCGTCTCATCATGACTCCACAAATATGATCAAGGGCTCTAGAGGGATTCAATTGATTTCAAACATTGATAAACTAAAGACACCTCTCTCTACTGTTAAAGGGCAACTCTTGTTGAAACATATTTATCCTAGTTGCCCAGCTGATTGTCATATTTGTGCGAGTAATCCTCAAGAATGTACTGAGTTGAAGAAGGTTATCCAATGTTTGATTAGTTAGGGCGTACTAGTGGTAGAACAAATCTCAAAGGCTGAAGAAATTGCCACTCTTGATATTCCTTTTGAGGCGTTGGATTTACCGTATGATGATGAAGGTGAATCATGGAACCTTCCCAATAATTTGGCTTGTATTCTGTTAACAATCCCTTGTGATGAAGAAGACTGGGATAATGTGTATGGACAGACTCATATCCCCTTATAGATCCCTTATGATGAATCATATGTGCTCCCTTATGGTCAAGATAGAAAGCCTCTAAGTATACCTTATGATCCAATTGAAATACCTATGTCTCCACCCTCGATGAACCAACTTGTCATCTCAACTCCAGCTTCGTTTCCTTACGAGATCCTGAAAGATGTTCCATGGGTATACGACCAAGCTATTTTTCTTAATGGACAGAAGGTTGGAGAGGAGGATTGTAACAACCCGAATTTCATTAAATAATTAATTATAGTAATTAATTGATTTAGTGGGATTTTTTATTAATGTGGAAATTAATTTTTATTAATTGGAATTAATAGAGAATTGAGAAGGAAATTGGAAGGAAGGAAAATAAAGGAAATATATAATAGAGAAGGAAAAGAAAAGAAAGTTAGAGAGAAACATTTGGAAAGAGAGAAGAAGAGAAAGAAGGAGAAAGAAGAGAAAGAGAGGAGAAGAAGAGGAAAGTGGAAAATCATCAAGAACCAACATCAAAGCTCCGATTAATCGAGGTAAGGGTGAGAAATGTTTCTATTTGATCATTGCATGATGTTATGTATGCTTGGGTTGGGGTTTTGGATGTTCTCCACCATTTTTCCACTTTAGGGCAAAGTTGGATTTAATCGGTAGAACTCCATTTAATCGGTTAAAATCTGAAATAGATGATGTAGAATAGTCTAGAAATATTAGACTAAGAGTATTGGAATTGGATTGGTGAGATTTGGAGTTTTTGGAGTTGGTTGAGTTGGATAACAGTAAGTGAAAAACAAAATACGCAGACACTCTCTAGCAGCTCGCTAGGCGAGCAGGTCGCGAATGCTCGCTAGGAGTTCGCTCAGCGAACAAGTAGCGAATGGTCTCAGACTTGGACATAATGGATTTTGGTGTGTTCGCTGGTAGCGAAAGTGTAGCAAACAGATAGCGAAATGGTTCGCTGGGAAGCTCGCTGCAGCGAGCAGGTAGCGAATGAAGTCAGTAACTTCTGTTGAGATTCGCTAGCACGTTCGCTAGGAGAACAAGTAGCGAATACTCGCTAGGAGTTCGCTTAGCGAAGGAGTAGCGAGTATGACAGCTTGATGTTTTATTTGAGATTTATCCATAGGTTGATTGTGTGGTTCGACTATGGTTTATTGCTTGATTAATCGCACAGTTTATGTACTATTGTGATGATGTGTGTGTTGTGGGTAGCCTACGGGCGTGAATCCTAGAATTGTGTTTTGAATGTTAATCGCATCAAGTATAAATACATGTGAACATAATAGGTGATTATGTGTGTATTATTTAATGAACTTGTGAATGCTTGATGTGTATACAATTATGTGATGAGTGTGCATGAGAACATTGTGAATATGTGTGCATAACTTGTAATTGTATGATTGGTATTGTGATGTGAATACCTTGATTGTTGTGATATATGTTGTATGTGCAATCATTGTGTAATTCTTGAAGAGATGAATTATTAAATGCATGAGATTAAGATGCGAGAACGGTCTTAAGTGCATTGTTGTGGTTGATTGCATATGCATCATTTAGTCAAGAGGCAATATCTGTTAGTTTCGTGGAAACTAGTGGCTTGTCCCAAACCTAGAAGAGTGGGTTTGAAGGCTTAGAGGACGGGCCTTTGTTGTTATCGGTCTAGAAGAGTGGACCCGGTTTAATGTAAAAACCGAAAAATGATAACGAGAGTCGGTACCGCATTGCATGAGTTGCATTGAGTTGTTGAGTCACATTGATATATGACATATGCATGAAGAGATGCTTATGTGTGAATGATAAGATTGTGGAAATGTGAGTGTATGCATGATGTGGGAATGCTTTGTGAATATTCTTGTTGTCTATATATGTGTGGTAAATATATATGACTAAGAGGGTGAATTATGGTGAGAAATATGGAGTTGAATTATATGATTACCTATATATATATAATCTTATGCTTTGATTATTATGGTTATATTTCTCACCCTTCTGCTGTTTTATAATGCTCTACGAGGCATTGCAGATTAGGATGCTGGAGTTTTTCTTTTGGTGAAGTATAGCTTCATTCTTTTGAGTCGGACTGCTCTGATTATGTAACACCGGGTAGTTAGGCTGGTATAGTATTCTTTTGTGATACATTGTGATGTATCAGCTGATGTGGCTTGTAATTATTTGACATGATGTATTAATCTGGATATCTTATGTGTATGTGAGTTAATATTTTGAAAATGATTAAATGATTTTATCTTCCGCTTAAATTTTAAGGTTGAAATGTGATTTCTAAAACTATGAAAATGTTACATATTTTATGGAGCAAATGTTAAAGTGTTTCATCGGTGAAATTGTGACATTCTTCCTTTATACCTTATTCTAAAATTTTCACTCTGATAAATTTGTATATGCATTTATTTGGGGGTATAGAAGGGGGTGTTACAAGGATATTCTGGAGGAAAAGAAGACGGTGGAAAACATTGTAGGAACTGGTGGCGTCACCAAAAGTGGTAGAATTTTTGCACCAACAAGATCACTCGTCAATAACAATGGTAATGCTAACAAAGACACTGGGAAATAGGGCATCGTTGAACATGGGTAGTCCTCCAAGCAGAAGGTTATCTCTAATGATGAAGCATAGGAGTTTCTAAGGATCATACAAAAAAGTGATTAGGAAGTGATTGACCAACTCAATCAAAGTCCTTAAAAAATTCCATGTTGTCATTGTTGATGTGTTCAAAAGCTTACCAGGAGGCATTATTGAAACTCTTGAAGGCCGCTCATGTGCCTAAAGAAATATCGGTGGTACAATTTAAAGAAGTGGTAGGGAACATAGCTTCAGGCCCTATTTTGAGTTTCAATGATGGTGAATTACCCCCTGAGGATAAGAATCATAACAAAGCCTTGCACATCTCTATGAAGTGTGTAGATGTTGTGTTCTCTAGAGTTCTAGTCGATAATGGGTCATCATTGAACGTGTTGCCTAAACATTTGTTATGTAAGTTGTCAATTGAAGGGCTTGTGAAGGCTTTTGACAATAGTCGACCAACTTGTAAAGGCTTTTGACAGAGCCAGGCGAACTGTAATTGGCGAGGTTGATCTTCCAATTAAGATTGGACCACATACGTTTATTATCACATTTTATGTGATGGACATATATCCTGCCTACAGTTGCCTTCTCGGGCGATCGTGGATCCATTCAGCTGGTGTTGTAATGTCAACCCTTCCCCAAAGACTCAAGTTCATGATTAACAATCAAATGGTTATCATTGAAGGCGAAGAAGATGTTCTCGTGAGCCATCTTGCTTCTTTTCGATATGTTGAGGTAGGAGGTGAAGTGCATGAGACTCAATTCCAAGCCTTTGAAGTGATTAACATAGAGATGATTCATGATAAGCTTGTATCTTCGATTTTAACCTAGAAGGACACAAATACAGTTATCGAAGAAGGAGATCCTCGGGGATGGGGAAGAGTGTTAGAGCTGCCAGTCAACAAAAATGGAGTCGGTCTAGGTTATACTAGTAAGCAGAAAACGCAGGAGAAGAATGCCTCTGACAGAGGTAAAGGACTTGAAACTCCGTTAGTTTTACTAGTGAGGGCCATCTCGATGATGGTCAAGTAACATTTCTGGAAACTGAAGATGGAGGGCATAAAGAGCTGTGTATGGTGTACCCCATAACACCTAATCAAACCCTAAGCAACTAGAGTATTGTGGAGATTCCCGAAGTTATTCTAGTAGACGAGTAATTCCCTGTTTTTCTATTTTTTTTCCTGAAATTGTATGCTCTTCCCAAGGCATATGGATCATGTTGTAGGGTCTTTTTTATTTTAAAAGCATAGACTTATCATCAATAAATAACTTTTGCATCCAACTGCCCTCTCTTTCTTTCATTTTTACTTTTTGCACTTTTTATTAAAAAAAAGTACCAATGTTTTTGTTTTTCTTCTTCTTCATTTTTCTTAAAATAAAAAGCATGAAATCATTCATCGTGTAGATATTCCGTTGTTCCTGTTGATAACGCTTTTGCTATGGTCCGATATGACTTTGTTAACCCAATTTATCACGCTGATGAAGACTGCAAGGAAGATTGTGATCTCCCAGAGGAGTTGGCTAGACTGTTAAAGCAAGAGTTAAAGGTCATTCAACCGTATCAAGAAGAGATTGAAGTCTTCAACATTGGAACTGAAGAGGATGCCAAAGAGATCAAGATGAGTGCCACCTTAGAAGCAGAGGTGAAGACAAAGTTAGGCACGTTGCTGCGAGAGTATGTTGACGTGTTTATGTGGTCCTATAAAGACATGCCTAGTCTGGATGAAGAAATTATAGTGCACAAGTTGCCCCTTAAGGAAGATTTCCCGTCGGTGAAGCAGAAACTAAGAAGAACAAAACCAGAGATGTCCTTCAAAATCAAAGAGGAAGTCCAGAAGCAGTTAGACGCTGGTTTCCTAGCAGTATCCAACTATCCACAATGGGTAGCAAATATTATTCTAGTACCAAAGAAAGATGGGAAGGTGCGAATGTGTGTTAATTACAGAGACCTCAATAGAGCAAATCCAAAAGACGATTTTTCCTCTATCGCACATTGACGTACTAATGGATAATACAACCCAATTCTCTGTCTTTTCATTCATGGATGTGTTTTCTAGCTATAATCAGATCAAAATGGCGCTAAAAGATATGGAAAAGACAACTTTCATCACCCCATGGGGGAATTTATGCTACAAGGTCATGCCGTTTAGACTTAAGAACGCAGGCGCAGCATATCAGCGGGCTATGGTCACTCTTTTTCATGACATGATACATAAAGAGATTGAATGTTATGTAGATGATATGCTCGCAAAATCTCAGACTGAGAAAGAACACCTCATTCATTCGGAAAAGATTTTTGTAAGACTGAGAAAATTCAAATTGAGATTAAATCCCAACAAATGCACTTTTGGTGTAAGATCTGGTAAGCTGCTAGGTTTTATTGTAAGCTAAAAGGGGATTGAAGTCGACCTAGATAAAGTCAAATCTATCCAAGACATGCCAGCACCTAAAATTGAAAAAGAAGTCAGAGGTTTCCTTGGGAGATTAAATTACATTGCAAGATTCATATCTCATCTAATGGCCACTTGTAAACCCATTTTCAAACTACATAGAAAAGATCAAGCTGTTATGTGGAATGATAATTGCCAGAGAGCCTTTGAGAAAATAAAAGACTATCTGCAAGAACCACCAATCTTGATGCCTCCAATACCAAGACGACCTCTGATCATGTACCTAACTGTGTTAGAAGGGTCCATGGGATGTGTGTTGGGTCAGCATGATGAAACTGGTAGGAAAGAGTATCCAATATACTACCTCAGCAAGAAATTCAACGACTGTGAAACGAGATACTCAATACTCGAGAAGACGTGTTGTGCATTAGCTTGGGAAAAAAAGTGCCTAAGGAAATATATGCTCACACATACAACTCTGATGATTTCCATGATGGATCCTGTCAAATACATATTTGAGAAGCCTGCTCTCACCGGACGAGTGGATCATTGGCAAATGGTACTGACAGAGTATGACATCCAGTATGTCACACAGAAGGCTATCAAAGGAAGTGTGCTCTCTGACTATCTTGCCCGCCAACCCGTGGATGACTACTAATCTATGCGCTTCAATTTTCCTGACGAAAATTTCATGTTTTCCAGAGACTATACAACACTAGGCCCAAACGATGGACCCGAACCAGGATCACGATGGACACTCGTATTCGATGGTGCCGCAAATGCTAAAGGTTGTGGAATTGAGGTAATCATTACCTCCCCAACTGGATTTTGTCTACCACTCACTGTCAGATCATGCTTCAAGTGTACTAATAATATGGTCGAGTATGAAGCCTTTATCTTTGGGATTGAAGCTGCCATTGATAATAGGATCAAGATTCTAGAAGTCTATGGAGATTCTACACTTGTCATATGCCAAATTAAAGAGGAATACAAAACACTTGATGTCAACTAGATTCCTTACAGAGATCATGTTGTGAAGATAATCCCATACTTTGATGAGATCACTTTTCACCATATTCCCAGAGCAGAAAACCAATTGGCAAATGCTCTACAACATTAGCATCCATGTTCCAAGTCAAGTGGAAGAATGAGGCACTAACCATTCATTTGGAATACCTTGACGGACCTGCTTATTGCCTGGAAACTGACGTCGCAGAGCTTAAAGTTGATGATCATCCTCGGTTCTATGATATCAAACGGTATCTAGAAATACAGGAATATCCAGAGGGCATTACCATCACCGACAAGAAATATCTTAGGAAGCTCTCGTCAAAGTTCCTCCTCAGCAGTGATGTGTTATATAAGAGGAACTATGATTCAGTTCTACTCAGATGCGTGGATAGACACGAAGCAGAGCGTATCATAAACGAAGTGCATGAAGGGTCTTTTGGGACACATGCTAGTGGCCACACTATGGTTAAGAAGATCTTGAGGGTAGGATACTACTGGATGACAATGGAAACAAACTGTTATCGACATGTCCAGACATGTCACAAATGCCAGATCTACGCAGACAAAGTTCATGCTTCACCATTTCCTTTGAATGTATTGACTTTGCCTTGGCCTTTTGCCATGTGGGGCATAAATGTAATTAGACGTATCGAGCCAACCTCCTACAACGGACACCGTTTCATCTTAGCGGCCATTGATTACTTCACCAAATGGGTGGAAGCCGTATCCTATGCTAACGTCACTAAGCAGGTGGTGACTCGCTTCATTAAGAAAGAAATCATCTGTAGATATGGAGTTTCAAATAAAATCATTACTGATAATGGTTCGAACCTCAACAATAAAATGATGAAGGAGTTGTGCGAAAGCTTCAGGATCGAGCACCACAACTCGACCCCATATCGCCCAAAAATGAATGAAGTTGTGGAGGGGGCGAATAAAAACATCAAAAAGATCGTCCAGAAGATGGTGAAAACATATAAAGAATGGCACAAGATGTTTCCATTTGCCTTGTATGGCTACCGTACTTTAGTACACACTTCTACTAGGGCAACCCCGTTTTCTCTTGTGTAGAGAATGAAAGTAATACTACCTATTGAAGTAGAGATTCCTTCCCTGAGGATTTTAGCAGACGCCAAACTAGACGAAGCTGAATGGGTACAAGAAAGACTCGACCAGCTTAATCTCATCAACGAGAAGCGCATGACAGCCATCTGCCATGGTTAATTATACCAAAAGCGGTTGAAGAGAGCCTTTGACAAGAAAGTTCCGAAAAATGCAACGATAGAGAGGCGAGAACAGAAAGATAGAAGAGTCGCCATCAAAATTTATTTATCCCTTGAGGGGAAGGGAAACATCGAGAAAACCCTAAGAGAGAAGTGGATAAGATGGTCTCGCAACCGTGAGAAAGGGTTCGGAAACCAGTTATGCGAATGGAAGGTATTAGCACCCCTCGCATCCATCGTACTCGATGGGAACCATTTATTTATCTATGTGTGAAAGTATTTGCTAAAGGGTATTGTTGTAAAAAGTGTTCCAAGGGATAAAGAGAAAGATTAGAAACAGGGAAAAGAGATGACAGGGGAAGAAAAAACTCGGTAGGACTTTGCGGTCCTACGCCTCTGTATTCTCAACGGGTATGAGAAAGTCAGAGTCAACGTAGTTCGGAAAACTACAGATAAATATGGGAAAGTGTGCTCGGAAAGGACTGGGGCCCTTGTGCCTACGTATCTTTACATAAAAGAAGTAAAGAATCCGAGCAGCCTTAGTTCGCCTATGGTTAACTGGTATTTTTTATGGATGATGCTAACATGCACATTCTAGCAGTTAAGTGTATTACGGCTCGCTTGTGGAGTCTTAGGAGTTACCTGTTTGTGGTAGAACGGACGTAACATATCCTTTTGAAAAGATTAATTTTCATCATTCGAGGCAAGATGTGACATTTGATTTGTGGAAATTGTTTTTAGGGGTGAAACAAGTCCTCAGATAGTAACCCCTTGGTTGTAGTACCCAATTCTTTATCTCAAAAATTTATTGTGAAAATGGTGTGGCGAATACAAGTATGTCTTCGTATTGAAAGATGAGTATCAAGACCACACAATCTACAGTGAGTATCCTGACACTCGGAGAGGAAGAAGTTTGCACTCAATCCTCTCTCTTTAGTTCAATATAAAGTGAACTTCATTCTCTTGTTAAGAATGTTTTGATCTTGAGTGGTAAGTGCTTTATGATAGTGAACTCTAAAGGTAATTCCAAGCACTCGGGATAAGAGAAGGCTTACGCCTAACCATTCCACAACCATTCAAGTTTCATTAGGAAAAGAGTTTAGAAAAAAGCACTTCGTATGAGACCAAGGTTTTAGGAGAAAAAGTTTTGGAAAGATGTTTTGAAAAGTGAAAGTGATGAATAAAACACAGTAGGTTGATGGCGATGCGCGAAGCAATCGACTTACGAGGTTGAATACAAATAAGGTTTGTGTGGTTTGATACAAGATATGTGGAAGAAGAAGTAGAAACCCTAAAGTGATCCAATTTGAAATGAGTTTGAAAACGACTTGATGTTGGGTCAAGCTTCATTTGTTCTTTATTTTGAAAATATGTTCTAATCTAATCCATTTTTATTTTTCTTAACAATTAGCAAGCAATCATGAAAAGAAATAAGCTATTACTTTGTATTGGAGGGGGATACATAAAGTACAAGGGATTACAAGAAATAAATGGTCTCATTGTCAGATAGCCCGAGAGGAAGTCGTGTGTGTGCGACAAAATAAGCATGAAAAGGTTGCATAAATGCAAGGGGAAGAAAGCCAAACATCTCATAAATATCATACAAAGATCATAGAGCAACATCTAGCACATGTATAGAGACAACAATGCAAGACTAGTTCAAGATGCACACAATTGGAACATTCTAAACATGCTAACACTTGTAAAATACACCATAAATGGAAAAAATATCAAGTGGTCATGAAACTAAAGAAAAAATGACCTCAAGGAAGTAGGTTATCGTTTGCTAAAATGCCATGAGCTATAATCAATTTAACTAGGTTAAAGGATCCATAAACTAGACATGTAGCTCAAACACAATGCAATAAGAGTAAGCTTAAAGAGGTCATCAACAAAAATAGAAAAACAGGTTAATAAAATCCAAAAAAATATGAAAACATAAGTTCAAAGACTTATCTAAGCGCGTGCAAAAGGTAGGAAGAAAATAAGCTAAGGAGCAAGTTCAAAACATAAGATCAATGCAAACTAGGTTAAGAAATGGAAGATGATCGAGGGTCACAATATGAAAAATGGTAAGTCCCCTTAAGTAACTTCAAACAAGCTCCATATAGCATCATATGATCCCTAACCAATTTCCTTACTGTGGCTAAAAAGATAGCTTCAAATGTTGAGGAGAAGTCACTCAATTCCTAAACCTTTTAACAGATGTATCAAAGGAAACACTTCTTCAAAAGAAAATCAAATAAAATAGAAATTAAATAATAAAAACTAAAATAAAAATATGAAGAAAAAATTGAGACATTGAATAAATATAAAATAATTTTTTTTTATTTTTTAAAAGAATTTAAATCGTTAAAATAAAATGAAAGAAGGAAAAGAAATTTATATATATATATATATATATATATATATATATATATATATATATATATATATATATATATATATATATATATATATATATATATATATATATATATATATATATATATATATATATATATATATATATATATATATATATATATATATATATATATATATATATATATATATATATATATATATATATATATATATATATATATATATATATATATATATATATATAAAAAACTAAAACAGAAAGGGTGTAAGAAAGAAAAGTGGGGGGGAAAGCCCAATACATCAGGCCCATCGTGGCTTTTTCCTTTAAAAAAATAAGACTAAAAAACTAAAAAGAAAAAAAAGGACTTGATCAGATCCAACAGAGGTTCATCTACCGCGCGACCACCGTGCTCTTTAGCACCCGCGTCGCATGGGATAAAAATCTCATTCAAAAGCTAGCGTGAAACCATCCGTATGATGGTTGGTGAAAACATTCTCCCACCCCCCACACGTGACACGTGGCAATGCTATAAATAAAAAAATAAAAAAAATTCCATAACTAATATTTACAGCATGCATTTAACAACAACACCACCATTAACACCAATTTCGGAGCTCCAAAAATTAACATAAAAATGAAAAATAAAATATCATTTTGGACCAAAATTTTGCAAGGAACGTGAATATGTGATTATTTTTCTCTAAAACAGCACGATTTACGAAAAAAATCGGGAAAACTCAAAATACACCAAAACTTAAACTATCTCAAAACATGATAAAAATGCAAAATGAGTGTACAAATGATTAAGAACATTATTCAACACACCAATACCTAAAAATTAGCAACAAAAATCACATGAAATAGTTAAGAGATGGACCTTCTCAAGAGTGGGTAAGGAGGCTAGAAGATGAAGCTCGTTCTCCTTCCTCGAGACTCCGTTTGCTCCGGCTCTTTTTGCTATGGTTCCCTCACACTTCCTACTTGAGATCTGGGCAAAGAAATCTTGCTGAAGATGTTTGTATCTTGCATCCAAATTCCAAAACCAGAGGTTTTCGTGAAATAATTTGACATAATTTTTGTGGCTCTTCAAGCTTGAGAAAAGCAATGAGGGAAGTCTCTATTTATAGAGTGATTCTTTCTAGGATAAGAATGAGGAGTGGAAACGAAACAAGAGGTTTGGAGTTTGTTATTTTTGGTTTAGAAATGAAAAATACACATAAATGGTGGTGGTTTTGATGAAGGTTTGGAAACAAAATCATGCGCACATGTCTAGAGTTAGATAAGTGTGAGAAATTCGTGTGAAATGAGCTGGTCAAGTGAGTGAATTTGCTGAGCAAGTTTTGCCACTACAATACACTTTACAAACTTCCATTTTTACCCAAGAATTCAAAAATCTTCTCCCATGTGCAAGCCAAGAGTTTGGTTATTTTGGGTAAAGTTTGGGTGGTGTTTAAGTGGGGACCAACATAAAAATGAAATATTACACCACCATGAAGAAAATACAATTTTAGAGAATTCTTGACATTAAATTTCAAGTGTGAGAAATGTTGTATCAAGGCCACCTTGTGAGGACATAACTTGGGGTAGGATGGTTAAAATAAAGTAAATTTGGTATTAAAAGAAAGCTTGGAAGATTTTTAGAAACTTTCATGTTGTGGGAAAAATGAAGCAAAGTCTTGAACATGTAGCAAAATGACCATGAAGTTAATTGACTTTAAGCTAGAACTTTCCAAAAATGAAAATTCTTTAAAAACCTAAATTTTCCATAAATGGCATATTTTCCAAATTCTTGACTTTTGATGGATATCTTGACGATTCTTAATCCTAATCCTTCTTAATCAAATTCGTCACGATGAATAAAGATTTGACCTAAAAAGCCCAGTGTTGACTTTCCACTATGCAGTTGACTTTTAGCCCAAAATTCCTCAATTTCCAAGGACACGTTGTTGACTTTAATGCTTGACCATAACCCGGATGAAATTCAGGTATGCCGGTATCACATGATCTCTTTGAGATTTTAGGGAACCATAAGCTTGAGAAATAAACCCAACCTGCCTTGAGAAAAATTACCTTTCGAGCTAAGTCAAAATCCTTTGAATTCTCCCGTCCAGAGCTTGAATCATGCACTCATGAGGATGTAAAATACTAATACTAATGATAATGATATGGAGGTTAAAGCCTAAAGCACAAACGAAAGTTATACAACTAGGACGAATTTGGGGGTATGACAGACGCCCCTATCTAATTGGCTTGAATTTGGTAAGATGAACTGCTGCAGCATTCAAACTTTTAAGGTAGAAGACAATTAGATATGAATAAGACCTTGAATTTGTTCGAAAAGAAATGAAATGCTTGGGAAGTGAAGTAACGCATCAATTTCAAACCTTGAGTGGACACTGAATAATTGCAAAGGTCATTATCACCCAAAAGAATGATAACTGAAATTATTCGACACCGAAAGGATGATAGACCTATCACCAAAAGGGTGATAGTACACTCACACACTGCTCTGACATCAAAAGGATGTAGGGGGCCCATTACCAAAAGGATAGTGGAAAATAATCACATAATCTAGCATCAAAAGGATGACAGACCCATCACCAAAAGGATGATAGAGCGAGCACACACAAGTTGTTATCACCAAAAGGATGATAGAACATCATTCGCACGATCTGGAACCAAAAGGATGACAGACTCATCATCAAAAGGATGACGGAGCGAAACACATAAGTTACTACCACCAAAAATATGATAACAACTTCCTAATCTTGAAGGCAATCAAACATCAAAAGGATGCAGGCTAGGTCGAACTGACAGGTTCAACTATCACCGAAAGGATGGTAGTAAGACATTTGACAAAAGGTCAAGTCTGCTGGAGACAATTCATTGGGGAACGCCCAGGAGGAAGATTGTATTGAGATAAATCAATGGGGAACGCCCACTAACTCGTCTGAGAGCCATAGCTTTGACAACAAAAGGTTGAAACAAATTTCATGAGGAACACTCATGAACCTTGAAGAAGGTTCCCCTGACTAGGCTAAGTTTTGCTTGAACTCTTGATCTTGGTCAACAAAAGGTTGAACAACCTCGTGAGGAACGCTCACGGCTTCAAAGGACATGCCCCTGGCTAGGCTAAACGTCACTTTGAAACTCTTGAATTTGCTTAACAAAAGGTTGAACGACTTCGTGGGGAACGCCTGCGGTCTTGCGGAAGATGCCCCTGACTAGGCTGATAATTGTTGTAAGGTTAATGAGTTTTCCCAATAAAAGATTGAACAACTTCGTGAGGAACGCTCACGGTCTTTGCAGAAGATGCCCCTGACTGGGCTGAAACTTGCTTTTGAGATCTTATCAACCACAAGGTTGAAGCATCTTTATGGGGAACGCCCACAGTCTTGAAAAAGATGATCCTCACTGGGCGGAGGATCGCCTTGGAATTCTGATCAACCACTAAATTGAAATAACGTCATGGAAGATGCTCATGGTTTTGAAAAAAGCTGCCCCTGGCTGGGGTGAACCTTGTTTTGATATCCTTTAATTTCGTGAGGAGAAACCCACGATTATTGCAAAAACTGCCCCTGACTGGGCTGCTAGTAATCTTGGGGAACCTGTGAGACTGATCCTGGACCTTGACTCGCGTATGCTAATGCTCAATAATAATGATATTCCATAAAGAATGGAAATGCAAATGCAAATGTTGAAGCACGAATATGCAAGAGCTAGGGAAGTATGATATGACTTAGGTATGCATATGATGCAAATGATGCTTAATGCTAGGGATATGAGAGGGTCTGGAATGATAGTCATGCCAAGCGTGGTTAGGCTTGCCGAGGAACGGAGATATGTGAGGTAAAAGGTACCAATCAGAGATGGTTTCACAAAGAAGTGCCAGCCAAAAATGGCTACGAAACAAGAAGGTGCCAAATATGATTGGGCTTTGGACCGAATGGGGAACAAGCTTGACTTCCTGACATTGTTGCTTCAGGATGTAATCAAGTTTTGGAGATGCTAAGACTCCCAAGTTAATGCCAGTTTCTCCTGGGCTAGAGGATTTGTCTTGACCAAATAACCTCGGGATTTCATGCGGTGTTCCTGCACGTTCCTGGAGTCGTGATCACCCTTTAGTTACCTTAAGAGAGTAAGTAATTCTTTAATTCATTTTACCACGATGTTACTATGCAAAAAATTTATCACCAATAAACAAATCTTGCAAACAGATAATAAGAAAATAAAAGGGAAATTCTTTGATGAAAGTAATTTTTATTGATGAAAACCCATAAATGGGAAAAAATTACAAAAGGAGGCAGTTCCTAGAAAGAGGTAATTGTTTTGAAAGAAAAATAAAACAACAACGACAATGTTGAAATCGGTTTCTGTCGAGTTTCAATTCTGCTATGACCCATATATCTCTGAAGACCTTTTATGCCTCACTCCTGAGCATAATGATTGAATTGATCTCTCCCAGTCGGAGCTTAGTAATCATGGAGGAAAGTTTGCATGTTTTTTCATGATGCAGTTTAGCCTTTTGGATCCCTAACTTTTGCCTAGGCCGCCCTTTTGGGTTTTCAGCCTACCAGGATATATTTTTTTTATTTTAGTCCCTAATTTTTTCCTGAACCATTTCTTTTTCATGGTCCACCAGGACGCCCATTTTTGCGCGATTTTCTTTTTGGTCCACCGGGTCTATATTTAGGCATAGTATTTTTTAACTGCATCTGAATTCAAAGGGGATGGAAGATCGTCACCGTCTATGGTTGAAAGGATCAAGGCTCCTCCGGAGAAAACCTTTTTCACTACATATGGACCCTCATAGTTCGGTGTCTATTTGCCTCTCGGGTCAACGTGAGTTGGATGAATCTTCCTCAAGACCAGATCTCTTGCTGTTATGTATCGTGGGCGAACTTTCTTATCAAAGGCCCTCTTCAACCGCTTTTGGTATAGTTGACCGTGGCACATGGTCGTCATTCACTTTTCATCGATGAGATTAAGTTGATCGAGTCTAGCTTGTATCCATTCAGCTTTTTCTAGCTTGACGTGTGCTAAAATCCTCAAGGAAGGAATCTCTACTTCAATAGGCAGCACTGCCTCCATGCCATATACGAGAGAAAATGGGGTTGCCCCTGTGGAAGTGCGTACTGAAGTACGGTAGCCATGTAAGTCGAATGGCAACATTTCATGCCAGTCCTTGTAAGTCTTTACCGTCTTCTGGACGATCTTCTTGATGTTTTTATTTGCCGCCTCAACAACTCCATTCATTTTGGGACGATATGGCGTCGAGTTGTGGTGTTCAATCTTAAAGCTTTCACACAACTCCTTCATCATCTTATTGTTGAGGTTTGAACCATTATCAGTAATGATCTTATTCAGAACTCCATATCGACAAATGATTTCTTTCTTGATGAAGCGAGTCACCACTTGCTTAGTGACGTTAGCATATGACACGACTTTCACCCACTTAGTGAAGTAGTTGATGGCCACTAAGATAAAACGGTGTCCATTAGAGGCAGTTGGCTCGATGCGTCCGATTACATCTATGCCCCCACATGGCGAAAGGCCAAGGAGAAGTCAACATATTCAAAGGAAGCGGTAACGCATGAACTTTGTCTACGTAAATCTGACACTTGCGACATGTCTGGACATGGCGATAACAGTTTGTTTCCATTGTCATCCAGTAGTATCCTTCCCTCAGGATCTTCTTAACCATTGTGTGGCCACTGGTATGTGTCCCAAAAGACCATTCGTTCACTTCGTTTATGATATGTTCTGCTTCGTGTCTACCCACGCATCTGAGCAGAACCGAATCATAATTTCGTTTATATAACACATCACCACTAAGGAAGAATTTTGACGAGAGCTTCCTGAGATATTTCTTGTCAGTGATAGTTATGCCCTCTGGATATTCATGTGTTTCGAGATATCACTTGATATCGTAGAACCAAGGATGATCATCAACTTTAGGCTCTTCAACATCGGTTTCCAGGCAATAAGCAGGCTCATCAAGGTACTCCAAATGGATGGACGGTGCCTCATTCTTCCACTTGACTTGAAACATGGATGCTAATGTTGCTAAAGCATCTGCCAACTGGTTTTCTGCTCTGGGAATGTGATGAAAAGTGATCTCATCAAAGTATGGGATTGGCTTCAAGACATGATCTCTGTAAGGAATCAACTTGACACCCAATGTTTCATATTTTCCTTTAATTTGGCATATGTCAAGCGCAGAATCTCCACAGACTTCTAGAGTTTTGATCCTATTATCAATGGCAGCTTCAATTCTGAAGATACAAGCTTCATACTCTTCCATATTGTTAGTACATTTGAAGCACAACCTGGCAGTAAATGGTAGATGAAATCCAGTTGGGGAAGTAATGATTTCCCCAATTCCACAGCCTTTAGTGTTTGCGGCACCATCGAACACGAGCTTCCATCGCGATCCTGGTTCGGGTCCATCATTTGGGCCTAGTGTTGTATAGTTTTTGGAAAACATGACGTCTTCGTCAGGAAAATCGAGGCGCACGGATTGATAGTCGTCTATAGGTTGGTGGGAAAGATAGTCAGAGAGCACACTTCCTTTGATAGCCTTCTGCGTAACATACTGGATGTCGTACTCGGTCAGTACCATTTTCCAACGAGCCACTCGTCTGGTGAGAGGAGGCTTTTCGAATATGTACTTGACAGGATCCATCTTAGAAACTAGAAGCATTGTATGGGTGATCATATATTGTCTAAGGCGCTTTGCTGGCCAAGCTAATGTGTAACATGTCTTCTCGAGCATTGAGTATCTCGATTCACAGTCGTTAAACTTCTTGCTGAGGTAGTAGATTGCATGCTCCTTCCTACCGGTTTTATCAAGCTGACCTAACACACATCCCATGGATCCTTCTAGCACTGTTAAGTACATGATCAAAGGTCGTCCGGGTACTTGAGGCATCAAGACCGGTGGTTCTTGTAGATAATTCTTTATTTTCTCAACGGCTTTCTGACAATTATCGTTCCACACAACAACTTGGTCTTTTCTGAGCAATTTAAATATGGGTTCACAAGTGGTCGTTAGATGAGATATGAATCTGGAAATGTAATTCAATCTCCCAAGGAAATCTCGGACTTCCTATTCGGTTTTAGGTGCTGGCATGTCTTGGATAGCTTTAACTTTATCTGGGTCGACTTTAATCCCCTTTTGGCTCACAATAAAACCTAGCAGTTTACCAGATCTTACACCAAAAGTGCATTTATTGGGATTTAATCTCAATTTGAACTTTCTCAGTCTAGCAAAAAGCTTTTCCAAGTGAATGAGGTGCTCTTCCTCAGTCTGGAATTTCGCAATCATATCATCTACATAGCATTCAATCTCTTTATGTATCATATCATGAAAGAGAGTGACCAAAGCTTGCTGATATGTCGTGCATGTGTTCTTGAGTCCAAACGGCATGACTTTATAACAGAAAGTTACCTATGGAGTGATGAAAGTTGTCTTTTCCATATCTTCTGGCACCATTTTGATATGATTATAACATGAAAATCCTTCCATGAACGAGAAGACAGAGAACTGGGCTGTATTGTCTACTAACACGTCAATGTGTGGCAGAGGAAAATCGTCTTTTGAGCTTGCTCTGTTGAGGTCCCTGTAATCGACACACATTCGCACCTTCCCATCCTTCTTCGATACTGGGACAATATTCTCTACCCATTGTGGATAGATGGATACTGTCAGGAAACTGGCGTCTATCTGCTTCTGCACTTCCTCTTTGATCTTGAAAGACATCTCTGGCTTTGTTCTCCTCAAATTTTGCTTCACCAGCGGGCAATCTTCTTTGAGGGGTAGCTTGTGCACTACAATGTCTTCATCAAGACCGGGCATGTCCTTGTAGGACCAAGCAAACACGTCAACATACTCTCGCAGTAGTGTGACCACCTTAATCTTAATCACTGATTCCAAGGTGACACCTATCTTGATCTCCTTGGCGTCCTCTTCAGTTCCCATGTTGACGACTTCCACCTCTTCTTGGTACGGCTGAATGACCTTTGACTCTTGCTTTAACAGCCTAGCCAGCTCTTTTGGGAGATCACAATCTTCCTCGTAGTCTTTGTCAGCATGGTAAACTGGGTTATCAAAGTCATATTGGACCATAGCAGGATCGTTATCAACAGGAATAAGGGAAGATTTGCACAATGAATGATTTCATGCTTTTATTTTTAAGAAAAATGAAAAAAGAAGAAAACAAAACATTGCCTTTCAAAAATATTTCTATGTGCAAAAAGTAAAAATGAAAGAAAGAGGGCGCAATTGGATGCAAAAGTTTATTCATTGATGATAACTTGTGCTTTAAAAAGCAAAAAGCCCTACAACATGATCCATATGCCTTAGGCAGAGCATAGGATTTTTTTAGGTAAAAACGAAAAACAGGGAATTACTCGTCTACTAGAGTAACTTTGGGGATTTCAATGATTTTTCAATTGTTCAATGTCTGGTTGGATGCCCTAGGATAGACCATGCACAATTCTTCATGATCTTCATCTTCAGTCTACAGAAATGTGACGTGACCATCAATGAGATGACCCCCACTAGTAAAAACTAACGGAGTTGCAAGTCCTTTACCCCTATCAGAGACGGTCTTCTACTTGTAACCAAGACCGGCTCCATTCTTGTTAACAGGTGTCGCTACCGCGAAAATAAGGTGCCGACAAAACAGAAGAGTCGCCACCTTTCGTTATTTATCCCTCAGAACGGGAAAGGAAACGATCGGAAAAACCTGACGAAAAGGTGCCACCTTTCGTTATTTATCCCTCAGAACGGGAAAGGAAACGATCGGAAAAACCTGACGAAAAGGTATAAGACAAGGTCATCGCAACCATTGTCTGGGTTCGGAAGTCGGTTACACAAGGGGAAGGTATTAGCACCCCTCACGTCCATCGTACTCGATGGGATCCATGCTTGTTGTGTTTATCTGACGGGTTTATTTAACTATCCACCTATCAAGGCCGGTCTGAAAAGAAAAGAAAATGACTCGGCAAAACGTCACACTTTATGCCTACGTATTCTCATCAGAGAATGAGAAATCAGAGTCAACGTAGTTCGCCTAACTACGGGTGATGGGGGAAGGTGGCTCGCCAATACATCAGTATTGTGCCTACGTACTCTCAACAGGTATGAAAGATCAGAGCTTACGTAGTTCGGGATAATTCGGATTACGGGGATTCAGATTCATCTGTTTTTTCGAGTAGGGTTAACAAATAGTTCCAGCAGTTTAGTGTACGTAGCTCGACCCTTGGAGACTTAGGCGTTACCGTTTGTGATAAAACTGAGAGTTAACGACACTCTTTTCTTCAGAAAAGCTTTCCTTTGAATTATGGTCCCACGGGGCAAAAAGGTTTGAAGTTTGTTTTCTGTCTTTTACGGAAGAACTGTTTTTTATGGATGTTTGCAACTAATATCGCACTAGATACTATGATTAGAGAGTGAATGCGTCGCATGTCACCCTAAGGGTGCCATACTAAACATCCAGACTGTTGAAAAGAAACTCTCCAACAATCCGTTCTCAGATAGCTTAAGGCTCGTAGCGTACGACGTCAGTTAACCTTTATTACTGTATTTTAATTTGTTTTGAGATGAGAAAAGAGAACAGGTTCAACTAAGGGGAGACTATCAAGTCCTAATGTTGTCATGCCAAGGATTCATCCTATGGTTGAGGTTTGAAACAGGGAACTCCTAAAAGTTATCATGCATAGGTTTCAACCTAAAGTTCTAATCATCACTTCCTTATCAAAGGAAGTGAGATTCCTAGGGGATCATGTCAATGGTATACAAAAATAGATAAAGCATCAGCTTAAACAGTAAACAGTAAACAGTACAGGAAACAACTGTAAAATGCATGCAATGCAAGTGAGGGAGGAAATGTGTGTGGGGCATCAGCCTCCATAAGCCCGTCCCAACCTCAAGCCAAGTATGAATAACTGCAATCATAAAGGAAAATAAAATGCCATCAAGCAAATCACAAACCACACAGGCAAGGGAGTGAAGCTCTACCGAATACCAGCAAGCAAAGCCATACAGTAAAAATACAAGCAGAGGGAGAAACTCAACCTCTAATGCAACACAAGCAAGGGGAGAAACTCAACCATTAGGATGCTCTTAGGCTTATTCAACTACATGACCTAATCTAAATGCATCACACCAATCAAGTCACATCAATACAGTTGCACAAGAAGAAAGACAGACAGTCAAGAAAGCAACTCAACAGCATCCACAGCTTCACAGCAAAGCAATCTTCTGCCAGCAACTCAGTCCAGAGTCTGTAACTGTTCTTCAAGTCCATCATCTTCAAGAGAGGGAAATGGGTATTCCATCTTCAAGCTTCAATCTTCAATAGGCTCCACCAAGAGAGAAGAGAGTAACAAGATGATTATTTGATAATATGAAGCAGACACGAAACCCAAGGAATCCCATCTGACACTCAACCAGTCATCAGAGAAAGGCATCCTCAAAAGTTCTACTCATTGTAAATGTCACACATCCCTCCTAAGGAGAGATGAGACTTTTAACATGAGGACTTTGAATCATAGGATGGGAATGGAATGGGAATGAAACCAACCATGTTTATTTGAAGAAAAACTATTTCTAAAGCTCTCTCCTAAAGCCCTAATCTCCTAAGCTACTCAAAGCTAACAAAAAAGAAGGAAAAGCTCCAATCCAAGCTCCACCAGCCACTTCACACAAGCTTCATCATGTCCATGATATCCTCCAATGAGATCCAGAAGCCCACTATGCAAGGAAGTCCAACTTTGAGTCCATTCCAAATCAATCCTCAACATTGAAACACCAAATGAACAACCAACTAGAATATTCTATCAAAAATACCAAAACACATTCTAAAAATCTGATTATTTTTCTATGGGAACATGCATTTGCTAATAACATACAGTTAAAAAATAAGGACCTAATTCAATCCCTAAGTTTTCCAATAAAATCCTAAACCTCAAGGTATCACAACTAAACCCTAAAAGGGAACTCCTAAAGTTCTAGTCCTAAAATAGCACCTAAATTCATCACAAAAATGTGAGAAAAAATCTACAAGAGCATGCATATCTAACCTAATCACAAGCCAAAAATCCAGCCAAGAAAATATACCAATTGCTCAAACAAAATTCAACAAACAGATGAAGCAATTATTACAATTTTTATGTCAATAAAAATGTAGAAAAATCTAATAAAATGAAAATAAATGCTAATCATGATTTTTTTTGTTCCTAAAATTCCTAAACACATTCAACATTCAGGGAAAAAAATCTCAAGATTTAATGATCAATTTTCATATTTTTTATGAATTAAAATCAAACCATAATAAAACAAGAATTAAAAGAAAACAAAATTAAAAGGAAATGAAAGGAGAGGGTGCAATCAGCAACACAGTTCCACTGAAACGCTTGGGCCCATGGAATTGGGGGTGCGCGTAGCAACAGGGCGCCAAGGCCCATCTGAATATTAATTCAGTCACAAAAATAACCAGGGGAGGGGGTGCGCTGAGTAAGCAAATCACACTGAAAATCCACCTTGGGCCTGTATGGAGGGGTGGGATAGCAAGAGATTCATAGGCCCACGCGCATGAATTCATTCAGCTCATCATAGTTCAAGAATTAAAAAGAAAAAGGTGTCACGCGTGAGGACCGATCCTACGCGTTCTTGGTGTACATAGCAAAGCCACTAAACCTGAGGAATTCCAAATATTGAAACGCTGCGTTGAGGGGGGAGTACGCGTGGCTCAACGAGGACGCTAGGATTACTTGACTGAGTCACGCTTTCAACGCAAACAGACGGTGAAGACTTTGTCTTCAACCTTTTAAACCTGCAACCTACGCGCGCGAAGCAAATCACCGGTGGCTTTTCCGGCCACCCTGGCACAACCCTAAGTCTCTCTACAATCATCCAATCGCCACGAGTTCTACATGAAACCTGTCCAGAATTTCACCAGGAATCTAACCATAGCATCTATTCGTTCTAAAAACGCAAGAATCTTGAAATCACAATCTCGACCGAAAATGGAATTAACCCTAAATTGTCTCTAATCATGCAATTGATCATCCTAAATCCAACTACACTTCATCCTGATCCTAACCACCTATGAAATACTATCTAACACTGCCTAAATTAAGCACAATCGTGAAATTCACCAACCTGTGTTTTGGCTCTCAACAGAAGCAGTTCTTGCAATCTTCAGCCTCCACAAAAGTGCAGATACGCTCCAAATCACTTGATGAACACAATGGAATCTTCAATTGATCTTGATTTGCTATTGAACTCACAATCCGATTCTCACTTGCACCTCTGAAATTTCAAATTCAATCTCTGCTTCAGGCTTCAAACTTCACCAAAAAATGAACTGAATGCACTCATAGACTTATATAGGATGCAACTGAATGATCTAGATCCTTCTCAAACGTTCAGAATGAGAAATTCAAATTTCAATTTCTCTCCAAAATATCATCCATGGCAGTCACGATATCTCCTCTATTTTTCCTTCAGGAAACTTCCATTGCACTCCTTGTGAGTTACTGAACTTGAATGGTGGGGATTCATCCCTTGTTTTCATCCTATGGCTTGGATTTGAGATGTAATTTCCTCATGAAGTAACAAAGCAAAAGGCCATGAAAATGAACTCAAACCTAAATTATAATGATGTCATTGTTTCCAAAATGCAATTTCCATTCAAAAAATGCTATTACTTTTCCTTATTTGCACACATAACATTTATTTTGAATTTTTGATCTTTAATGCCTTTTAATTCTTCCTTTTTCAAAATTCCTTGAATCAAGTCTCTCCTTGAACCATTTCAATGCCTCCTTGTTACATGGTCAAAGTTAAAACCCCATTTTGAGCAACTTTCAAGTTGAACAAAACTTCATTTGAGATGTCTAAGTTGGTGAAAATGACCCATAACCAAAAATGACCCATAATCACAACTTCCCAAAATACCCTTGACTTGTCAAAGCCATAACTTGAGTTATACAAATCCAATCATGGACTTCTAGTACTCTATGGAAAGATAAGAGAATAAGGAACAACATTCATGTTTACCAAAAGTTCATATGAATCACCCTTATATGGAAAAAATGTCATGCAAGTTGGGTAACTTTCAAGCTCCAAATTCACATGCCTCAGATGACTTATAACTTGTCTGGCTCATAACTTGAGTTCGGTAAACCCTATCAAGGACTTCTAATACTAAAATTAAATCTAAGACCATGCCCTACAACAATCATGTTGGGGTCAAGATGAGATGGAGATCATATCTTGAGTTAAATGGTCTGGAAGTCAGGGGTCAAACTAGGGGATTTTACACTGTCAAGTCTTAGAAACCCTAGCCTGAAACTTCTCAAACTCTTCAATCATGATGAGTTAACCTTGGAATCATCCTTAGAACATCTCAATGTATCAATCCATGATCACATGGCTCTTGGATTAAGTCTCAATCTTCTTCAAATCATCAGTTGACTTAGGGTTGACCCAGTCAAACCCTAGCTGCACCCATCATGGTTGAGGCTTCTTAATCTTGCACAATGACCTGTCTAGGCCTCAAAGTGATCTTCAACACTTGTCATGAGCTCTCTCAAGACTTCAAGTCCATCTCCATGACCTCAGAATCATCTGATGGCTTTCCACAACTCTCAAGTTAGGAGACCTACACACTTGGCTTCAACCACTCTCTCTGAGGATCTTTTAACTTCTCTGACAAGGATATCCACCCTTGAACACTTGAATAACCTTCTTAGCTAGCTTCAAAGTCTTGTGTAGCCCTTGATTGGTAATCATACCTCTTGATCTCCTGAATACATGTCAATGAAATGCAAATGATAATGCTAATGTGAATGAATGAAACATAAGCTAGGTGAAGAAAAGTTTGGGCAAATTTTGGGGTGCAACAGCTGCCCCTATTCAAACGGCTTGGACCTGACTGGGTGAGAAGCGAACGGCTCTCAACCAATCATGGTATAAGACGGTTGAATACCAACAAACCCGGAAATTTGCCAACTGCACAAGTACACCGTACTCTGATGGGACAAATCTTCGGAAACTGAAATAATAGTTGCACGACAACTAGCTGGAGAAATATCTATCTGAATCTCCGTCATGATGATTCTCTGATTCCAATTTATATCTTTGTCCCCAAATCATCAAGGGATCACCGGTTACACGGTAACTAATGATTTTCTAACTATACATGTAAACGATACTCTGATTGGTAGGAACATCTTCGAAACTGAGCATGACAGTTGCCCGACAACTTGCTGGGGAATTGGTCACACGGTAATTGGTAAAGGATAGTTGGATTCCTTATCGTCGCCTATGGACTCATCGTGTCGCTAGGCACGTCGACAACATCTTTGTCGGACTTCATCAGTAAGTCAATAAGGGATCACCGGTCATTCGGTAACTGGTGAATAATGGCTGATTCTGCCGCCAGGCATTCTGCGCCACTGCAGAAGAATTCCTTATCGTCACCTATGGACTCATCGTGTCGCTAGGCACGTCGACAACATCTTCGTCAGACTTCATCAGTAAGTCAATAAGGGATCACCGGTTATTCAGCAACTGGTGATGGCTGATTTTGCCGTCGGGCATTCTACGCCACTGCAGAAGAATTCCGTATCGTCACCTATGGACTCATCGTGTCGCTAGGCACGTCGACAACATCTTCGTCGGACTTCATCAATAAATCAATGAGGGATCACCGGTTACTCGGCAACTGGTGAATGATGGCTGATTTTGTCGTCGGGCATTCTGCGCCACTGCAGAAGAATTCCTTATCGTCACCTATGGACTTATCGTGTCGCTAGGCACATCGACAACATCTTCGTCAGACTTCATCAGTAAGTCAATAAGGGATCATCGGTTATTCAGCAACTGGTGAATGATGGCTGATTCTGCCGTCTGGCATTCTGCGCCACTGCAGAAGAATTCCTTATTGTCACCTATGGACTCATCGTGTCACTAGGCACGTCGACAACATCTTCGTCGGAATTCATCAGTAAGTCAATAAGGGATCACCGGTTATTCAGCAACTGGTGATGGCTGATTTTGCCGCCAGGCATTCTGCGCCACTGTAGAAGAATTCCTTATCGTCACCTATGGACTCATCGTGTCGCTAGGCACGTCGATAACATCTTCGTCGGACTTCATCAGTAAGTCAATAAGGGATCACTGGTTATTCGGCAACTGGTGAATGAAATGATTAGACTCAAATCTCTGTCAGGATGATCATTAGATTCATTGCTGCTTCTTCCTTAAGTCATTAAGGGCTCGCTGGTCACTCGGTAACCGGCGATACATAGCTGATATTGCCATCAGGCATTCTGCGACACTGCGGCAGAAGGATTCCTCGGGACTCATCAGGTCATTAGGAACTTTTTAACAATCAAGTTAATCATGCCATCGGGCACTCAAAGGAATTTTCGGGCGTCAGCCGGACTTCATTAGCAAGTTTGAAATAGAATCCTCGGTCAATCATGAACCAAATAAGGATCTCCAAACTTCTGCCATCAGGCACTCCGCATCAGCTGAGAGAACTACGTCGACATCACAGTTGGACTTCGCCAATAAGTCTTCAAATGGAATCCTTAATTAATCAGGAACCACTAAGGATATACAATCTTTTTCCATCAAGCACCCTGCGTCAGCTAGGCAAACTGATTTGACATCGCAGCTGGACTTCAATCATCAAGTCTTCAGGAAATTTCAACTTCTCTGTTTAAGACCTGCTGGGGATGATGCATCTCCGCTGGGGATTCTGGAGAACTATCAAGTAACTCTGCTTTGGGGATCTAGAAATCATTCCGGGTGAATCAACTATGCTGAGGACTTCAAGAATCATCTTGGACAAATAACTCCGTCGGGGACTTCAAGAATCATCCTGAACCAATAACTCTGCTGGAGATTTCAGGAATCATCCTGAGCAAGCACTCTGCCTGGGACTCTAAGCATCAACTCGAGCAACCAACTCTGGCGACTTCAGTGGGGATTTTAAGAATCATCTTAAGCAAACAACTTCGCTGGGGAATTTAAGAATCATCTTAAGCAAACAACTTCGCTGGGGAATTCAAGAATCATCTTAAGCAAACCATTCTGCGGAGGAACACTTGCAAAACAAGAATGGTAACGACCAAGCTCATGTTTCATATGCATATGTTTGACCATGGCGTAATGCTCCATACGATGGAAATGCTACGCGTTTTTAGGGTAAATGCTATGCAATCATGCAAAAATGCTATGACCCCATCAGCAAAATAAATGCTGAAGGGAGAATCCTCCTGTCAAGGAGAAAGAACCACTCTGGTGGAGGAAGGAATCATCCTGCCGAGGAGGAGAAGTCACACCAATCTCAATTGGACTAAATATGGGGAAACGAACTCTAGACGACTGCTGCGGGGGACGAGGTTCTTCGAGAACCTGTACTAGCTCAACTGGGTATACGAGCCACAAACTGCTGAGGAAAATGATATCAATCGCAGAAATAAACTGCACGGCCTTCGCGGCAAAAATTTCCTGGAGATAACGACTCCGATGGGGAAATACAGCATTAGCTATTCAGTACTCTCTACTGGGGAGCACCAATCATGGCCTGAGCGCTTTCCAAGGACTCGGCTCTCTTGGGAAACTGCAAATTCGGCTGGGAAAGGAGGAATCGTCCTGCTTGCCGGGGAGAATACAACTCTGTGGGGAATCTCAATTCCGTTGGAGACTTTAGTCTGGACTATCAGAAGCTGAACACTTGCAAATAGTCTTTCATGAGAAAACTGCACATGGACCCAGCGCTGGGGATGAACATACGCTTCAGCGCATGACTCAGCTGGGGAAACGATGATCCTGCCTCAGGATACATCTTGTTGGGGGAGAATCTATCTCTGCTTGGGGAGACATATCAATGCTCGCGGTCCCATGCTCAGACTCCGTGGGGGAAAACACGGCTGAACTCGCTGGGGAAGAAGGAATCATCCTGCTTAGGGAAACATGCCACGAAACGAACTTGAGATGGCTTGCCCCATAATCTTCCTACAACTTCCGACAAACTCTGGCAATCTATGCCGACACGGGGAGGAACGATTCCTTCGCTTTCACCTTTTGCCTCAGCCTGTGGGATCTCTGTGGGGATGTTCCTTAAAAGGAAATCTGCAATCTCTGCACCCAGGTCTGCTTCAGCATCTTGAACCTTGCAAAGGCGCTTCAAGTTAATAACCTTCAGGATAAGGGTGGCTTCGACGCTCTCAGGGTGACTTGCCCCAGTCTTGTCATGACTTTGCCCTTCATGGGCTGATCTGTGGGAGTAATACCCTTGGCTGCGAGATATTCATCAAATCTCGATCTGATTGCCCCGGATTAACGATTTCTGGATGGCTGACTCCCATCTGTGATCATTTGACATAGCTTGCCCCGGTTCACCGGAATACTCATGCGTTTTGCATTCTATCCTGATCAGACTTTCCATTATGGAAACTTTCCTGCTGTCAAGCGCTTACTCGCTAGTAAAACAAACTGTTCTACATAAAAGACATATCAAATGCAATGCATATGGCAGTTTTCAAAATCCATTCTTGTTCACTGGAAAAAATTTTATGACATAAAATATATGAAATCATTCATCAACATGTCAACATTAATACAGCGCTGTAATGGGAATCCTATCTAGGAGTCAGTTTCGATGCGATCTTTACCGAAGTATGCTTTCGAAACAAACCTATTTCAATTAGGTCTTTTAAAGGTTGTAACGTGGTCAGGCTCACGGTTTAAGAAAGAAAGGATAAAGGTTCAAAATTCATTTTAACCCACCCATTCTCCTTGAAGTTCTCCATCCTATGTTCAGCTAATTCGACCTTAGCGTTCACCTTTCAAAGGTTATATGACAGGAGTGACGGTTCAGGAAACCACAAGTTTCCGAAGTGACAATCGTTCACTTTTTGTCTTTGTTTGGGCACCGGTAGCCATACGATTTCGTTCTTTCTCGACGATCTTCTTTCGTAATCCTTTTTCGCCTTTCATTTTTTGTTTTTTCATTTTCCCCTAACTTTTGCCTGGACTAACTCTTCTGAGTTTCTTCGATTTTGAGGTCCAGCGGGGTACCCTAATTTTTGCCTAAGTCGCTTGCTTTCAAGGTTCGACTTAGCAGGCTTTTTCTTTTCGATTTTTTATTTTTCTTTCTCTTTTTTTTTTGGAACAAATCGTATGGCATCGGCTCGTATGACTTGTTAAAGAGATTGTGACTGTTTCACTCCTGATCGGCTAGGTTTAACCATCATGGTTTTTTTTAGGTACGACCTACAGCGGTGCGATTGATCCTCGAACGGACATTCCTTGTTGTTATTTGAACGCTTGGTCAAATTAACTGACACCTACCCTGCCCCGGGTTAAGATTGAGAGTTTGTCTATCTTCAGAAAGAAACTCCTACAACTAGGCTCAAAAGGGTTAACAAGGGATTCTCTTCCTTATATCTCCGGTGTTTGGGAATGGAAACAATGCCTGTACATCATCAACAGGTTTTTTGTTTGAAAGCATAGCATCAGAAGCTTACGCATCATGGGATTTCGTCATCCTCCCCGGATTCCACTTAAACAAGCGTTTGAAATAAAAGAAAGCAATAGAGTGAACACGAATGGATTAGTTCAAAACATGCATATTTATTTCATTATCAATATCAATTGAAAAACAATCATGCTTTACAAACGAAATTTGCAACTCTAACAGGAAAGAAACTACAAATGTAAGGAAATAACATGATAAAATGCAGATTGCCAGCTTTCGGGGAACTGGGCTTTCACACTTATTTGCTGTTGAGGGGAGCAACCATTGGAAGTCTTCAGACTCAATCAAAAGAATGACTGTTGTGAGGTTGACTCTGATTCAGGCTCTGGTAGCTTCGCTGCGACGGAGCGAGAGGTTGCCGATTTTGTATGGCAAAGACAATCCGGAGACGAGGTCTGACCTAGTGATGATCCTCTCTGTTCGGGGGTTTTCATCCTGGAGCTCGATCCAGGAACATGAAAAAGTTGCGGGTCAGCCGATTTAGACCTCAAAGACCATGGAATGTACTCCTGATCTTCCTCATCTTCAGATGAGATCATGGGATCACCCATCTCTCTTACACGATAAGAGATGCATTTGCCTGATGCTTTCATGCCGCCCGACACAAATTTAATTGTTCTTGACTCAATCATGTCTTGAACCTTATGCTTAAAAGCTTTACAGTTCAGTATACCGTGCCCCGGTGCTCCAGAGTGGAATTCGCAACGGGCGTTCGCGTCCCAGTCGGGTGGCAGTTGTCCAGTCATTGGAGCCAACGTTCAAAGTTTAACCAACTGTAGTTAGAGCAAGAGTTGCAACAATTGGTCATAATCCATCGGGATTGGATCGAGGATTCTGTCAGATAGTCTCCTCTTTTGGCCCTGCCCTTTGGGGTTGTCTTGCAGAACCTGACGTAGCCGCTGACAGGAAGCGTTCTGAGCTTCATGCTGCGCAGAGGGTCTTCTAGGCCTATCATGCCTCGGTGCGGGTTCTTCAGATACCCGTGGAGCAAGTATGCCGGTTGCAGCCTCGGGCTTCTGCTCACATTCTCTTCGGAGTATGTTCTTTAGCACTTCCGCCATCAGGCCCACCTGATTCTTCAGTTGGTCATTCTCCTCTCTGAGCGTCTGCTGGTCCCTCATAACCTGCCTCAGCTGGCCTCAGACCTCTCTCAGCTTTGTTGGTACCTGTTCCATTGCTCGGATCAACCTGAGACAAACTTGAAACAACCTGTATCAACAGGGGGTTAGAAAAATGTCAAGGTACCTGTCATGCAAATGATTCATGCAGATGCAAACGTGTGTCTAAGCCTTAGGGAGATTTCTCCCCCGACTCTAGTGCCTGAGTGCCGGTGCTGATAAAAAGAAGTCTGGATCCATTCATGGAAATAACATCTCATATATATAAAGAAAGCCCATCAAGGAGGCATACAACGTCACTGAGTACAAGCAGAATCAATAGCATGACCTCGACCAACAAGCCTGGTGATGGTCAGCCTACAACAATGATAAAAAACAAAGGATTACAAATATAGTCAAGCACGGCCACGGGCGTGAAATTCTTCTAACAAACCCCTTGTTTCTGGATGATCAGGCCGAGTGAGCAACCCCTCGACGAGTAACTCCCTCTGCATAATGGTGTATTGAAGTCCCTCAACTGAGTCTTCCCATGCTCCTTCGCCGAAACAATCTTCTAGCTTCCGTTTCTTGGATTCAAACATCTGTTTGCGCTCCTTCAGGTTAGCAAGAGCCTTGTTTAGCAGGTCTTCAGCGGCATATCTGTGAGCAGTTTCTTCATCAAACCTCTTCTCACTAGCCTTCACCTGGGCTTTCAGTTTGGAGATCTGTTGTTTCAGTTTATCCTCCCGTTCCTTGCCGTTGGCTAGGGTGTCATTCCAGTGCTGATTAAACTTGGATATTCTTCTGTACGCTTCCTCTAAGTGCTGCTTCTTAGTGGCTAGTAAATCATTGACAAATTTGAAGTCCAGACCCAAGCGTTCATGCTCAGCTATCTGTTTAGTCAAGTCTGTACCCAACTTGTTCACCAGCTCGGTCTGCCTCTTGAAGGAATGAACGGCTTCATTTCTCTCGCTTCTGAGTTGAGCCAATTCTTTCTCCAATTCTTCATTGGCCTTCTTCAACTCTTCATTCTCGATCACTACCTGTTCATACTTCAGGATGTCCACCGTGGTTGGATTCTCATTCATGAGGGGAGCTGGAGGAGCCACTGGAGGAAATAGCATCAAAGACTGTTGTGCTCTATTCTGAACCCAACTCACATAAGGCTCATAAGCCTGGTTGTTGCTCTTACCCAACAACGTCTTTCCTCGTCTATGGATGTTAGCCCAAGCATGCTCTAGCTTGGTCAGCGTGTCCCTATCAAGAAACCCGCTGAGGTACAGAGATTCCTGCACCTCCTCATCTTTCGGCGGACCTCTCAAGGCATATCCGAACTGTCTGACCAGTAGTGAGGGATTATAGTTGATGCATCCTTTTCTTCCAATCAATGGAACGTTAGGAAAACCGCTACAGCTGTGGATGACTTCAGTACCTAGCATATCCCGATCGAACCAAACGATACTCTCTGCAGATAAACTCATCAGGCGCTCAGACCACTCAGCTGTGGCTGCAGAAGAAACAAAGGGACCCTTCTTGGGCATGTGGCTATCAAACCACCGGTACAACAGAGGAGCGCAACAGGACACCATTTTCCCTCTGCTGTTTTCATTCTTGTAGTGGGTAGAATGATACAGGTCACCAAGCAAGGTGGGCACTGGATTCCCTGAGGGGAGCAAGTAGAAAGCGTCAGCATCTACAAAGTCAGGAAGATTCGGGAATAACATAATCCCGTATATGCACACAGCTAGAGTAGCACTGAACACATCCCAACGATCCTTCTTGGAAAACCTCTGAGCTACTTCCACCATAAACGATATAGGGAAGCCAAACACTTTGCCTCTCCGAGTGAACCCTTTTCTCAATTCAGACTCATCCAAATGCAAGATAACTGCTAGGTCAACCAGCTTAGGTTCAGTGTCAACATGATGAAAAGGCATTTGATCCTTAATAGGAATGCCTATCAAGTCAGCATACTCCTCCAAAGTAGGGGCCAAAACATAGTCGGGAAACAGAAAGCATCTCAGCGGGGCCTCGTAAAGTTGTAGCAATGTGTACAGACCACTGATCTCGTGGGCGGAGGGCTTGTAGACATACTTCAGCAATCTCCCATACGTCTGCCTGAATTTTGCCAGAACTGTCTCATCAGCCAGGGTCTTCAAACTCAGGATGGCACTGACATCTGGTGTAGGGAATCTGTAGGCAATGGTTTTTTTCAGAGTCTCCATGATGGCCGGGGAAGCTAGATCACTAGAATCAGGGATGAAGTATGCACCTGCAACACAACCACACGTTAATGATATGCCAATGAAAATGCAAAAATGCAAGATGCAAGATGCAAGAATGCTAGGATGCTGCAGGAGATCAAGGATGCTGTCGAGGAGACCAAGGCTCTGTTTCAACATAACAACCACACTACCCTGATAACAAAACCCTGAAGGGGACCAAAAATATGCTCTGTCAAGAACAAACACATCTCGAATGATAAGAACCCCTGATACCAACAAAACTGATTCACTGTCAAGAAAACCAGGTTGTCTGAAGGTTAAGGTTTCCTGCAATAAGCCGACCCTGCTCACAGGTATGGACCTAATCACGGACAAGGTTCGGCATCCTATGCGTTCATCAGTGTCACAGACTTTCAAGCGCGATGATACGATACCCAGAAGGTGTGGCATCATCATCTCCTGAAGCGGCCTCTGTTAGCTGAATCACAAATGATTGGTCCCCAGAGTCGACAACCCTCAGATCCAACCTCACGTCGAGCCCTAAGGGCCAGAAGAGAAGTCATCAAAGAGGATCTCGTCTGAGTGTGGATTTCATGGGGACTGGTGCATGCTAAGCATACAGGTCCGTCACTAATCTCCACTCTAATGCTAGGTATATGCTCTCAAGCCTGGGTTTTGGCTCATCACTCATCAGAATGCCCCTCCCCACAACAGCACAGATAATCATATCATACTGAAAAATAAAATGCGGGAAATAAAATGCGATAAATAAATAAAACCCAACAAGTAAACACACAAGCGCTAGGATTGACTCTCGCAAGGACGTTGGATCCCCATATTGACTCGCATCAGGGACGTTGGATCCCCAGAAAACTATCGCAATCCCCAGCAGAGTCGCCAGCTGTTGGGGATGACCCAGATAGCTAGGAAGAGAATCCAAGACAAGACTCACTTAGAGAACCATCGCAGTCGCCAGATGTCGCTACCGCGAAAATAAGGTGCCGACAAAACAGAAGAGTCGCCACCTTTCGTTATTTATCCCTCAGAACGGGAAAGGAAACGATCGGAAAAACCTGACGAAAATGTATAAGACAAGGTCATCGCAACCATTGTCTGGGTTCGGGAGTCGGTTACGCAAGGGGAAGGTATTAGCACCCCTCACGTCCATCGTACTCGATGGGATCCACGCTTGTTGTGTTTATCTGACGGGTTTATTTAACTATCCACCTATCAAGGCTGGTCTGAAAAGAAAAGAAAATGACTCGGCAAAGCGTTGCACTTTATGCCTACGTATTCTCATCAGAGAATGAGAAATCAGAGTCAACGTAGTTCGCCTAACTACGGGTGATGGGGGAAGGTGGCTCACCAATACATCAGTATTGTGCCTACGTACTCTCAACAGGTATGAGAGATCAGAGCTTACGTAGTTCGGGATAATTCGGATTACGGGGATTCAGATTCATCTATTTTTTCGAGTAGGGTTAACAAACAGTTCCAGCAGTTTGGTGTACGCAGCTCGACCCTTGGAGACTTAGGCGTTACCGTTTGCGATAGAACTGAGAGTTAACGACACTCTTTTCTTCAGAAAAGCTTTCCTTTGAATTATGGGCCCACGGGGCAAAAAGGTTTGAACTTTATTTTCTGTCTTTTACGGAAGAACTGTTTTTTATGGATGTTTGCAACTAATATCGCACTAGAGACTATGATTAGAGAGTGAATGCGTCGCATGTCACCCTAAGGGTGCCATACTAAACATTCAGACTGTTGAAAAGAAACTCTCCAACAATCCTTTCTCAGATAGCTTAAGGCTCGTAACGTACGACGTCAGTTAACCTTTATTACTGTATTTTAATTTGTTTTGAGATGAGAAGAGATAACAGGTTCAACTAAGGGGAGACTATCAAGTCCTAATGTTGTCATGCCAAGGATTCATCCTATGGTTGAGGTTTGAAACAGGGAACTCCTAGAAGTTATCATGCATAGGTTTCAACCTAAAGTTCTAATCATCACTTCCTTATCAAAGGAAGTGAGATTCCTAGGGGATCATGTCAATGGTATACAAAAACAGATAAAGCATCAGCTTAAACAGTAAATAGTAAACAATACAGGAAACAACTATAAAATGCATGCAATGCAAGTGAGGGAGGAAATGTGTGTGGGGCATCAGCCTCCACAAGCCCGTCTCAACCTCAAGCGAAGTATGAATAACTGCAATCATAAAGGAAAATAAAATGCCATCAAGCAAATCACAAACCACACAGGCAAGGGAGCGAAGCTCTACCGAATACCAGTAAGCAAAGCCATACAATAAAAATACAAGCAGAGGGAGAAATCAACCTCTAATGCAACACAAGAAAGGGGAGAAACTCAACCCTTAGGATGCTCTTAGGCTTATTCAACTACATGACCTAATCTAAATGCATCACACCAATCAAGTCACATCAATACAGTTGCACAAGAAGAAAGACAGACAGTCAAGAAAGCAACTCAACAGCTTCCACAGCTTCACAGCAAAGCAATCTTCTGCCAGCAACTCAGTCCATAGTCTGTAACTGTTCTTCAAGTCCATCATCTTCAAGAGAGGAAAATGGGTACTCCATATTCAAGCTTCAATTTTCAATAGGCTCCACCAAGAGAGAAGAGAGTAACAAGATGATTATTTGATAATAGGAAGCAGACAGGAAACCCAAGGAATCCCATCTGACACTCAACCAGTCATCAGAGAAAGGCATCCTCAAAAGTTCTACTCATTTTAAATGTCACACATCCCTCCTAAGGAGAGATGAGACTTTTAGCATGAGGACTTTGAATCATAGGGTGGGAATGGAATGGGAATGAAACCAACCATGTTTATTTGAAGAAAAACTATTTCTAAAGCTCTCTCCTAAAGCTCTAATCTCCTAAGCTACTCAAAGCTAACAAAAAAGAAGGAAAATCTATAAACCAAGCTCCACCAGCCACTTCACACAAGCTTCATCATGTCCATGATATCCTCCAATGAGATACAGAAGCCCACTATGCAAGGAAGTCCAACTTTGAGTCCATTCCAAATCAATCCTCAATATTGAAACACCAAATGAACAACCAACTAGAATATTCTATCAAAAATACCAAAACACATTCTAAAAATCTGATTATTTTTCTAAGGGAACATGCATTTGCTAATAACCTGCAATTAAAAAATAAGGACCTAATTCAATCCCTAAGTCCTCCAATAAAACCCTAAACCTCAAGGTATCACAACTAAAACCTAAAAGGGAACTCCTAAAGTTCTAGTCCTAAAACAGCACCTAAATTCATCACAAAAATGTGAGAAAAAATCTACAGGAGCATGCATATCTAACCTAATCACAAGCCAAAAATCCAGCCAAGAAACTATACCAATTGCTCAAACAAAATTCAACAAACAGATGAAGCATTTATTACAATTTTTATGTCAATAAAAATGTAGAAAAATCTAATAAAATAAAAATAAATGCTAATCATGATTTTTTTTGTTCCTAAAATTCCTAAACACATTCAACATTCAGGGGAAAAAAATCTCAAGATTTAATGATCAATTTTCATATTTTTTTATGAATTAAAATCAAACCATAATAAAACAAGAATTAAAAGAAAACAAAATTAAAAGGAAATGAAAGGAGAGGGTGCAATCAGCAACACAGTTCCACTGAAACGCTTGGGCCCATGGAATTGGGGGTGCGCGTAGCAACAGGGCGCCAAGGCCCATCTGAATATCAATTCAGTCACAAAAATAACTAGGGGAGGGGGTGCACTGAGTAAGCAAATCACATTGAAAATCCACCTTGGGCCTGTATGGAGGGGTGGGGATAGCAAGAGATTCATAGGCCCATGCGCATGAATTCATTCAGTTCAGCATAGTTCAAGAATTAAAAAGAAAAAGGTGTCATGCGTGAGGATCAAACCTACGCGTTCTTGGTGTACATAGCGAAGCCACTAAACCTGAGGAATTCCAAATATTGAAACGCTGCGTTGAGGGGGGAGTACGCGTGGCTCAACGAGGACGCTAGGATTACTTGACTGAGTCACGCTTTCAACATAAACGGACGGTGAAGACTTCGTCTTCAACCTTTTAAACATGCAACCTACGCGCGCGAAGCAAATCACCGGTGGCTTTTCCGGCCACCCTGGCACAACCCTAAGTCTCTCTATAATCATCCAATCGCCACGAGTTCTACATGAAACCTGTCCAGAATTTCACTAGGAATCTAACCATAGCATCTATTTGTTCTAAAAATGCAAGAATCTTGAAATCACAATCTCGACCGAAAATGGAATTAACCTTAAATTGTCTCTAATCATGCAATTGATCATCCTAAATCCAGCTACACTTCATCCTGATCCTAACCACCTATGAAATACTATCTAACATTGCCTAAATTAAGCACAATCGTGAAATTCACAAACCTGTGTTTTGGCTCTCAACAGAAGCAGTTCTTGCACTCTTCAGCCTCCACAAAAGTGCAGATACGCTCCAAATCACTTGATGAACACAATGGAATCTTCAATTGATCTTGATTTGCTCTTGAACTCAGAATTTTATTCTCACTTGCACCTCTGAAATTTCAACTTCAATCACTGCTTCAGGCTTCAAACTTCACCAAAAAATGAACTGAATGCACTCATAGACTTATATAGGATGCAACTGAATGATCTAGATCCTTATCAAACGTTCAGAATGAGAAATTCAAATTTCAATTTCTCTCCAAAATATCATCCATGGCAGTCACGATATCTCCTCTATTTTTCCTTCAGGAAACTTCCATTGCACTCCTTGTGAGTTACTGAACTTGAATGGTGGGGATTCATCCCTTGTTTTCATCCTATGGCTTGGATTTGAGATGTAACTTCCTCATGAAGTAACAAAGTAAAAGGCCATGAAAATGAACTCAAACCTAAATTCTAATGATGTCATTGTTTCCAAAATGCAATTTCCATTCAAAAAATGCTATTACTTTGCCTTATTTGCACACATAACATTTATTTTGAATTTTTGATCTTTAATGCCTTTTAATTCTTCCTTTTTCAAAATTCCTTGAATCAAGTCTCTCCTTGAGCCATGTCAATGCCTCCTTGATACATGGTCAAAGTTAAAACCCCATTTTGGGAAACTTTCAAGTTGAACAAAACTTCATTTGAGATGTCTAAGTTGGTGAAAATGACCCATAACCAAAAATGACCCATAATCACAACTTCCCAAAATACCCTTGATTTCTCAAAGCCATAACTTGAGTTCTACAAATTCAATCATGGACTTCTAGCACTCTATGGAAAGCTAAGAGAATAAGGAACAAAATTCATGTTGACCAAAAGTTCATAGGAATCATCCTTCTAGGGGAAAAATGTCATGCAAGTTGGGTAACTTTCAAGCTCCAAATTCACATGCCTCAGATGACTTGTAAATTGTCTGGCTCATTACTTGATTTCTGTAAACCCTATCAAGAACTTGTAATACTCAAATTAAAGCTAAGACCATGCCCTACAACAATCATGTTAGGGTCAAGATGAGATGGAGATCATATCTTGAGTTAAATGGCCTGAAACTTCTCAAACTCTTCAATCATGATGAGTTAACCTTGGAATCATCCTTATAACATCTCAATGTATCAATCCATGATCACATGGCTCTTGGATTAAGTCTCAATCTTTTTCAAATCATCAGTTGACTTAGGGTTGAGCCAGTCAAACCCTAGCTGCACCCATCATGGTTGAGGCTTCTTGATCTTGCACAATGACCTGTCTAGGCCTCAAAGTGATCTTCAACAATTGTCATGAGCTCTCTCAAGACCTCAAGTCCATCTCCATGACCTCAGAATCATCTGATGGCTTTCCACAACTCTCAAGTTAGGAGACCTACACACTTGGCTTCAACCACTCTCTCTGAGGATCTTTTAACTTCTCTGACAAGGATATCCACCCTTGAACACTTGAATAACCTTCTTAGCTAGCTTCAAAGTCTTGTGTAGCCCTTGATTGGTAATCATACCTCTTGATCTCCTGCATACATGTCAATGAAATGCAAATGATAATGCTAATGTGAATGAAATGAAACATAAGCTAGGTGAAGAAAAGTTTGGGCAAATTTTGGGGTGCAACAACAGGTAATTCCAACACTCTACCCCATCCTCGAGGGTGACCTTCTTCTATTACTGTCTTCGCATCTTTCCAAGTTACAATTGATGACACCGACTTCTCATGAATCATTTCAACACTGATCACTTCAAAGGCCTAGAACGGTGTCTCATGCACTTTGTCTCCTACCTCGACATAGCGGAAAGAAACAAGATGACTCACAAGAACATCTTTTTCACCTTCAATGATAACCATCTGATTATTAATCATGAACTTGAGTCTCTGATGAAGAGTTGACGTTACGGCACCAGCTGAGTGAATCCATGGGCGACCAAGGAGGCAACTGTAGGTGGGATATATGTCCATTACATAGAATGTAATGATAAAATTATGAGGCCGAATCTTGATCGGGAGATCAACCTCGCCGATCACAGTTCTCTTAGCTCCATCAAAAGCTTTCACAATGGTTTGACTCGGCTTCATCACTAGCCCTTCGATTGACAGCTTGCACAAAGAGCTTTTTGGTAGTACGTTCAGCGACGATCCAATATCGACTAGCACTTTAGAGAACAAAACATCTACACATTTGATGGTAATGTGCAAGGCCTTGTTATTATTTTTACCTTTGGGGGGTAATTCGCTATCAATAAAGCTCAGAATATGACCTGATGCTATATTCCCAACCACATCTTTAAACTGCACTACTGATATCTCTTGAGGCACGTGAGCGGCCTTTAAGAATTTTAACAGCACCTCTTGATGGGCCTTTGGACACACTAATAACGACATCATGGAGATTTTCGAAGGAGTCTGATTGAGCTGGTCAATCACTTTGTAATCGCTTTTCTGAATGATTCTTAAAAATTCCTCTGCTTCATTTTTAAGGATGTCCTTTTGTTTAGAGGATTGCCCCTGTTCAATGGTGCTTGGTTTAGCAGTATTTTTGTTTGTATTGCCACTATTTTTGACAGGTGATGTTGTTGGTGCAAAGATCTGACCACTCCTGGTGACACCACCAGTTCCCATAATGTTCTCTATAGTCTTCTTTTCCTCCAAGATATCCTCTTCTCTCACCTTCTGTCCATTGAGAAAAACAGTCTCGTCGTATAGCCAAGGTACAACATTTGTGCTCTCGTATGGAAACAGAGCTGGCGTTGAAATGACAAGCTGATTCGTTGATGGTCGAGACATAGGCATCTCAACTGGATCGTAAGGTATGCTTAAAGATCTTCCACCTTGACCATAAGGAATCACATATGTTTCATCATAAGGGATCTGTAGAGGAATATGAGCATGTCCATACACGTTGTCCCATTCTTCTTCATCGCATGGTATTGTTAACGAGATACGAGTCGAATTATCGAAAGGATTCCATAATCCATTTTCATCGTCATATGGTATCTCCAACGTCTCAAACGGAATGTCAAGAGTAGCAACTTCTTCAGTCTTCGAAATTTGTTCTGCTACCAATACGCCTTGTTTAATTAGGCCTTGAATACCTTTCTTCAATTCAGTGCATTCTTGAGATTTGCTCAAACAAACGTGACAATTGGGTGGACAGCCAGGATAAACATTATTCAATAAGAGCTGCTCTTTAATAGTGGAAAGAGAGGTTTTTAATTTATCAATATCTGAAATCAATCAGATCCCTCTTGAGCTCTCGATCATGTTTGTTGAGTGATGAGACAACATTGGATGAGTCTTGATATTCGGGTTATTTTGGGTGAAATTTATTGCCTTTGAATCAATAAGATCTTGCATAATGTATTTCAAAGTCTTGCAATTCTCAATGTTATGTCATGGGGCGCCAGAATGGAATTCACATCTTGCATTGACATCATAACCGGGAGGAAGAACGGCTAGAGGGTCCCTCATTTTCCTCAGTTGCACAAGACCTCCTTTCAACAAGAATAGAAGTAGTCTGGCGTATGTTGATGGGATTGGATCGAACCTTCTTTCTGGCCTCCTCCATCTTTGCTGACCCTGATACTAATTTTGCCTCAGTTGGTACGATTGTTGTTGTCGGTTCTGCTGAGTTGCAGGCTGGCTTATGGGAATAGAAAATGGTTGTTGCTGAGCAACGACAACAACATGGTGATAACCCTGATGGGCTTTGCCTCTTTCTGTGGACACAACACTAGCTTCTCCTTCTTTCTTTCTGATGAATCCCTGATATGGCTTCTTGACCCCACTTGAGGACCCACCAGTATTTTGAATCTTTCTGGCCTTCATTAAGCCTTATAACCTTTCTCCAGCCATAACAAGTTCAGAAAACACCGTAGAAGTAGTAGATGCCAGACGCTCAAGAATCGGTCCTTGTAGCGTACCCATGAAGAAATTTGTTAGCTCTCTTTCCAACAACGGAGGTTGTACTCTCGCAGTTAGTCCTCTCCATCTTTGTGCAAAGTCTTTAAAAGACTCGTTTGGTTTCTAGGCCAGATTTTGGAGTGGCGTTCAATTCGGAGCCATATCAGTGTTGTACTGACAATGTTTTACAAAAGCATCTGCTAACTCTTTCCAGCTTTTCACATTAGAGCGCTCGAGCTGCATGTGCCATTCCAGAGAGGCCTCAGTCAAACTATCCTGGAAGAAATGGATTAAAAGCTTTTCATCATCGGAATAGGCAGCCATCTTCCTGCAGTAATACCTTATATGGGTCTTGGGACAGTTGCTACCCTTGTATTTTTCAAAAGTCGAAATGGTAAACTTCGAGGGTATCTTAACCCCTGGCACAAGACATATTTCTGAGGCATCTAATCCCAAAATGTTGGGGCCTTGCATTGCTCTACTACTTCTTGTAGAGCATTAAACTTCTTTTTTAATTCAGCGTTATGTGGTGCACACACATCAGCTGAATCTTTGTAGAAGCCTTCATGATCATCGTAGTGAATTGATGGTGGGATCGCTCCAACGGGAGGATGGACCGCACCAGCCGGTGGATGGACTGTGCTAATAGGTATTACACCCACGAGAGTAGGAATTGCACCGACAGGGGTTGGGATTGCACCGACAGGGGTTGGAATTGCGCCATCTGCCGCGCCAGCCAGGGTATGATTAGCCTCTCTGCTGCTAGCCTCATCTCCTCTTGATTTCTTGCAATGTTTGTGATCACCTACATGATTTGGTTCATCTGTGTCTTCATACTTTGCATTTCTTCCCTCATAGCAGCTTGGTTTTGCTCTAACTGATCCATGATCCTCTTCTGATTACTTCTTGTGTTGTACGGATATCGGGAAGCCAGTTTGCTTTACTGCAAAAGGGCAAGCGATGTGTAAGTTTGGGTTTCAGGGAATGAAAAAATAATGCACAGGTATATGCAATGCTCAAGAGACTTTCGAGATTTATGATTATCATCGGTATTATAGAACTGCAAATGAAACACAATTGAGACCAAAAAGCAACTTTCATTAATTTTGAGAGAAGATCCAATACAAATGATTACCAAATAAGCTAAATACAATAGTTCATGCAACAAGAGAAAGAACTAAAAGGCCTTCTTTCGAAGATGCTCTTCGAGCTTCTTTGACTCGAACATGAATCTGCTAACCATCTGATCGCAGAGCTGGATAAAGTGATGGATGGAAGGAGTGACATAGTTCCCTTCCAAGTCTTGAATCGCACTTTCCAACCTCCATGGGATATAATGATCCACTAGATCATTGTACTTAGCATGGCACATGTCTAGAGTCGGCTGATAATATCAGAGAGAATCCACATGGGTGTCCAATAGCTTGTTGAGTTGAGCTTCTTTTTTGAGCCATTGTGAACTATCCCTTTTTAGAGCATCAAAACGATCCTTCCATAGAGTGGTTGTTTCCTGAGCGGTCTCCAACTTTAAGCATTTGTTGTTTCACATGCTAGGAGTGACATATGAAGCTCTTAACGCCTCTTCCTTGAGTTTTCATTCATCTTCGATAGGGTCAAGGCATATCTCAATTTCTCTTCAAGATCATCAATGTCAGCCTTAAGTTTCTCCCTCGTCTTCTTCTTTTCAGCAGAAGCTAGCTCGAAAAAATGTCACGCTCTATCACAAGAGTCCTTAGCTTCCTTTAAGCATTATTGGAGAGTCTTCACTGATGCGTCAGCCCCTTCAAAGCCATTATGATACATGACTCTTAGATCCATCTCTAGCTTTAACTTTTGCTGCTTTCAGCTACTTGGTCTTGCTCAACCTCCATTTCCTCTTGAATTGGCCGTTTTCCACACCTGCTTGGTGGATTTCAGCCTGAAGGTCTTGGTTTTCTTTGGTCAACCATTTTACCACTAGCTTCAGCTTCTCATACTCTTCTATGGATACGTGAGTTGGAGCAGGAGGTTTTTCTTGCATGGAAGGTTCTGGAGGAAATGGTAACAACTTTTCAGCCACTCTAGCTAGCAACCATCTGTTGTACGACTCTTTAGCCACACATTTCTTTGCTTTCAACTATCTCCTCCATTTTATATAGATTTTGGTCCATGCTTTAGCAATTTTCCTGACAAATACAGGATATTTTGTGGTGGTGAGCAAAAAGAAACTTTGAATTTTCTCCGCTTCGGGCTCGTCTTCCATAGCATAACCCAACTGGCGTAATGCCATGACTGGGTTGTAATTGATGCAGCCAACTCTACTAATCAGAAGTACATTACCAAACTCTCCACAACTGAAAATGATCTCCACATCATAGTATTCATGAGAATACCAAGCAATATCATCGGCTACCAGAGACATAATACGCTTAGACCATTTCAGCTTCTCTTTGTTTTCCACAAATGGTCCTTCCTTCGGTAGATGGGAGGCATACCATTTGAACAACAAATGTGAGCAACACTGGACCATTCTTATCTTCTTCTCACTCCTCCAATGAATGGAATGGTAAGTATCGGCAAGGAGGGTAGGAATAGGATTCTTCTGCATAAAGAGAGTAATGGCAGTGATATCTATAAAATTGTCTATGTTTGGGAAGAGAACAATCCCATAGATGATCAAAGAAACAACAACACCAAAACTTTCCCAATCCTTAATAGTCTTGTACTGGGAGGCTTTGTCAAGTAGAAACTTCAATGGAAAACCCTAAGTACCTCCCTTATTGGCTAGACCAACCTCAACTTCTTCCTTAGTCATATAGAGAGCAAGAGCAATGGCAAGAAGCTTCGGTTCTTCTTCCAGGCCAGTGTAAATGGGTTGTTCCTTGATCTTGATATTAAATAGGTAAGAATATTCTTCAAGAGTATGAGTCAACTGATAATTTTGGAAGGTAAAGCATCTGAGCGGTGCATCATAAAATTGAGCCATAGCGAAAAAAGCCGAAATGTCTACTCTAGAATAGAGAAGATCAAGCAATTTCCCATGCTTCCCTTGAAAGTTGATTTTGATAGTCTTCGGCGCGTCAATCAAAAGATCTTGTATCAATCCCAACTTTGGTTCTCTGAACTTTAAGGAATTTGTGCTTTTTTTTCTTTGATCAGTCATTTTATTCAACAATACCTGAGATAATCACAGTCTCTTAAGTCCCTTGATATGTAATAATGGTATGCAATGCAATGCTTTATGAATGCATATGAGAATAGAACAACAACAGGGTCAAGGTCACAGGTCCTGCAAGGTAGCGCAACAAGATATCCCTCACCTCAGGTGGGAAATCCATTGGTTTGTAACAGGGAATTCCAAGAGTTTTCAAACAAAGTCCCATGCACTAACCCTCAAAAGTTTTCCATCATAACGACGATTCGTAAGACGGTAATCCCTTCAAAGGATGAGCATAGAGTTATGTTTTAGTAACTTTTGAAATAGGGTTCTAACAAAGGTCCTCATAATCACAGACTCCCAGGTCGAAAATAAAGACGCCATTACAGCTACACGTAAGACATAATCATCCCAAAGGGGCCTCAACTGAGCGGTGGAATTCAAACCAACTCAACAAGTCCTCAGTCTCGCAAATCATAAAGAATCCACCTCTTAATCTTAGTGCATGCTAGAAAGCTCAGGTAGAAAGCCTTTATCCTTATAAACCATCCCCAATAAACCTAACAGGTAAGAGGAACACAACATAATAAACAATAAAACCATATAAATCACATATGCGACAAACAAACTAGGTTTGGCTTGCTAGGAGTCCCTAGAAGAGTCTCCAACTGTCGCTACTCGAAAAATGCAACAACGGAGAGGCGAGAATAAAAGGACAGAAGAGTCGTCATCGAACTTTATTTATCCCAAGAGGGGAAGGGAAAACATCGAGAAAACCCTAAGAGAGAAGCGGATAAGATGGTCTCACAACCGTGAGAAAGGGTTCGGAAGCCGGTTATGCAAAGGAAAGGTATTAGCACCCCTCGCATCCATCGTACTCGATGGGAACCATTTGTTTGTCTATGTGTGAAAGTATTTGCTAAAGGGTATTGCTGTAAAGAGTGTTCCAAGGGATAAAGAGAAAGGCTAGAAACAGGGAAAAGAGATGACAGGGGAAAAAAAGATTCAGTAAGACTTCTCGGTCCTATGACTACGTATTCTCAACGGGTATAAGAAAGTCAGAGTCAATGTAGTTCGCAAAACTACAGATAAAGATGGGAAAGTGTGCTCGGCAAGGATTAGGGCCCTTGTGCCTACGTATCTTTACTTAAAAGAAGTAAAGAATCAGAGCAGCGGTAGTTCGGCCTACGGTTAAATGGTATCATTCTAGTAGTTAGGTGTATCACAACTCACTTATGAAGTCTTAGGCGTTACCTGTTTGCGGTAAAACGGACGTAACATATCCTTTTGAAAAGATTAATTTTCGCCATTCGAGGCAAGATGTTACATTTGATTTGTGGAAATTGTTTTAAGGGGTGAAACAGGTCCTCAGATAGTAATCCATTGGTTATAGTACCCAATTCTTTATCTCAAAAATTTATTGTGAAAATGATGTGGCGAATACAAGTATGTCTTCGTATTGAAAGACGAGTATCAAGACCACACACTCTATAATGAGTATCCTGACACTCAGAGAGGAAGAAGTCTGCACTCAATCCTCTCTCTTTAGTTCAATACAAAGAGAACTTCATTCTCTAAGAATGTTTTGATCTTGAATGGTAAGTGCTTTATCACAGTGAACCCTAAAGGTAATGTCAAGCACCCGAGATAGGAGAAGGCATACGCTTAACCATTCCACAACCATTCAAGTTTTATTAGGAAAAGAGTTTAGAAAAAAGCACTTGGTATGAGACCAAGGTTTTAGCAGAAAACATTTTGGAAAGAATTTTTAAAAAGTGAAAGTGGTGAATAGAACACTGTAGGTTGATGGTGATGCGCGAAGCAATCGACTTACGAGGGTTGAATACAAACAAGGTTTATGTGGTTTGATACAAGAGACGTGGAAGAAGAAGTAGAAACCCTAAAGTGATCCAATTTGAAATGAGTTTGAAAACGACTTGACGTTGGGTCAAGCTTCATTTGTTCTTTATTTTGAAAACGTGTTCTAACCTAATCCATTTTTATATTTCTTAATAATTAGCAAGCAAGCATGAAAAGAAATAAATGGTCTCATTGTCAGATAGCCCAAGAGGAAGCCGTGTGTGTGTGACGAAATAAGCATGAAATGGTTGCATAAATGCAAGGGGAAGCAAGTAAAACATCTCATATATATCATAAAAAGATCATAGAGCAACATCTAGCACATGTGTAGAGACAACAATGCAAGACTAGTTCAAGATACATACAATTGGAACATTCTAAACATGCTAACACTTGTAAAATACACCATAAATGGAAAAAAGATCAAGTGGTCATGAAACCAAAGCCAAAATGACCTCAAGGAAGTAGGTTATCATTTTCTAAAACTCCATGAGCTATAATCAAATTTAACTAGGTTAAAGGATCCATAGACTAGACATGTAGCTCAAACACAATGCAATAAGAGTAACCTTAAAGAAGTCATCAACAAAAATAGCAAAAGAGGTTACTAAAATCCCAAAAAATACGAAAACATAAGTTCAAAGACTTATCTAAGCGCATGCAAAATATAGGAAGAAAATAAGCTAAGGAGCATGTCCAAAACATAACATCAATGCAAACTAGGTTAAGAAATGGAAGATGAATGGGGGTAGCAATATGAAATATGGTAAGTCACCATAAGTAACTTCAACCAAGCTCCAATTAGCATCATGATCCCTAACCAATTTACTTATTGTGGCTAAAAAGATAGGTTCAAATGTTGAGGAGAAGTCACTCAATTCCTCAACCTTTTAACAAAGGTATCAAAGGAAGCACTTCCTCAAAAGAAAATCAAATAAAATAGAAATTAAAAAATAAAAAATAAAATAAAAATATGAAGAAAAAAAAACATGAAACATTAAATAAATATAAAATAATTTTTTTGTATTTTTTAAAAGAATTTAAATCGTAAAAATAAAATGAAAGAAGGAAAAGAAATTAAAGAAAATATATATAAAAAACTAAAACAGAAACGGTGTAAGAAAGAAAAGTGGGGGGGGGGGAGCCCAATACATCATGCCCATCGTGGCTTTTTCTTTAAAAAAGTGAAAAAAAAAGGATTTGATCAGATCCGTTGAATCTGATCAGAGGTCCATCTACCGCGCGACCACGGTGCTCTTTAGCACCCACGTCGCATGGGATAAAATCTCATTCAAAAGCTAGCGTGAAACCATTTGTATAATGGTTAGTGAAGAAATTCTCCCTCCCCCTACACGCGACACGTGGCAATGCTATAAATAAAAAAACAAAAAAAAATCCATAACTAATATTTACAACATGCATTTAACAACAACACCACCATTAACACCAATTTTGGAGCTCTAAAAATTAACATAAAAATGAAAAATTAAATATCATTCCGGACCGAAATTTCACAAGGAACGTGACTATGCGATTAGTTTTCTCTAAAACAACATGGTTTACGAAAAAATCGGGAAAACTCAAACTACACCAAAACTTAAACTATCTCCAAACATGATAAAAATGAAAAATGAGTGTACAAATGATTAACACACCAATACCTAAAAATTAGCAACAAAAATCACATGAAATAGTAAAGAGATGGACCTTCTCAAGAGTGGGTAAGGAGGCTAGAAGATGAAGCTCGTTCTCCTTCCTAGGGAGTCCGTTTGCTCCGGTTCTTTTTGATATGGTTTCCTCACACTTCCTACTTGAGATCTGGGCAAAGAAATATTGCAAAAGATGTTTGTATCTTGCACCCAAATGCCAAAACCATAGGTTTTCGTGAAATAATTTGACAAAATTTTTGTGGCTCTTCAAGCTTGAGAAAAGCAATAAGGGAAGTCTCTATTTATTGAGTGATTCTTTCTAGGGTAAGAATGAGGGGTGGAAAAGAAGCAAGAGGTTTGGAGTTTGTTATTTTTGGTTTGGAAATGAAAAATAATGAAAAATACACATAAATGGTGGTGGTTTGGAAACAAAACCATGTGCACATGTCTAGGGTTGGATAAGTGTGAGAAATTCGTGTGAAATGAGCTGGCCAAGTGAGTGAATTTGCTGAGCAAGTTTTGCCACTACAATACACTTTACAAACTTCCATTTTTGCCCAAGAATTCAAAAATATTCTCCCATGTGCAAGCCAAGAGTTTGGTCATTTTGGGTAAAGTTTGGGTAGTTTTTAAGTGGAGACCAACACAAAAACGAAATATTACACCACCATGAAGAAAATACAATTCTAGAGAATTTTTGACATTATATTTCAAGTGTGAGAAATGTTGTATCAAGGCCACCTTGTGAGGGCATAACTTGGGGTAGGATGGTTAAAATGAAGTAAAATTGGTATTAAAGAAAGCTTGGAGGATTTTTAGAAACTTTTATGTTGTGGGAAAAATGAAACAAAGTCTTGAACATGTAGCAAAATGACCATGAAGTTAATTGACTTTAAGCTAGAACTTTTCAAAAACGGAAATTCTTTAAAAACCTAAATTTTCCATAAATGGCAAAATTTCCAAATTCTTGACTTTGATGGATATCTTGACGATTCTTAATCCCAATCCTTTTTAATCATATTCGACACGATGAATAAAGATTTGACCTAAAAAGTCCAGTGTTGACTTTCCACTGTGTAGTTGACTTTTAGCCCAAAATTCCTCAATTTCCAAGGACACGTTGTTGACTTTAATGCTTGACCATAACCCAGATGAAATTTAGGTATGCTGGTATCACATGAGCTCTTTGAGATTTTAGGGAACCACAAGCTTGAGAAATAAACTCAACCTGCCTTGAGAAAAGTGACATTTCGAGCTAAGTCAAAATCCTTTGAATTCTCCCGTCCAGAGCTTGAATCATGCACTCATGAGGATGTAAAATACTAATACTAATGATAATGATATGGAGGTTAAAGCCTAAAACACACATGAAAGTTATACAAGTAGGACAAATTTGGGGTATGACATGTACAAGAAAAACTCGACCAACTTAATCTCATCGACGAGAAGCGCATGCTAGCAATCTGCCATGGTTAACTATACCAAAAGCGGTTGAAGAGAGCCTTTGACAAGAAAGTTTTCCCATGACACATCGAACCAGGAGATTTGGTCTTGAGAAAAATTCAGCCAACTCACATTGACCCAATGGGAAAATGGACACCGAACTATAAAGGTCTATACGTAGTGAAAAAGGTTTTCTCCGGCGGAGCCTTAATTCTCTCGACCATGGACGATGATGATCTTCCATCCCCTGTGAATTCAGATGCAGTTGAAAAATATCATGCCTAAAAGATAGACCCGGTGGACCGAAGAGGAAATCCACGCAAAAATGGGTGTCCTGGTGGACCAAATGAAAAAAAGAAGGTCCAAGAAAAAATTAGGGACAAAAACAAAAGAACTAACTCGTTAAGTTAAAAACTCGTAAAGGTAACTTAGGAAAGAAAAAAAGGGTATCCTGGTAGGCTGGAAACCCGAGAAGGGCGGTCTAGGAAAAAGTTAGGGATTCAAAAGGCAAAAACTACATTCTGAGAGGACGTGTGGATTTTCCTCCTTGATCATTAAACTCTAATTGGGAAGGATCGATGCAACCGTTACGCTCAAAAGTAAGGCATGAAGGGTCTTCAGAGATATATGGGCCATAGCAAAATTGAAACTCAACAGTAATCGATTTCAACATTGCCTTTACTATTTTTTATCCATTTTCTTTCAAAGCAATTACCTCTTTTAGGAATTGCCTCCTCTTGTAATTTGCCCGTTTATGGGTCTTCATCAATAAAGATTACTTTCATAAAAATATTTCTCTTCTATTTCTTACCATATGTTTGCAAATTTTGTTTATTGGTGATAAGTATTGCACATGTTAATTTTATGACAGGAAAGTGTGTGATTACTTCTTCTCTTAAGGTAACTATAGGGTGACCGTGACCCCGAAGCAACATGCAAAAACACCATTGAGGTCACAAAGTGACTTGGCCGAGACAAGAATCATCTAGCCCAGAGGAAACTGACACCAAATTAGGAGTCCTAGCCTCCAAAACTTGATTGCATCATGAAGAAACGATTTCGGGAAGTCAAGCTTGTTCCCCATCCAGTCCAAAGCCCAATTGTATTTGGCACCTTTTTGTTATGAAGCCACTTTTTGCTGGCACTTCCTTGTGAAACTACCTGTGACTAGTACCTTTCACCTTACGTATCTTCTTTTTCCCAGCAAGCCCAACCACATTTGGCCCAACCGTCACTCCAGAATCTCATACCCCCTACATTTCACATACATTCTGCATACATTTTGCATCATTTACGTGCTTGTTTAGCCAGTTCCTATAGAGGGGGGAGCACTTTTGAAGATATTGTTTCTTCCAATGATCACCTTTTTTAACTCCTTCTGTGCCTTTGTGCATAAGAGTTACATCACCTTTTTTTAAGGTAGTTCATTGCCTTTTGTGTGAAATCTTATCCCTTCGCTTTCCTCTTGCAAGCGTTCCTACTGTCTTTTACGCGCGACAAAACTTTGTAGTAGGCATCGTCGATCATTTTGGATGTTTGATGCTTATAAGGACTGAATGGTCACTACATAGAGAATGTTATCCCCGCTGTTGTGCCTGTGAGGTTAATGATATTTGAATACCTTATATAGGGGTAGTTATTACCCTCAACTTACCTTTTATGAGTCTTATTCATGTCGTCATCGTAGGACTTTTAGCTTGTGTGTTTTTCATCTTTCCATCCCCGGTTGTGCCTTTTGCACATTATCCTCAGCAGCTCGTCTTTGCATATTACATTTTTTCCCATAGAATATCCTACCTTTCGTAGACCTTTCCTCGAACCTTTTGTTTTGGTATCTTTCTCTACCTTTCATAGAGGAAATTTGTGTCCCCGAACCTTTTGTTCTGGAGTTCTCACTACCTTTTGTAGGAGGAGTTTTCTCATAGACTTTGCTCAGGAGTCTTTTTCTGCTCGTTGCAGAAATTTCAACAAGCATTTCTTCCCCAAAGGAATATCCTTTGCTTGCTTTTGTAGGATCGTTTCCTCCAAACCTTTTGTTATGGGGTTCTTTCTACCTTTACTAGAAGGAAGTTGTCTCCAAGCCTTTTGTTTTGGAGTCCTTTTCGCATTTCGCGTAAGGGATCTTTTCTCCAAGCCTTTTGGTTTAGAGTCCTTTTCGCCTTTCACGTAAGGAATCCTTTCTCCAAAACCTTTTCTTCTGGTATCCTCCCTACCTTTTGTAGGAGGAATATTTCACTCTTTGATTGATGGGATCTCTACCTTTGGTAAGAGTTATTTCATTATATCCTCGGAGTCCTTACTACCTTTTGTGGAAGGAATATCTCACTATATACAACTTGAGTCTTCCCTGCCTTTTGTAGGAGGAATATCTCTTTAACCTTAATTATCATCTGTTACTGTAGGAATGCTTCTCCTTTTAGGGCTGGTAAAACACTTGTGTTCTTTTTCATTGTGTCTCGAGCATATCTTCATATATCCCTCATAACCAACCAATCCATCACTACGATTTATCTTTTGACATATGTCTTTTCCAAAGCCGTACTATTATTCCATCCTGATACGTTCCACCCCGGTTGGCTGAAAACTTTGGGTATTTTTGTATTTAATTTCCTTGTACCCTGACCCTAAGGAGGCCTTTGTCATACTCACTTTCAAGTTCAAGGAGATTACATAGGGTCATCTATCACACCCTCTTTTTTACCCTAACCTCTAACCCCATATCATTATCATTTGCATTGGCATTAACACCTAGCATTGGTCTTAGACAAGGGATCAAGGAATCTCACTCAATAATCAAGAGAAGAGTTTCATCTTCAAAGCTCAATCAAGAGCTCAAGTTCAAATTTGTGGCAATCTTAAGTTACAAGGAATCCTCCATCATCAAGGCATATCACTCAACCACTTGAATCAAGAATGCAAGTAGTGATTCTTCTCCTTCTATCATGGACAACAAGTCAGGAATTTGGTTCAAAGGAGGCTTGTGGTTAGTTCCTTGGGCAAGACATGATTCTAAAGTTCAACACACACCTTGAGGGTACCACACATGGATTATGTATCCTCTCAAGCCATCACAAGAGCCTCAATCAATGGAAATGATCCTAGAGTTTCATCTGGTCAACAAAAGTCAATTGTGATTCAATTAGGTCAAGATCTTGAGTTTCAGGGCCAATCAAGGACATGATACTTGTTTTCAAATGATTTCATGAGTTTAGAACAAGGAGAATCAAAGGGAAACATAAAATCAAGAGTTTGACTAAATTAGGGTTTTGATAGAATCTTTTCTAAGTGTGAAAAACCCTAATTTTAGTCATCTTGCAACTCCTATAACTTTCTCATTTTTGATCCAATGAAGGCAAACTAGCTATCAAATTGAAGAAGACGTCATAAACTCCAAGTTTATGACATTTCTACACTTAGAAAATTTTCATAAGTATAGAAATTCAGTTTGAAATACCTACTTTCAAGCCCATTTTTCATGGTGATACAAGCTTCATTTGAATTTCCATACAAAATGAAAGTTGTAGAGCATCCTCTAAGCTTTCTTTTGAGTACTAGATCATCTCCATTGGATGTGTAGAGCTCAAGTTATGATGCTCCCAACTTAGGTTTTCAAAGTTGTCAAAAGTGGTAGGTGTTTAGACAAAATTTTCAACCCAACTTCCAAGACATTTTTCACTAAGTTCTTGACTTCAATTGAGTTTTCCTACAACATGGAAGTTGAAGATCATTCTTCAAGCTTTCCATCCATTACTAGAACTTCTCCATTGGATCAAAACTCCTCAAGTTATAAGGGTTCAAAGATGAGGTTTCAATTATATTAAAAATGAAATAACTTAGAATTTTTCTAAGTTACTTTGGACAGTTTTGGGGACACATCTTCCACCCATTTTTTCTCATTGATTCAAGAGGAATTTTAATCTCCTTCAAACATGAAAGTTAAAGAGCTTTCATCAAGCTTTCCAACCATCACAAGATCATTCCCATTGGATCAAAATTCCTAAGATATGTGGCATCAAAATTGAGATTTTAATGTTGGCAAAGGGTCGTGACTTAGAATTTTTCTAAGTCATTTGGGGACAAGTTTCAAGCCATGAGTTTTAAGCCATTTTTCATGAACATACAAAACTTGTTCCAAATTGCCATCAACATGAGATATATTCACCATTCTTCCTACTTTCATGTGATACCAATTTCTCATCAAATGATCCCAAGATCACTATGTTGTATGTGTACAAAGTTGACTATTATCTCGCTATCATCTTTGGACACCTTGTTGAATCTGTCATGCAGCCGTCATCCCATTTCATTTTGTCACGCATAGGTCTCAAGTTTATGCCACAAAACTTTTCTTCAAATGGGCTAACAAAGTCTTACACACCATGCACCCCATGTACCATGTATTGCCAAAACAAGGAAAGGAAGAATTTGTTGAAAAACCTGCTCTCCACTCACTCTGCCATACCACATCTTTGCAGCCACTAAAAGGACAACAAAACATCACCAAGAGATGTGCATTTTGTGTTAATTCCCCTACACTCCATATTCTTCAAAAATTTTGCTTAAATCTTTACCAAGGATCATTAACCACAGTAACTTTACTTTCACTCACTGAAGCTTCACTATATAACCTAAAAAGGAGAGAAAAAAAAACCCTAGTGGGGGCTGCTCAATATGTTAAGAATAGAAACCATAGAGCTCCTTGAATCAAAAATTGATCCCTTCGAGTGACCATTGACAAGCACTTGTTCTCTCATTTTTGGTTTCCATTTTCATACCTGAGGACTCTTGGAGCTAAAGGAAAAGAGTTGTGGAAGGTTTGAGCAAGTTCAGAAGGCATCCAAGCTTTTCATTTTGGTAAACTTTCTTCACCATGTTTCTCTTGCATTTTACGTGTGTTTGAACCTGTTGCTTCAATTTTTAGACTTCTGAGATCATGTAGAACACATTAGTATATGTATAGGTCTTGTTTACATAGGTTACAGAAGTTGTGTTTGGTTTTCATTTTTGATTTTAATCGTGTTAGAGGTCATAAATACGGAAAACAATGTTGGAAATAGGATCTACGTTAAAAAACGAGCAAGGCAGTGTCTTTGTTGTGTTGTTTTAGGGCAGTTCTCAGAGAGCTCCCGTGAAGGTCACCGGAGAAGACGACCGGAACCCTAGCTCCGGCGTCTGATGTGTCTCTGAGGTTTGAATCCTTGACTTGCTGAGTGTGTGTCCATGTGGCGCTGAGTGCCAGCCACATCATTTAATGATACTCCTGTGGCATTTTTTTATTTACCTGGTTTCTGATTTAGTTTGCGCTTTGTACAAGTTGATATTCACACGCCAGTTTCTTTGGCCCACATGCGCATATCACCAAAATCATGTGTTACAGAATTTTACTCCTGCACCCTGTTGGGGTGAGAATCGGATATCAAGCTATATAATGAGCTTGAATCGCCAATCTTTGAATTGACAACCGGTCTTTGATTTATCCGAAGGAAAGGTTAAAGAAAGAAATACCTAACTGCATTGTAAACACAATACAGGGTGATCTAGGGTTCGGGGGTTGGTTATACCTAAGGAAGGTGTTAGCATCTTAAGCATATGTAGTACTCTACAGAAACCTCTTGTTTAATATTACGTCATTTGTTAATCTATTTGTTATCTTCTAAAAGGTTGAAGGTGAAGAGAGAGACAAAAATGGTTAGTCCTAAGTATACTCGCCAAGAAATCACATCTTGTGCCTACGTATTCTGATGGGAATGGAATCAGAGTATTCATAGTTCCCCTAAAAGAGGGTGAGGAACTTCTTGACTGTGGTCAAGGTCCCAAAGGGAAGCAAGTGTTCATAGTGAGACACTTACATGGAGTGCAGCGACTCTAATTCTAAGTTGAGTTAAGTTTGAAAGATAAGCAAGCAAGTATCCACGGGGGGAACTTACATGGAGTACGACGACTCCTGATCCTAAGGCTAGGATGAAACGAGAAGAGTGAATGCCAGTGGCAGGACGCTTGCATGGAGTACGGCGACTACGATCCTAAGGCTAGGATGAGGTATAAAGGAGAATGTCCATGGCGGGACGCTTGCGTGGAGTGTGGCGACTCTAATCCTAAGACTAGGATGATGGTAAGGATTAAGAGTTTGCTATGCGTGACATGACAGTCAGCATGAGGGTATCCTTTCTTTTGGAAATAATGTGATGTTTAGTAACAAAAAGTCAATGAGATAAGCCTCGAAAAAGTGGGTAAATCAAGAGCTCAGAAGATAGAATATCACGATCAAGATTTAAATACAATCCAATACATCAAGAATTACATTCAACATGCAATATCAGAAACTAAATAAAGGAACTTGTGAGTTCAAGATCAATTCAAGAAACAAATAAACATAATAAAAAGAAATGTTTAAACCACAATTTAGGTTTAAAACTAGACAATCTATTAAACTAAAACCTAATTAAAAAATTTGACTTTCTAATTAAATTAAAATATAATTTAGCAAACCATACTAATTAAATAACTTAAAACTAAATAAATTATTTTGATTAAAATATAAAATAAATAAAAAAAAACTAAATTAGAAAAGAGAGGGGGGAGGGGGGGGGGGGGGGGGGGTGGTCGTAGACCTTTAGGGTGTGAATGGGCTCACCCAAAGCCCATATCTCCATGAGGAAAAAATAGAAAAACTAAGAGATTGGGCTGAGCACATCCGACCCAAGTCGTTTAGCCTTCAAGAGGAAGAAAAACAACATTGCCTCACTCATCCCTCAGCTTCATTTTCCTTTCTCCTCTCCTCATCCTTCACTCTCTCTCTTGAATGGCTTCTCCGCACCGTCTCGCATGCCTATTTCACGCAGCTTCTTCTCCTTTGCCAATACTCGCTCGCGATCTCATCATTTGCTTCTTCTAATCAGGCGCGGTGCATCCTCAATGTCGTCAAACCTGTCGCGTCAAGATGAATTACCGGCGATGGCGGATAGCCTATCACCATCTACCCGCGACATCCAACATCATGCGAACTCCCTTGTCTGCTTTCTCAATCTCGCTCCAATAATTTTAAATTCGGTTCTTGAATTCAACTTCTAATCTAATTCGCGATGAAATCGACGCCGCCGCGACATTCGTCACGGGAGTAGTGAAGATAATAATTTGAAAAGAAAAAAAAAAGAAACATGTTGAGGTATGAGTCAAACCTTATTTTTTCGCCGCTTGCTTCTTTACTTCAATTTCTTCTTTACATGTGCTTGTAATTTGTGTATGCTTTGCGCTGGCCTGATGATTTTTGGGTCTCGCCTCAAAATTTTTTGCAATGTGTGTCCAGATGTTGTTGTATGTGAATCTTGTGTATTGATTCTATTTCTTGTTTATGTTGCCCTTTGTGATGAATTCGTGAATATTTGGTAATACTGTGAAATGTTTTTTTGCTCGTGTTTGATATGTGGTTTGGTGACTTGTGATGTCGTGTGTACCTGTAGGCTTTTTTTTTCTCCCCTTTATATAGGCGTATGTGTGATAAAGTTCTGATTTTTTTTTTGAATTCTGATTCTTGCCTTGCAAAAAAAAATATATGGCTATTAAATTGATGCTGATTCTTGTCTTGTACCCGTAATGATGGCGTGATGAAGACCATTGCATTATAATCCAAACCTGTCCCAATACATTCTGATTTCTTTCCTTACTTGATTCGACATGTTGTGTGAGGTTTTGGAACGTTCCTAGACAAACAAATTATGTCGTGGATTTGTCTTGCTTATGTACATACCATGTTGTTATTGTTTTTTTATTTCCTTCCTTGTTTAGAATCAAAAAGTTTGATTTGTGTTTTGGTAACAACTTGATGACACATTCTGATTTTGTTTTGGTTAGGATTGGATATTGATGAGCGTTTCCTCTTTCAACATATTGTGTCCATTAACCTTTATTTCAAAACATGTTTGAGACATATCCATATTTCTCCTTCAATTCAAATAAGTACAAATTATATTTTTTTTTGGAAACTATCGGTAGGTTGTCTGAATGTGTTGCTAACACTGTGATGGCATAAAGATGATGATTTCTCGCATTTGGCATTCCGCCTTTATTGATGAAGGTTTTGGTGATTGTTTCTATTTTGAATTCAGTTAATTAGAAGCTTTTCAATTCTTCTTCTGATTTCAAACTGCAGTCATCATATAGCGGGCCTTCTATCACCACGACTCCGGATGATGCGCTTGGTTCAGCTAGTCATAGATCAGATGGTTATTGGATTTGTGGATGGGATCAGGCACTAAGTCACGACTTCTGAAATACAACATGTGGAATTTGCTAGAAGTGGGTCACCTTTTGACTTTGTAGATAATGAAGGGCAACAAGGCACTCAACATGATTCAGTTAAAAATTCACAGCTCTAGCCATTCTATCTTGCTTTTTGGTGCCAAAGAAATTTGAGATTATTTTTTGTTCTTGGAACTATATTCAATACTTTAGTTTCCCCTCCTTTTTTTGGAATGGTCATTTTGAAGTGTTTGTGTCTTGTATCTTATAACTTTGGAATTTGATGAATTCCTAATGAAGACAATCTTCTCTCTTACCTTATCTTTGAATTTTCAAGAAATTTAATTTTGAATTGCTCCTTGAATTTGATAGGACTTGGTTTTGACAAATTAATTTGGAGACTTGTATGTAAACCAAGTTTGGATATAGACTAATGATGTAAACAAGGAATTGATCTATGTTTTTCTCTTGTATCAAATATAACTTAGAGTGAATTTTCAAAACTTGTGCCGAACTCTTTGGATACTTGAAGTTGGAATCTTAATAACAACCGTGAAATTCATGGATCTGTTTTGTAAATATTGAATGAATTGAAAATTCATGCTTGAACTCATAGATTTTAAAATACTCTGATGATCTTGGAATAATGATCCTAAAATTATCTTTGAAATGAGTAAGGTGAACTTCTCTTGAATTCTATGGATCCCACCATAATCAAACCTTGGATTTTATATATTGAAGCACCTAATGAACTCTTGAAGTTTGAATTTTAACTTTATAAATCTTGAAAGTTAGAATCCATTATGAAAAGCTTGAACCCTTGAACTTTTAGTGAATTTTGAACTACTTATCCCCTTGATTTCTTGAATTTCTCGAATAACCATTAATACAAGTCATGTGAAAAAAATTCTTTGCTTTTGTAGTCTCAAACTTTCCGAATGGTCAGTTTGAAACACCTCTTAACTTTAAACATTGCAAACAAAATGATCCTTAACTATCGATAACACGTTGTCGCATCGCTGCGAAGAGGTTCCGGCAAGGACAGAAGAGTTGCCACCGTTCGTTATTTATCCCAAAAGAGGAAAAGGAGACAGTCAAAGAAAACCTACGAAAAGGGAAAAGACAAGGCCATCGCAACCATATCTCGGGTTCAGGAGTCGGTTACGCAAGGGGAAGGTATTAGCACCCCTCACGTCCTTTGTACACGACGGGATCCACGCTTGTTGTCTAATCAAAGAGTGTGTTTATCTATCTAAGCTACAGGCCACAGGACAAAGAAAAGAAAAGAGACTCGATAGAGCATCGCCGCTCTATGCCTACATATTCCCTCGTGCAATGGGAAAGTCAGAGTCAACGTAGTTCGGAAAACTACGGGTAAAAGTGGGGGAAGGTTGCTCGCCAAGACATCGTCTTCTTGTGCCTATGTATTATCGTCTGGTACGAGAAATCTGAGCAAACGTAGTTCGGGCTGACACGACCACAAATTGGTTCAAGTGTTTTAGCCGAGTAAGGTTAAACCTTTGTTCCAGCAGTTAGGGGTGATTCCTGTTTGCGGTAGAACCAAAGCTTAACAACATCCTTTTCTGAAAATGATTTTCAATTAATCCTGAAGGATAAAAATGTTTAGTGTTTTGTTTGTGTTTTTTAGTGAAGTGAATTAATTTGATTTGTGATTCACGTTGCACTAAAGATTATGACATAGGAACGAATGCGTCGCATATCGTCCAAAGGACATACGCTAAACACTCTAGAAAAGGGAGAGGAGGCCCCTCATTCATCATTTCCCATGTGCTCAAGGCTCGTAGCGTACAACGTTCATCGTATTTATTAAATGAGTTAGAATGTGTTTTGAGATGAGAAGAGAAACGCGACCTCTAAGGGGAAACTAATCGACCCTAGTCTTATCATGCAAAGTGACCCTAAAGTTGGGATTGAAAGAGGTAAAAAAATCTACCCTAATGTTAGCATGCTTGGATTGAACACTTAATGTCTCCCCTACTCCCAAAGGGACTAGGGATCCTAAGGGATCATGGCAAAGGAAACCAAGTAAACACAAAGCAATTCAATCACAAGTAGAGATGCAAGAAGGAATGCAAACATGAAATGCAAACACAAAAGATGCAAAGAAGAGTGGGAGGAAAAAGTGTGGGACAACAGCCACCACAAGCACATCTCAACCAAGCAATGCAAGCAAAGGAAACCATGCAAATGATCATCACTTTGAACCACATCCATAAGCATGCATTCAAGTGGAAATCGAACACGCGTGTCGAAGAAATCATGATTAAATAATATAGAACAACGTCACAATATCCAAAACATCTCACTCCAAATGCATCATACCGATCCATGAAGATTCAAAGTGAGAGAACACCAAAACAACCTTGAAAAACAGCAAAACAGGCCTGCTGACACAGTGTTAATTGATTAACACCAGGGGTTAACCGATTAACCACTTAAAAATGTTAGAAATTTGAATATTAATATTGGTTAATCGGTTAACCAATTGGTTAACCGATTAACACTGTATCAACAGCAGAAAACAACAGTCCAAAAGCACTTTTCAGCAACTTAAGCACTTGTCCAATAATCCGGATGATCACATAATCACTTATGCACGAATTTAAACCAGAAAACACTGATCCAATCAACATGTAAACACATTAAACCATCAAGATCATAGATCATATGAATCAAATCAACCAAAAGTCAATCAAAAATGAAGATCCACATTGAATATGCAAAATAAGCTCAAGATTAATAATGGATCGAGAATTCCAACCTACGAAGCGGAGAATTACTTCGGTTAATGTTGATTCACTCCAATTAAGAAGATCCGAGCAAGAAATCCGAAAATCCTTCAAGATCCAAGTGATTACTTGTAGGAGAAATGAAGATCCACCAAAATTAAGCAAGAATACACCAAATAAGCTCTTCTAGATCCACTTCAAAATTCAGATCCAAATTCACACGAAAATTGAATGGGGAATTTGAGATGATAAGGATGATGGATGAAGGTTTGAGCTCTAGAACTCAATGATTCCAATGGAGAATCAATGAATTCAAGCAAAGAGAGCTTTGGTGAAGTTTTGTGAATGGAGAAGTTGAGAAAGAATTGAGAGAATGAGAATGAATTCTGAAATGAGAATGAAATTATGAGGATCCTCCTTTGTGAAGTTTGGAGTAAATCAATTAAATACCCCTTAGGTTTGGAATGTGGTTTGTGAAAATTGGTTTGGGATTAGGAATGGGAATTTGGAGGGAAAATGAAAATAACCAAAATTTGAAATGGTTCTAGATCCTTCCTAAGTGTAAAATCAATTTCACAAATGATCAAAATGTGACCCCAAGGTGGCTTCCTTTGAAAATTCACGTGCAGAGCTGAAATTGCTTTGGTTAATCGGTTAACCATATGGGTTAATTGATTAAAACCTTCAAAAATTCAAATTTGACCTGATTTGACTTGGTTAATCGATTAACACCTTGAAAATTTTAATTTTGGCGCCTTTTGGAGGGAAAGGTGCACAAGTGTCCGTTTTCATCCGTTCTAAGCCCTATTCAGCCTCTGAAACTTGCTCTTGAATTCTACGACCATGAGAATGCTTGAGATGGCTTGAATGCTGCCTCCTGAGCTTAAAATAACCATGCAAAACAAAATAAAATCGACCGCTCGATCGCTGGACAAAATAAATATCGGAGCCCCTGATGTTTGTTGTTTAGTCTCTTGCACTAAAGGAGCCCTAAGCCACAAAAACCCCTTGATCCCATGCCTCAAGAACAAATGCTATGATATGCAGAAATGCAGAAATGCAGAGAAACAAAAGCCAGTTAAGGTTAAACAGAAGGGCAAATTTTGGGGTGCAACAACTGCCCCTATTTAATCGACTTGGACCTGAAGGGTGAAAAGCAAACGGCTTCGACATTCAAGGTAGAAGGTGATTGAATACAAAAAGAACCCAGAAATTTGCAGTCTTTTTGGGATGTATGCAACTGGAGCCCGGTCACACGTCGGAAAGAAAACATACCCAAAGTAAACACATCGTTAAATTTCAGAATCCTTTCGTCAATAGAAATCGACGGAAAGAAATCTCAACCAACGATCACCTCGTTTAAGGGTAGACAGGAAGAAAAAATTGAATCTAGAACAATCACATCGTCTAATGGTAGGCAGGAAGACATATCTAAAGTTCACATCGTCTAATGGTAGACAGGAAGAAATATATCCAAAGTTCACATCGTCTAATGGTAGACAGGAAGAAATATCCCAAGGTTCACATCGTCTAATGGTAGACAGGAAGAAATATCGTATCCAGAACAATCACATCGTCTAATGGTAGACAGGAAGAAATATCCCAAGTTCACATCGTCTAATGGTAGACAGGAAGAAATATCCCAAGTTCACATCGTCTAATGGTAGGCAGGAAGAAATATCCAAAGTTCACATAGTCTAATGATAGACAGAAAGAAAACCCAAAGTTCACATCGTCTAATGGTAGACAGGAAGAAATATCCCAAGTTCACATCGTCTAATGGTAGACAGGAAGAAATATCCAACAGGATATCACCTCGTCAATAGGAATTGACAGAAAGAAATACCCATATCCAAAATATCACTTCGTCAATAGGAATTGTCAGAAGGAAAATCATATCCATATCCAAAATGTCACTTCGTCAATAGGAATTGACAAAAGGAAAATCATATCCATATCCAAAATATCACTTCGTCAATAGGAATTGACAGAAGGAAAATCATATCCAAAATATCTCGGCGAACCTCAGAACCCCTTCGTCAATAGGAATTGAAAGAAAGAAAACCATCCAGAATACCTCGACAAATCTCAGAACCCCTTCGTCAATAGGAATCGATAGAAGGAAAACCATCCAGAATACCTTGGCGAACCTCGGACCCCTTCTTCAATAGGAATCGACAGAAGGAAAATCATCCAGAATACCTCGGCGAACCTCGGACCCCTTCGTCAATAGGAATCGACAGAAGGAAAACCATCCAGAATACCTCGACAAATCTCATAACCCCTTCGTCAATAGGAATCGACAAAAGGAAAACCTGTTGGGGGACGTCATCCATATCCAAAATATCACTTCGTCAATAGGAATTGACAGAAGGAAAATCATATCCATATCCAAAATATCACTTCGACAATAGGAATGGACAGAAGGAAAATCTGCCGGTGGATGTCATCATCAGAGGGCTGGTGGACAAAGTACGACCGACGTATGATCTGGAACCCAAGAGTAAGCAAGCAACTGAGTTGACTGAACGAGGCTGCTGGAGGCATACTGTCATACCCCAAATTTTGACCCCTTAGATCTTCATCATAATTTTAGGATCATACTCATTTAATTATCTAACCTTAACCCGTTTCAATTTTGTCTTTGTTAAGATACAGGAATCAGGGTTCCATACAGCCGAAATCAAGGTTTCGAAGGTTAATCAGTCAACGCCTTGGATTGGTTCTCCTTGAGATAAGTCTCCACATCATCAAAAATACTCCATGGGATCAAGTATGGATCCAGTTTGAGGTTGTCACCCAGGAATCAAGGACAGTGCAGTTCAGGATATACGATTAGGGTTTTCGATCAGGAAAAGTCAACTGTGGTTTGAATTTTGATTTAAAAGGTGTTACAATGGTGGGATCATGGTCCATAAAGTTCATATGGCTTGGTAAAGTCTACTCAAGAAGTTTCAAGGCTTCAAAGGACCCGGAGAATCAACAGTCGACTCGGTAGTCACCAATCGATCGTTCGATTAACCGAAAAGTCAACTCTTCACTCATAAGGAAGCTGACCTCAAGATGTGAATCAAAAATGTTCCTAATAAAATATTTCACCTACCCATAAAATTTCATGACCATTGGATCAAGGATTGAAGAGTAATCGCAAAAGTCGGGAATTAGGATTTTGAAAGGGGCAAGACCATAACTCCTTAACCACACATCCAATTGAGCTGGTTCAAAGCTCATTAGAAAGCTCTTGGAAAGTCCTACAAAAGTATCAAAGTGGTCCATGATCATAAAATTCATAGATTTGGAGTTATGACCAAATTCATTACAAGAGGGGAAAGTAACTTAGAAAATTTTCACTTTTAGGCTTGTTTTTCAGCAACTTTGAGAGGTTTTTTGGCCAAGTTCCTTTGGGAATCTGAAACTCATGAAAACATTAAAGTTTTAGAGCTACATGAGGGCTTTCCAAAATGTAGTAGAACTCCTCCATAGCCCTTATGAGCTGAGAGTTATGAATTTAACAAGATGAGGTTTTAACACTTGAGTCCCACATTGTCAATTTTTCACAAACTCATCCTTTGACCACTTGAGCTATTCTCAGCCCTTGGATCTTATTTCTATCTGATATTTAGAGGATTCGAAGAAGAGAAATGCAGCAAATGAAGAAGTTTAGTGAGACTTGCAACTTGGAGGCAAGTGGGAGTATTTTATTCATATAAAGGGAGGAAAGAGAAACTTTTGGCACACTTGCAGAAAACAGCCCCCTATTGCCTAGCCACTCTAATCACTATTATGTCATCCATATTACTTGAAGCAATGCATCAGCTGAGCCAAAGATTTCAACTTGCAGCTGCAATAACCTCAAGCCAAGGGTTACCTTTTCAAAATCCCTCAAAAAGTTCCAAGTTACAAATCTGTCCTCACCCTTCATTTTCCTATAAATAGAGGCTCCCTCTATGTCATTAAAACACTAGATCACTCTTAGAACCAATAGAAAACCACATCTGTCATTCCTTTGTCACTTCCCTCATTTTCAAAAATCTCAAGTTTCACCAAAATCTGTCTTGGGCAGTTGGCCTCCTAAATCCATTTCCACACATTCCAAACCACCAAAAACCATATGCACAATCCATAAATGGTGTGTAGAAGGTGTTCATACTCTTAAACCACTCAAAAACACCATTCTCCCAAAAGTCAACTCTCAAACCAAGCAAGTTTGACCTTATACTCAATCTGCCAAACTTCTGTCCAGACCTGTTTTCATCATTCTAACCATCCACACACCTTTGATATATAATGTATCAACAGTCCATAACATAAAACAACCTCATTCTCATTTATTTTGAGATTTGTCACAAGTTCCTTCAAGTACAAGAAAAGTTGTTTTCATCAAAACAAGTAGGACAGCTGCTGAAGTTTTTCTCAAGGTTTTCCATATTGTAACAAGCTTGTGTGGAGGTCTACAAAAGGTTAGTGGTTAATATCCTTTTATGTCTGTCAGAAACATGATTGATGTGCTTAGTGTGCTTGGTGTTTAATTGCAAAATGTAATATATGAGCAAATCTGTCAGTTTGTATTATGCCAACTGTTTTGAGCATGTAATTGCCTTGGATATGCCTTTGCCTTGATATGACTATGTCTTGTGGATGTTGAGTTAATTTCTATCATGAGTTATTGTTGGATGTTATCATAAGTCACATTTGTTTTTATCTTGGTTCTGTTGCAAAACAGCTTTGGAAGTATCATTGCAGCCTCACTTAACTTTGATCTTTTGTTGACAATTTTGGATTAGATTCCCTATATGGTCTATTCATGTTGTGTTTGAGTTCTTGAAACTAGGTTTGATTTGGAACTGCAACTTTTTGTTTATGCTTTCAATCTACATGTACAATTTACAACTGATATGCCATTCCCAAATCCAATACCTTATTGTTGTATCTTTATGTGAAAATTGTGCATATGCCATGATTGTAATATGTGTCTGCCTGTTTTTACACTTGACTGCCAATGTTTCATGCTCTGATCTTTATGCATCTCAACTATTTTGAAGAGGGAACTGCTGGTTGTTTAGTATTGCCATGTTTGTTTTGCTATTAGGTTGTAATCTTGTTGAACTTGATAAAAACATTGGAATGATTCATGGACTGTTAAAACCTGTTTTGATTCATGATACTTTTCGTGCTGTCAAATATTTGTAACCATCATAGGATGTACACTTTGAAATTTGAGGCTTGCCATTGTCATGATAAATGTACATTTGTTTTGTCTTGAAACTTTTGCTTGAAGCTTGGTCTATGATTGTTAACATGAGAATGTGGTATCTAATATGTTTTGACATCATCATGTTCATCTTGCATTAATTGCTGTCAGCATGAGTTTTATATGCTATGAGTTTGCATTCTTTGTGAAGTGATGACTATTTTTGTTTAGAGACTGTTTTCAATTGACATGACCTTTTGATGTTTGTGTTACCAAATGTGATAAGCATGTATCCACCTTTCCATGTATGTTTCAATGCTTTGTAGGTCATGTTTGAAACCTGTCTTGAATTTTCTTGATCATTGTTTGAATGTTTGTGTCATGCCTATGTTGTTTCAAGTCCAACTGCCATGTCATATACCAGATTTTACTTGAAGTTACATGGATCAGTCCTTGCATCTTGTTTGGATCCTTGAGTATGCATGAATCATGTTGTGTATGATAAGTATGTAGGCTGCATCATTGAATTTCTACACTTTTTTCAATACAAACCACAAGCATATTTTTTAAACCATGACAGTCACACACCAATTTCTGGTTGAGGCCATCACTACATGATATTGTCACCCAAATTCCATGAGAAATATATTTTTGGTTTGAGCATATCATTACATAGCATTATTTTCTTCTGTCATGAGTTGGAGCTAGCACTTTGCATACCAAGCATTTTTTGCAACGTACATGACAACTTTTGGTTTGGAACTGTTTCTGTTTGATCTAGGCATCTAGGATCATTAGATAGCATGTTTGTAAGATGTGCACACTTTCACTTGATCACGATCCCTCTTATTTTGAACTATGGCCATCATCATGCATTTTCAAGGCACTTTGTGCAACTTGCATGTCACTTTTTGATTAGACTTGCTTTGGTATGATTTGTGCATCAAGAATCATTGGTTCATGTATTTTGAAGTTGTGTATACCCTTGCCTGTTCATATGTCTTGCTGTTTTGAGTTGTGGTATTCAAAATGCAATTTCAAAGCTTCACACTACCATGTGCACACCAGTTTAAAAATAGAGCTGTCTTTGCATAATTTTGGCATCTAAAATCCTTAAATGATGTATTTGGGAGGTGTGCATATTTTCATTTGATCAAAATCTCTGCTGTCATGAGTTGTATCCACCATTATGCATTCCTAAGTTTCAAATTGCAATTGTATTCGAATTTCAAAATATATGCATTTTTTGAGGAAATTAACATTACCACTATGATCCTTGTGAAATTTCATGTGAAATGGACCTAAACTTTGTTCAATTTGGTTGAGTATTAGTGAAGTTATGATGTTGTCGTATCCATGTTCTTGCTTGCTTCTCATGTGTGCTTGCCTTGCCCAAATCATTTGCTTGCTTTAAGTATTTAAATTTTAGGGGTGGAAAAATACATGGATGTATCGCCACCCCAGTGGTTAAACTCTCACCTTATCACGCGCCTTTCACCTACTTGTCCCGGGTTCGATCCACAGTGGAGATCAACCCTTTTGTTATTTTCCATATTTGCCTTGTTTTCTCTATTTTGTGAATCTTCTTCCTCCATAATATGTGCGCGTTGCTAGCCCAATTTGCATAGTTTTGAGTTGTTACTCAAATGGTGATGGGTTCAACACCCACCAGGTGCCTCTCCCTCTTTTTTATCACTATTTCTTTTGTTTTTCTTATTTAATTGTTTAAATTTATAAAAACCATAACTTCTTCTCTTTTTATTATTTTTGAGTGATTCTTTTTGCATTGGTCTCGTATTTGTATATATTTTATGTGATGCATTAACATTCTAGGATTCTCATTTGTGAAAACAATTTTTGCATTAAAACGCTCATATTTCTTTTTAGGGTTTTTACCCTCCTAATTGTTTCAAGCTTTTGATTCATTCTTCTCCTATTTGTTGTTGTGCTTAATGTGAGCTCGATGTTTAACCTTTGGGTATGTAATTGCAATTACTTGTTGCTTGTAAGCATGATGTTTGTTTCATTTGTAACCTCCCCATAATGTTTGACTTATTTACATTAATCGTTACCTTTGTCTTTGTCAAGATTTTGCTTAAGTCTTTATCCTTCATTGAGTCTTGTAAGAACTCATTTTTTGCTTGCCTATTGTCATACGCTTGCATGCTTTGGTTGTAACCATTCCTCCTATTTGACGTACTTGCTTGTTGTAACATGCTTGTATATGCTTGGTTGTAACCATGTTTCTTATATTCATCCTGTTTAATGTTTATGCTTTGTTAAGTTTATTTTCCCCAAGTGATGGAACTCTCTAGTTCTCATCCAAGTTGCCTCCCCTTCCTATCCTTCCAAAGGAAAGTTTCTCTGTTGACCCTTGGGTCATAGGTAGCTCATCACTCTCCCTCGACTTTGTCAAGTCATTTATACTTAGTTAAGTTAGAACCTGTCCATTGGACTTTGCTTAAGCCTAAAAAGCCTACCCCTTGTTAGGAGTGCTCTTTCAATTAGAACTTAGGATAGAGTTTGTTAACTCTATGTAAGAATCATTGTCATGATTACTTACTCCCCTTTCTTGAGTGTTCAACTTAGATCTAGAGAGTTTCCTTAAACTCTACCCAAGCATTGTCATGTTTGTTTCCCTTTGAACCTTGATCATAATCAAGTGTTCTTCATCCCTAGTGAGGTGAACTACGATTGCTCTGATTCTATCCTAGTTAGGATACGTAGGCAGAAGATGCGATATCTTTGTGAGGAAACTTAGTGTATATATCTTTAAGTTTTGACCTACACCTTTTACCCAATCCATAGCAAACATTTAACAAACTTAGCATACGACAAACAAAAGGTTCCTGTAGAGTACTACATATGTTTAGGATGTGAAATACCTACTCTATGCATAACCAACCTCCGATCCCCGAATCTCTTAGCGTTGTTGTTACATCACGCAAAAGGTTCTTTCTCTCTTTAGACCTTTCCTTTGGATAAATTAAAGTCCGGTTGTGAATTCAAAGAATTAAAGATTCAAGTTAATTCAATAGCTTGGTATCACAATTCTCACCGCAACAGAAATGGCGTCTTCACTGGGGACACAAACTTGAGGGTTTAGCCTATTTTGTTTGATTATGTGCTATGTTTGTGAATATTTGATTTACATGTATATTTGTGTATATTTGTTTGACTGTTGGATATTGGGACCTTTGAGTGGTGAGACGGTCCTATACCCGGACCTGAGTGCAATTATAATAGGATGGTGGTATATTCAAGAAGGCTTATAGGGAGTTGATTCCCGACCAAGCTGACTTGAGAAACCATCGCTCAGTGTAGGCCCTCTTGAGAGTTTAGTATTGTTGATCGAGTATTCGTGAAAACAATGCTACTTTTGACGAAGGAGCCCATGCCACTGTGGACTTTTAGATTACATTCTACCCCACTTTGGCCTTACTAGGACGTAGTGCAATGGCTATAAAGAAGTATTTCTGAAATAGTTGATACGCGATACTACACTTGGGCGAGACTCTCTTGAGAATATTATCGATTACCAAGTAATTTGGGAAGTTGATAATATCCGAAAGATGGGTTTATGACTCTGAGAACCGTTTAGAACCCTGCTCTATAGGTTTGAAAATCCATATTACACACCTTTTGGGGATGGGTAGACCTTGGATCCACGTTCGTCCTTTAAACCTAGGCTTGTGTTTTTGTGCATATGTGTGATCTTTGCATTTACCTGTGTTTGTGCATTCTTGCATTCATGAACATCATATCATAAAGGTTTCATAGAACTCAGATTCTTTTTGTTTGTAAACATCAGAGATCGCTGTGGATGGTGAAAGAAAGAAAACATTGAAGTACACTTACAAAGGTTTTAAACTAGATGACCTAAGGAGGTTGGGTACCTTGGTGACAGATCCAGAGGGTTTCCAGAGTAGGTATGGGAAGCTGTTCTTATTATTGAAGATAAAGATGGATAGTGGACTTCTTTCTACGCTTCTCCAGTTCTATGATCCGCTCTACCATTGTTTCACCTTTCCCGATTATCAGCTAGTGCCCACGCTAGAGGAATACTCTCACTTGGTTGGGTTGCCCATTCTTGAAGAGTCTCCTTTTCCGATCATGGAGAAGGACCCTAAGGAGCAAAACATTGCCAAAGCTACACATTTGGGTTTGGTTGATGTTCAAAAGAACATGACTACAAAAGGAGGAGTTTTTGGGTTGAGTGCAAACATTTTGGTTGAAAAAGCTCAATACTATGTAGATCATTTGAGCATGGATGTATTCGAGGCTATCCTTGCCTTGCTCATTTATGGTATGTTTCTGTTTCCTAGCTTTGAGAACTTTGTAGACCTCAATGCCATTAAGATCTTCTTGAAGAAAAACCTTGTACCTACTCTGCTAGCAGACGTGTATCATTCTGTTCATCTTAGAAATTTCCACAAGGGAGGGATGATCACTTGTTGTGCTCCTTTATTATACAAGTGGTTTATTTCACACTTGCCTAAAGCTAACGCTTTTTGGGATCCGAAGAAGGGGTGGTGGTCACAGAAGATTATGGCTCTCACGCACTCTGATATTGATTGGTACAATCGTGAATATGATGGGATAATGATCATTAACAGCTATTGAGATTTTGGTAACGTACCTCTTCTTGGTGCCAATGGAGGAATCAGTTACAACCCAGTCCTCGCTCGTCGACAGTTGGGATATCCTTTGAAAGACAAGCCCAACAGTGTTCATGTGGAAAACATTTTCTTCAAGGAAGAGAGTAATAGCCAGGAGCAGAAAGAGGAGATTCTAAAAGCATGGAGTCATTTGCACAAAAAGGGAAAGAAAGACCTGGGAAAACCTAATTGTGTCTCTTTGGAACCTTATCTCCAATGGGTTCGAAAGAGAGCCATTGAGTTGAAGATGCCCTATTCTCGACAAGAACCCCTGGCTTTAAAGGAGGAGCATACCTTGATCTTCATGTCTGAGGAGGAGAAGCTAAGGATTGCCTTGAGCAAGGCACGGCAAATCGAAGATGCTTGGAGGCACAAGTACCAAGTGGTTGTTGAAGAAAATGCAGAGCTCCAGAAGTAATTAGAGTTGAAGAATGAAGAAGTACTCTCCTGCAAGAAGAGAAAGGCGCAAGAAGATTTATTTTCTTCTAGTCCTCAGTCGACCCCGTGGAAGTTAATCGTGGATAAGCTCATTCTTGAAAAGGCCCAGATGGAAAAGGAGATTGAGAAGCTCAACTTGAGACTGTTAGGAGAGCCTTTTTAGGACTTTTGTTAGCTTTTATTTAGCTTTCTATTTAAAACTTTTGTAAGATATACTAAAATTTTGTAAATTAATGAAATTAAGTCTATGACATTTTTGATGTTTACAGAATCTGAGTTCCATGATACTTTGTGCATTTGCATTCACATTTATTAATCATTCAAGGAACTAAAGATTGTTTTGCAGATATTATAGGATGGATTATGGAAAGAAAGCAGAGATTGTATTCCGAAGCCCAAATTTAGAGAACCTAAAGAAACTGGGAAGTTTAGTAGAAGACCCTGAGGCGTTCAGAGAGAAGTATGGGAATATGCTGTCTTTACTAGAAATTCAAGCAGATGAAGAGATGTTATCAGCACTCGTATAGTTTTATGATTCAACCTATCATTGTTTCACGTTTCCAGATTACCAGTTGCTGCCAACCTTGGAAGAATATTCTGCTCTGATGGGATTAGGTGTCACTCCTAGACCATTTTCTGGAAGAGAAGGGACCCCTAGCGAAAGAGTAATTGCAGAGGCCGCATATTTGGGAGTGGATGAAGTACGATCTCATATGACTGCTAAGGGAGGGCTATACGGATTTCCAGCTATGTTCCTGTATGAAAAAGCTCAATGTTATGCTGAGTTGAAGAACTCTGAAGCATTTGAGGCCATTCTGGCTTTGCTAATTTATGGACTTTTCCTATTTCCGACTGCTGATAATTTTGTGGACGCGAGTGCAATCAACCTCTTCTTAATCAAAAATCCCGTACCCACCTTGTTGGCTGATGTGTATTTTTCCATTCATCGCAGAAGCCTTCATGGAGTTGGACAGATTAAGTGTTGCACCATTCTCCTATACAAGTGGTTTATTTCGCACTTACCAAGGCTTCCAGCACTCTAGGATAGGTAGAATGGACTCTCATGGATAGAGAAGTTGTTATTACTCAAACATTCAGATATTAAGTGGTATGACCCTATGTATGGAGGGATTGCCATGATTCAGAGCTATGGGGATTTCCCGAATGTACCGCTTATCAGCATTGATGGTTGCATTAGCTATAATTCTATTTTAGCCCGTCGCCAGTTGGGACACCCAATGAAGAATCAACCAGACCCAGTTCTTTTGAGAAGTTTCTACATTGAAGAAGGGAAGGATCCAACCTACAAGGCTCGGACTGTGTATGCTTGGCGTCACATCCACACAAGGGGAACGACTGCTTTGGGTCACCACGACACCGCTGTTTCAGAATCCTATTTATCATGGGTGAAAGAAGCAACATTAAAGATGTTCTATACCCGCTTTGAGCCTAACTCAACAAAACTTACTCTTGTGGAAGAATTGAAAACTGCTTTGGCAAAAGCTGAAAAAGATGGAAAAGCTTGAAGAGATAAGTATTTCAAGGTTATGCAAGAGAAGGAAGAGCTTCAAAAGTTGGTCCGTCAAGGTGGAAAGAAGAGTCATCCAGAAGACGAAGGACCCTTCAGCCAGAAGATCTAGGATCTTTTTGTTTTCTGTGTTTTATCATTTAGCTGTATTGAAGACTTCTGTTTCAATTTCAAATTGTTATTGTAAAACTCTCAGTTATTAATCTATGAAGACTTTGAATTTGCTTTATTTCCCCATTGTTATAATTTTTGCAAATATTTCTTTGGACCTTGAATGATTAATTTTGCATTTTGCATCTGCACCCGTAGCATTTCATGTGCATTTCCTGTGCTGTGTCTCATCTCGCTGTCTTATCTCCAGAATCATACTGAATCCTCGCCATCAATACAACACACAACCCCAAGCTCGTCAAAGAATGGAAGAACACAATTTGGCTCTGGATAGGGTTGACAATGAACTTGAAGATTTACAAGGAAGCGTAGGACGAATTATGGAAGTCTTACAAGTCATCAATGCAAAAATTGACACTCAGGCCACTGTAGTTTCTGAAATCACTAACGTAGTTGTGGAGCCGATCCCAATGGCAGTCACTGTTGCAAGTATACCACCGTATGGATTAATACAAGGTTTTGTACCTCCACCACCAGTCAGTCAACAATCAGTTCCTTTAGGGGCAAAGATTCCCCGAACTGTTCCAACTTATACTCAAGCCTCTGTACAAACTCAAGTGTGCCCTGTTTTTCACAGCCATCCACAAGTGTTTGAAGTTCTTGATGGGTCTGAAGAAGGAAGTGGACGACATGATAAATTGAAAGAGAGTATGGAAACTATAGGGAGGAAGGTTAGAGCATTGGAAGGGAATGATATCTTTGGTACTGATGCCAGAGATATGTGTTTAGTGTCGGGATTGGTAATCCCGCCAAAATTCAAAATCCCCAACTTTGATCAGTACACCGGTGCTACTTGTCCTCGGACGCATTTGATAATGTATTACCGAAGAATGGCAGCCCATGTAGAAGATGATAAGTTGGTGATTCATTGTTTCCAGGATAGCTTGAAAGGAGCCCCTGCTAAGTGGTATTTGAGTTTAGATCAGTCTCACATTCACAGTTTCCAAGACTTAGCCGATGCTTTCATAAAGCATTACAAATACAATATGGATTTGGCCCCTGACAGAAGACAGTTGTTGAGTATGACACAAAAGATTCTGAATCGTTCAAAGAGTATGCACAACGATGGAGGGAGACTGCCTCTCAGGTAGAACCTCCTTTGAATGAGAAAGAGTTGACAAATTGGTTTGTGGATACGATAAGACCAGAATTCTATGAGAAGATGATTAGCAGTGTAACATCGAGTTTCTCCGATATAGTGGCTGTGGGGGTGAGAGTAGAATTGGGATTGAAGAATGGTAAAATGACTAGTAGTTCTAGTGGTTCCAACAACAACAATGTTAACAAGTTCAGTGGTAATTTTCATAAAAAGAAAGAGGGAGAAACAAACGCCATAACAATGGGGAAAAGGAATCATACTTGGAAGCAGCCTTACCAACGATATCAACGACCTCCACAAGGTTATGTTCAGCAGCCTCCACAAGGATGTGTTCAACAACCTCAGTAAAATCTGACACAACAACCGATGTATCCAGTACAGTATGCTCAACAACCGTATGTGGCAGCTATAGCGCCTGCTTTCAATCACCCTGTTTCGAATTATCAGACAGTGCAACCAGCACCCATGTATCAACCAGTTCAACAACAAGGGTATCAACGAGCGCCCAACGTTCCACCCTATCAGCAATATCAGCAGCCCAGGGCTCAGGCACCAAAGCAAAACTACCAAAATCGAAGACCAGCAACGAGGCCTCCATTTCCTCAGATACCAATGACTTATACAAAGTTGTACCTGGCTTTGGTGCAACAAGGACTGGTAACAACGTGACCATTGAATACACCTTCAGACACTTCATCACCTCATTACAATCCAAATGCTCATTATGCCTTTCATGAAGGTGTTGCCGGCCATGACTTAGAGGGGTGTCTTGCGTTGAAACATATTGTCAGAGAGCTCATAAAGAAGAGGACTTTGTCCTTTGATGATGTACCGCCTAATGTTAAAAGTAACCCATTACCAAATCATGGAGGAGTTAATGCTATAGAAGAAGCTTCAGATGAAAGGTTAGTTTGTGATGTGTCAGAGATCAAGACTCCGTTGAGGTCACTTCATGAGAAACTATTGAAAGCAGGGGTGATTAAAGGTACCCATAGTGATTGTGAGAAGTGTTCTGTTAATCCTAAAGGGTGTGGTGTGGTACGAAAAGATGTGCAAAGCCTGATCAACAATGGATTTTTGCAAGTAGGTATCAAGGTAAAAAAGGAGGAAGTTTCGGTGGTTGAGCCTGTTTTCAATCTACCAAAGAAAAGCGAGAAGGTCCCTGTGTTCAATATGATCAGCAAAAGTGTGAAGCCTATTTTTGACAAATCCGCTGTTGATCAGCCTCAGCCAGTTGTTATTCAGAAGCCGAGATCGTTTCCTTTTGAGAACACAAAGGCAGTCCCGTGGAAGTATGATGTGGTTGTGTTAGACCAAAGATCTGGGAAGATTATTCAGAATGAAGAGGTGAAGGATGACCAGGTTGATGTGACAAATATTGCAGGAACGAGCAAGATGACCCGTAGTGGTCGAATATATCAACCCAAGATAACAGTGGTTGCTCCAAAAGAGGTTACCCCTGCCGTGACGGCCAAAGACAAAGAAATACCCATCACAGAAGGAGATGCTGAAGAGTTCTTAAGGATTATCCGAAAAAGTGATTACAAGGTTGTTGATCAGCTCCATCAAACCCCCTCAAAAATATCAATTTTGTCCCTCCTGATGAATTCCATGGCTCATAGAGAGGTTCTACAAAAGGTATTAATGCAAGCACATGTGACGAAGGATATAACCCCTGGCCAATTTGATTCGGTGATAGCCAATATTACAGCCTGCAATACTCTGAGTTTTAGTGATGAAGAGCTGCCAAGGGGAGGACGTAATCATAACCGTGCTTTGCATGTATCTATTAGATGCCAAGAGGACATGTTGACGCGAGTTTTGGTTGATACTGGATCTTCGTTGAATGTATTGCCTAAAAGGTCGCTCGCAAAGTTAGCATATGCAGGGGCAGAGATGAAGCCGACGTTGTTAATTGTGAAGGCTTTTGATGGTTCAAGAAGAACGGTGGTTGGGGAAGTAGAATTGCCAATTATGATAGGCCCTCACGTGTTCGATATCACATTTCAGGTAATGGACATTAACCCGGCTTACAGCTGTTTGTTGGGACGGCCTTGCATTCACGCAGCAGGGGCAGTGACTTCCATTTTGCATCAAAGGATGAAATTTGTTGTAAACGACAAACTGGTAATTGTGCATGGCGAAGAGGACTTGATGGTGAGTAATTTATCGTCATTCAGATATATTGAGGCAGACGATGATGCATTGGAAACTTCTTTCCAAGCGCTTGAAATAGCTAATGCAATGATGATAGAAGACACAGTGGCAAAGAATGGTCCATCTTTTGCATCCGCCCAGAGCATCAAGTCTACATTGGAAGAGGGTACTCCTGCAGGTTGGGGAGAGGTTATTGAAGTGAAAGCAAGACTGGGTCGCCAAGGGTTGGGTTACAAACCAACTCATGTCGAAGCATCAACACACGCCGAAGGACGTCCGAAGACTATCCAAGAGGTGTTCATCAGTGGAGGATTCCAAGTCAATGCCATGGGAGAAGATTTTGAAGATGAAGACATTGAACATTTGGTATATCATTGCGAAGCTGCTTTAGGCAATTGGGAGGTTGCTGAGATTCCCGTAATCTTTCCTGTGTCAAAGTAATTTGTTTGTTTTTCTTTACTTGTTGTTGTTTTTTATCTTTAAACCTCCATAGCCATGCCCAAGGCTATAGGATGTATTTTGTAAGGGCCTCATGCTTTCAAGAATATTATGATTAATGAACTATTTTGTTAAATCCTTTTTTATTTGTTTCCTTAATTGTTTTTGTTTCCATGTTTAAAAAGAAGATGGCAATTTTCTAAAAAATCATCAAAACATTTTTCCTTGTTGCTGCATTTGTCCTTGTGTGTTTTAATAAATTAAGCCATTCTAACATGTAGTGATACCCCAAAACCTGTTGAATCCATTGACTTTGCTTTCCCTCCTGAGTTTGACTCACCAATATACCAAGCCGAAGATGAGGACGAAGATTTTGAGATTCCTGATGAACTGGTAAAAATGGCATGTTACGAGTACCCAGAGTTTCAACCTCACAAGGAGCAGGTAGATGTTATTAATCTTGGCACTGAAGAAGACAAGAAAGAGGTCAAGATTGGGGAAACACTTGGGGCAGAAGTTAAGCAACAATTGGTGAAGCTTTTAAAAGAGTATGTGGGTGTATTTGCTTGGTCATATTAGGATATGCCAGGTTTAGACACAGACATAGTGATCCACAAGTTACCGCTCCGACCAGAATGTACGCCAGTCAAGCAAAAGCTCCGAAGAACTAGACCTGATATGGCTCTTAAGATTCGAGATAAAGTGAAGAAGCATATTGATGCAGGTTTCTTGGCAGTATCCAAATACCCCGAATGGGTGGCTAATATTGTACCTGTACCGAAGAAAGATGGGAAGGTCAGAATTTGTATGGATTATAGGGATTTGAACAAGGCCAGTCCAAAAGATGATTTCCCTTTGCCCGCATATTGATACATTGGTGGATAATACGACTCGCTTTGCGGTTTTCTCGTTTATGGAAGGTTTCTCCGGATATAACCAAATTAAGATGGATCCAGATGATATGGAAAAGACTAATTTCATTAATCCTTGGGGAACTTATTGTTACAAAGTCATGCCTTTCGGTTTGAGGAATGTTGGTGCCACTTATCAAAGAGCCATGGTGACTTTATTTCATGACATGATGTATAAAGAGATAGAAGTGTATGTTGATGACATGACCGCCAAATCTCAGGGTGAGGAGGACCATTTGAATCATTTGTTGAAGTTGTTCGAGAGACTCAGAAAGTATCAATTGAGACTAAATCCAGCCAAATGTACTTTTGGAGTGAGATCTGGGAAATTACTTGGTTTCATTGTTAGCCACCGAGGAATTAAGGTAGATCCAGATAAAGTTCGAGCCATTCAAGATATGCTGGCTCCGCAAACTGAGAAACAAGTCAGAGGTTTCCTTGGAAGATTGAACTATATATCCAGATTTATTTCTAATATGACTCTTACTTGCGAGCCCATTTTCAAATTGTTACGAAAAGATCAGACAGTTGTTTGGAATTCAGATTGTCAACAAGCTTTTGATAAGATTAAGGGCTATCTCCAAGAGCCTCTGATCTTAATACCTCGTGTTCCGGGAATACCTCTTGTCATGTATTTAATGGTACTCGAGAATTCAATGGGTTGCGTGTTAGGTCAGCAGGATGAGTCCGGACGAAAAGGAACATGCCATCTATTATTTGAGCAAGAAGTTCACTGACTCTGAATGCCAATATTCACTTTTAGAAAAATATTGTTGTGCTTTGGCATGGGCTGCCAGACGGTTGAGGCAGTACATGATTTATCATACTACTTTGTTGATTTCAAAAATGGACCCGATAAAGTATATTTTTGAGAAGCTCGCTCAGACAGGAAGGCTCGCCCGTTGGCATATGTTGTTATCAGAATATGACATCCAATATGTGGCCCAGAAGTCTATCAAGGGCAGTGTCTTATCAGATTATCTTGCAGATCAGCCAGTTGAAGATTACGAGTCTCTCAAGTTTGATTTCCCGGACGAAGACATCATGTTGGTAAAAGATTATGAAGAGCCAGGTCCTGATGAAGGCCCTGAGCCGGGTCTTTGGTGGAAAATGATGTTTGATGGTTCCTCAAATTACAGTGGGCACGGCGTAGGCGCTGTTCTGATGAATCCAGAAGGTGGTTATACCCCATTTACAGCAAGGTTAGACTTTGAATGTACAAACAATATTGCCGAACATGAAGCATGCATTCTTGGCCTCGAAGCAGCTATTGACCTAAGAATCAAACTTCTCGAAGTAAGTGGAGATTCAACTTTGGTTATTTATCAAGTTACAGGTGAATGGGAAACCAGACATAAGAATTTGATCCCTTATAGAGCCTACATCGTTAAAATGATTGAATACTTTGATGAGATCACTTTCAAGCATGTTCCGAGATCTGAAAATCATATTGTTGATGCTCTAGCCATGTTAGCCTCAATGTGGAAAGTCAGGTATCTCAATGATGCTACTCTCATTCGAATTGAACGCAAGACCGAGCCTGCCTACTGTCAGATGGTTGAAGAAGAAGTTGATAACAAGCCATGGTTCCGCGACATAAAGAATTATCTGTTAAAATAAGAATATCCAGCTGATGCCACGTCACTTGACAAGAAAACCTTAAGAAGATTGGCCTCTAAGTTCTTTCTCAGTAATGATGTGCTCTATAAAAGAAATCATGACATGGTCCTGCTTAGATGTGTCGACAGACGAGAAGCAAATTTGTTAATGTAAGATATTCATGAAGGAACATTTAGCATTCACGCCAATGGATATGCCATGTCCAAGAAGATTTTGAGGGCTGGGTATTATTGGTTGACTTTGGAAACTGACTGTATTTAATATGCCAGGAAATGTCACAAATGCCAAATTTATGGGATAAGATGCATGTGCCTCCAACGTTGTTAAATGTGTTGACATCACTTTGGTCGTTCTCTATGTGGGGCATTGACATGATTGGGGTAATCGAGCCAAAGGCTTCTAATGGACACCGATTCATTCTGGTCGCTATTGATTACTTCACAAAGTGGGTTGAAGTTGCATCCTATGTCAATGTTACTCGACAAGTGGTGGCCCATTTTATCAAAAAGGAGATTATCTGTCGATACGGAATCCCAAGTCGAACCATAACAGATAATGGTACTAATCTGAATAACAAGACCATGAAAGAGTTATGTGGCGACTTCAAAATTGAACATCACAATTCTTCTCCTTATCGTCCCAAGATGAATGGAGTTGTCGAAGCTGCGAATAAGAACATCAAGAAGATTTTGCAAAAGATGGTGAAAACATATAAGGATTGGCATGAGATGCTGCCATTTGCCTTGCATGGGTATAGAATGTTCGTTCGCACTTCAACAGGGGCAACCCCTTTCTCTTTGGTGTATGGGATGGATGCAGTGCTTCCTATTGAGGTTGAGATACCTTCCTTAAGAGTCATAATGGAAACCGAACTTGAAGAAGCTGAATGGGTGAAGGAAAGATTTGATCAGCTGAACCTTATCGACGAAAAGCGCATGACTGCGGTATGTCACAGCCAGTTATATCAGAAAAGGATCAAGAGAGCTTTTGACAAGAAGGTTCGTATCTGAGAATTCCGAGAAGGGGAGCTTGTACTCAATTTTTTTTTGCCAATTCACAGAGATGCACGGGAAAATGGATGCCTAATTATGATGGCTCGTTTGTTGTAAAAACAGTCTTCTCAGGGGGCTCGTTAATTCTCACAATAATGGATGGGGAACAACTTACACACCCGGTGAATTCTGATACAGTACGAAAATATTACGCCTAAAAGAACCCGATAAGTCGAAAACCCGCAAGGGCGGCTTATGCAAAAATGGGTATCCCGCTGGATCATAACCTATGAAGGAGGTTCAGGAAAAAGTTAGGGATGAGATAAAAAAATGATGAGCTCGCTAAGTTGAAAACTCGAAAGGGCAGCTTAGGCAGAAAAGAGCGTCCCGGTGGATTGAAAACCTGAAAGGGAAATCCAGGCAAAAGTTAGGGACAAAGGCGTTTCACTGCATCAGATGGGTTGTCACCTCTGCAGAAGATTTTTCAAGAAGTCCATTTCAACCGTTCTCGTCAGAAGCAAGGTTTTGGAAAGTTTTAGTCATTAGGGGTAGAATTGTCAGTGGATTAAATGTAACCTTTTTTTTCATGTTGCCATTTTCAATTGTAAAAGCTCCATGGGGTTCTGTCATTAACAAACTTCCATTCTTAAATGAAATGAATTTTTGGACCATTCTTTTGCAATTTACTATTGTCTTTATTTCCTTTGTTATGCAAAACATCGTTTATTGATCATTGATAATTTTGAAAGCACCAGGTTCGAACTTAAAAATAAATTTTGAAGATTAACAAAACATAAAAGTACTTTGGCTCACGGAAAGATTCGGTGGAAATCATATCCCTCGAAAGGTATGAATGTGGCAGAAGCTTTGGTGTGCAATCTCAATACATCTCCCATTGAAACGTCAGTTGAATTGATTTGTTAGGTTGCTCATTCAATCGTGTGTGGTTACCAAGATTGAAGACCATCTCCCCAAGTTTCTTTATGAGATACGTTCTTGTGATGGTGGACTCATCCCTGGTAGAAGCATTCAGGGCATCTATTCAGAGTTACGTTGTTAATTCTGGCGAGCATCCCTAAGTATTATTTCCTGAGCGAAGTGGGTTTATTTCCCAGAGAATCTACAAACACCCTTGTTTTAGGAATTTAGTATGATTCATTGCGTCCCTAGCAGGACATATTTGCTTATCTGTCTTTCCCCTGGAGTCCCCAGATCTTTTCTGTCTCTCGTCAGAGTCGGCTCTTGCATATCATTAATCATTGGCATCATGGCATATCATGTGCATTCGTCTTGCCTCTGTTGTCTTTGGTTGTTACCTTTTGTCTTGATTATTTCCTGGTTGTTACCAGCGGTCTTGTTTGTTGTCCTTTGGGTATCCTCCGTATTTTTTAGGGTGTTGGTCCACACTAATTTCTCTACTTCAGTTGTTACTAATCTTGTTTACAGGTCGTCGCCTGTATTCCTTTTGATTCTAGTCGTTACTAATACCTTTGGATGTTCCCTTTTGTTACTGATATTGTTATTCTGGTCATCACCAGTCTCTTTCCTTGAAGTCTAGTCGTTACTAGCAATCCGCATTGTAAAATCCAATCGTTATTGGTATCGTTGGTTTGGTCGTCACCACATCTTCTAAAGTCCAGTGGTTACTGGCTCTGCTTGAAAGCTAATCGCTTAGTACCGAGAGTTGGTTGTTACCAATTTCCCCAGCCAAAGTCCTGTATTGTATCAATGCAATTCGGAGTTCCCAATTATCTGGTTTGGTCGTCACCATTACCCCCTGTAAGTCTAGTAGAAACTAGCACCCTTTGAAATTGTTTGTTGTTTTGGTCGTCACCAGTGTTCCCAGCAAAGTGTTGCTTTCCCATTCGAGTCTCAGAGATCTAGTGGGTACTAGTAACCCCGGTGCGTCTGATCTTGTTTCTGTTTTTTTCCTGAAGATCCCGTTCGAACTCTTCGTTATAGGAAATTCCTCATTTGATTATCTCCAATGAGGTTTGCGTCTCTTTTCTTTCGTTTTCCCAGTGGAGAATTGCCTTCGTCCCCAGCGGTGTTGTCTCCTTTTCCCCAATGAAGATTTGTATTCCCTGTTGGAGTTTGCGTCCCCTGTGTGAAAGATTCCCCCTGGGCAGCATCTGTAGTCACGTTTGAACTATTTTGCCTTGGATCTTTCCCCAGTGTGTTGGGTCCCCCGTGAGTAGTTACTCGTTGTATTGCCGTTCTTTTATCTTCGCTCGTGTGCCTGCATTTGTCTTGCATTCAAGCATCATAAGGCATCATCTAGAATCATGGCATATTTGTGTTTGTCCTTTTGCATACCATCGGATCTAAGGGACAAAATTTTTGGTTCGCTATATTTAAATACCTTTCACTATGATTCTATGAGGATTGTCATCTCTCATTGTCATCTAGTGAAGATATTTAAATAGAGGCAACTGTCATACCCCAAATTTTGACCCCTTAGATCTTCATCATCATTTTAGGATCATACTCATTTAATTATCTAACCTTAACCCGTTTCAAGTTTGTCTTTGTTAAGATATAGGAATCAGGGTTCCATACAACCGAAATCAAGGTTTCGAAGGTTAATCAGTCAATGCCTTGGATTGGTTCTCCTTGAGATAAGTCTCCACATCATCAAAAATACTCCATGGGATCAAGTATGAATCCAATTTGAGGTTGTCACCCAGGAATCAAGGACAGTGCAGTTCAGGATACCCGATTAGGGTTTTCAATTAGGAAAAGTTAACTGTGGTTTGACTTTTGATTTAAAATGTGTTAAAATGATGGGATCATGGTCCATAAAGTTCATATGGCTTGGTAAAGTCTACTCAAGAAGTTTCAAGGCTTCAAAGGACCCGGAGCATCAACAGTCGACTCGGTAGTCACCGATCAATCGTTCGGTTGACCGAAAAGTCAACTCTTCACTCATAAGGAATATGACCTCAAGATGTGAATAAAAAATGTTCCTAATGACATATTGCACCTACCCATAAAAGTTCATGACCATTGGATCAAGGATTGAAGAGTAATCGCAAAAGTCGGGAATTAGGGTTTTGAAAGGGGCAATGCCATAACTCCTTAACCACACATCCAATTGAGTTGGTTCAAAGCTCATCGGAAATATCTTGAAAAGTTCTACAAAAGTCCCAAAGTGGTCCATGATCATAAAATGCATAGATTTGGAGTTATGACCAAATTCATTACAAGAGGGGAAAGTAACTTAGAAAAATTTCACTTTTGGGCTTGTTTTTCAGCAACTTTGAGAAGTTTTTGGCCAAGTTCCTTTGGGAATCTGAAACTCGTGAAAACATGAAACTTGTAGAGCTACATGAGGGATTTCCAAAATATAGTAGAACTCCTCCATAGCCCTTATGAGCTGAGAGTTATGAATTTAACAAGATGAGGTTTTAACACTTGAGTCCCACATTGTCAATTTTTCACAAACTCATCCTTTGACCACTTGAGCTATTCTCAGCCCTTGGATCTTATTTCTATCTGATATTTAGAGGATTTGAATAAGAGAAATGCAACAAATGAAGAAGTTTAGTGAGACTTGCAACTTGGAGGCAAGTGGGAGTATTTTATTCATATAAAGGGAGGAAAGAGAAACTTTTGGCACACTTGCAGCAAACAACCCCCTATTTTCTAGCCACTCTAATCACCATTATGTCATCCATACTACTTGAAGCAATACATCAGCTGAGCCGAAGATTTCAACTTGCAGCTGCAACAAACCTCAAGCCAATGGTTACCTTTTCAAAATCCCTCCAAAAGAGCCAAGTTACAAATCTGTCCTCACCCTTCATTTTCCTATAAATAGAGGCTCCCTCTATGTGATCAATACACCAGAGCACTCTTAGAACCAAGAGAAAACCACAACTCTCATTCCTTTCTCACTTCCCTCATTTTCAAAAATCTCAAGTTTGACCAAAATCTGTCTTGGGCAGTTGGCTTCCTAAATCCATTTCCACACATTCCAAACCACCAAAAACCATCTGCACAATCCATAAATGGTGTGTAGAAAGTGTTCATACTCTTAAACCACTCAAAAACACCATTCTCCCAAAAGTCAACTCTCAAACCAAGCAAGTTTGACCTTATACTCAAAATCTGCCAAACTTCTGTCCAGACCTGTTTTCATCATTCTAACCATCCACACACCTTTGATATATGATGTATCAACTGTCCATAACATAAAACAACCCCATTCTCATTTATTTTGAGATTTGTCACAAGTTCCTTCAAGTACAAGAAAAGTTGTTTTCATCAAAACAAGTTGGACAACTGCTGAAGTTTTTCTCAAGGTTTTCCATATTGCAACAAGCTTGTGTGGAGGTCTACAAAAGGTTAGTGGTTACTATCCTTTCATTTCTGTCATGGACATGATTGATGTGCTTAGTGTGCTTGATGTTTAATTGCAAAATGTAATCTATGAGCAAATCTGCCAGTTTGTATTATGCCAACTGTTTTGAGCATGTAATTACCTCGGATATGCCTTTGCCTTGATATGACTATGTCTTGTGGATGTTGAGTTAATTTCTATCATGAGTTATTGTTGGATGTTATCATAAGTCACATTTGTTTTTATGTTGGTTCTGCTGCAAAATAGCTTTGGAGGTATCATTGCAGCTTAACTTTGATCTTTTGTTGACAATTTTGGATTAGATTCCCTATATGGTATATTCATGTTGTGTTTGAGTTCTTGAAACTAGGTTTGATTTGGAATGCAACTTTCTGTTTATGCTTTCAATCTACATGTACAATTTACAACTGATATGCCATTCCCAAATCCAATACCTTATGGTTGTATCTTTATGTGAAAACTGTGCATATGCCATGATTGTATTATGTGCCTGCCTATTTTTACACTTGACTGCCAATGTTTCATGCTCTGATCTTTATGCATCTCAACTATTTTGAAGAGGGAACTGCTGGTTGTTTAGTATTGCCATGTTTGTTTTGCTATTAGGTTGTAATCTTGTTGAACTTGATAAAAACATTGGAATGATTCATGGACTGTTAAAACCTGTTTTGATTCATGATACTTTTCTTGTTGTCAAATATTTAAAACCATCATAGGATGTACACTTTGAAATTTGAGGCTTGCCATTGTCATGCTAAACGTACATTTGTTTTGTCTTGAAACTTTTGCTTGAGGCTTGGTCTATGATTATTAACATGATAATGTGGTATCCAATATGTTTTGACATCATCATGTTCATCTTGCATCAATTGCTGTCAGCATGAGTTTTGTATGCTATGATTTTGCATTCTTTGTGAAGTGATGACTACTTTTGTTTAGAGATTGTTTTCAATTGACATGACCTTTTGCTGTTTGTGTTGCCAAATGTGATAAGCATGTACCCACCTTTCCATATATGTTTCAATGCTTTGTAGGTCATGTTTGAAGCCTGTCTTGAATTTGCTTGATCATTGTTTGAATGTTTGTGTCATGCCTATGTTGTTTCAAGTCCAACTGTCATGTCATATACCAGATTTTACTTGAAGTTACATGGATCAGTCCTTGCATCATGTTTGGATCCTTGAGTATGCATGAATCATGTTGTGTATGATAAGTATGTAGGATGCATCATTGAATTTCTACACTTTTTTCAATACAAACCACAAGCATGTTTTTTAAACCATGACAGTCACACACCAATTTCTGGTTGAGGCCATCACTACATGATTTTGACAACCAAATTCCATGAGCAATATATTTTTGGTTTGAGCATATCATTACATAGCATTATTTTCTTCTGTCATGAGTTGGAGCTAGCACTTTGCATACCAAGAATTTTTTGCAACTTACATGACAACTTTTGGTTTGGAACTGTTTCTGTTTGATCTAGGCATCTAGGATCATTAGATAGCATATTTGTAAGATGTGCACACTTTCACTTGATCATGATCCCTCTTATTTTGAACTATGGCCATCATCATGCATTTTCAAGGCACTTTGTGCAACTTGCATGTCACTTTTTGATTAGACTTGCTTTGGTATGATTTGTGCATCAAGAATCATTGGTTCATGTATTTTGAAGTTGTGTATACCCTTGCCTGTTCATATGTCTTGCTGTTTTGAGCTGTGGTATTCAAAATGCAATTTCAAAGCTTCACACTACCCTATGCGCACCAGTTTAAAATAGAGTTGTCTTTACATAATTTTGGCATCTAAAATCCTTAAATGATGTATTTGGGAGGTGTGCATATTTTCATTTGATCAAAATCTCTGCTGTCATGAGTTGTATCCACCATTATGCATTCCTAAGTTTCAAATTGCATTTGTATTCGAATTTCAAAATATATGCATTTTCTGAGGAAATTAACATTACCACTGAATCCTTGTGAAATTTCATGTGAAATGGACCTAAACTTTTTTCAATTTAGTTGAGTATTAGTGAAGTTATGATGTTGTCGTATCCATGTTCTTGCTTTCTTCTCATGTGTGATTGCCTTGCCCAAATCATTTGCTTGCTTTAAGTATTTAAATTTTAGGGGTGGCAAAATACATGGATGTATCGCCACCCCAGTGGTTAAACTCTCACCTTATCATGTGTGTTTCACCTACTTGTCCTGGGTTCGATCCACAGTGGAGATCAACCCTTTTGTTATTTTTCATATTTGCCTTGTTTTCTCTATTTTGTGAATCTTCTTCCTCCATAACATGCGCGCGCTGCTAGCCCAATTGGCATAGTTTTGAGTTGTTATTCAAAGGGTGGTGGGTTCAACACCCACCATGCCGCCTCCCCCTCTTTTTTTATCACTATTTCTTTTGTTTTTCTTATTTAATTGTTTAAATTTATAAAAATCATAACTTCTTCTCTTTTTATTATTTTTGAGTGATTCTTGTTGCATTGGTCTCGTATTTGTATATATTTTATGTGATGCATTAACATTCTAGGATTCTCATTTGTGAAAAAAAAATTTTGCATTAAAAAGCTCATATTTCTTTTTAGGGTTTTTACCCTCCTAATTGTTTCAAGCTTTTGATTCATTCTTCTCCTGTTTGTTGTTGTGCTTAATGTGAGCTTGATGTTTAACCTTTGGGTATGTAATTGCAATTACTTGTTGCTTGTAAGCATGATGTTTGTTTCATTTGTAACCTCCCCATAATGTTTGACTTATTTACATTAGTCGTTACCTTCGTCTTTGTCAAGATTTTGCTTAAGTCTTTATCCTTCATTAAGTCTTGTAAGAACTCATTTTTTGCTTGCCTATTGTCATACGCTTGCATGCTTTGGTTGTAACCATTCTTCCTATTTGACGTACTTGCTTGTTGTAACATGCTTGTATATGCTTGGTTGTAACCATGTTTCTTATATTCATCCTGTTTAATGTTTATGCTTTGTTAAGTTTATTTTCCCCAAGTGATGGAACTCTCTAGTTCTCATCCAAGTTGCCTCCCCCTCCTATCCTTCCAAAGGAAAGTTTCTCTGTTGACCCTTGGGTCATAGGTAGCTCATCACTCTCCCTCGACTTTGTCAAGTCATTTACACTTAGTTAAGTTAGAACCTGTCCATTGGACTTTGCTTAAGTCTAAAAAGCCTACCCCTTGTTAGGAGTGCTCTTTCAATTAGAACTTAGGATAGAGTTTGTTAACTCTATGTAAGAATCATTGTCATGATTACTTACTCCCCTTTCTTGAGTGTTCAACTTAGATCTAGAGAGTTTCCTTAAACTCTTCACAAGCATTGTCATGTTTGTTTCCCTTTGAACCTTGATCATAATCAAGTGTTCTTCATCCCTAGTGAGGTGAACTACGATTGCTCTGATTCTATCCTAGTTAGGATACGTAGGCAGAAGATGCGATATCTTTGCGAGCAAACTTAGTGTATATATCTTTAGGTTTTGACCTACAACTTTTAACCAATACATAGCAAACATTTAACAAACTTAGCATATGACATACAAAAGGTTCCTATAGAGTACTACAGATGTTTAGGATGTGAAATACCTACCCTATGCATAACCAACCTTCGATCCTCGAATCTCTTAGCGTTGTTGTTACATCACGCAAAAGGTTCTTTCTCTCTTTAGACCTTTCCTTTGGATAAATTAAAGTTCGGTTGTGAATTCAAAGAATTAAAGATTCAAGTTAATTCAATAGCTTGGTATCACAATTCTCAACGCAACTCATTAAAGATTCAGGTTGCCACGCAAGGCTAACAAAAACTGGCTTATGCTTCACATGCACATGTCTGAAATTTTTAGGCGTAATGCTCCATACGAAATGTAAATGCTACGCATTTGAGGATGAGATGCAAATGTGATGTAAACTATATGCTAAAATGCAGATGCAGGCTCGGGCTGCCGGGGAAAGCCGGACGCAAAAGAACCACTCTAGCAAAATAAATGTTGAAAAGGCGAAGCCAACTCCGCTGGGGATGACACACTGAAATGTCTCTGGGATCACAACCCTGCTCAATATCCCAACCAAACTTCCATTCTGCAAGACAGAAGGAACAACAGACGACTTCTGGGGAAGATAACTGAGATTCGATCTTTTGCCTCTCCATGAAGAATTACCTTTGCTGAGGGAACACCAAGGACGATTAGGTTGTGACTTTCCGGGGAAACTGACTATATCTGGCGACTTCAGTGGGGAGAGAAATAATAACTTTAGATGACACCCACTCCATTAGGGGATAATGCCATCCTCACTTCTCTGTTGGGGAAATGATCACATATGCCAGCTTGTTAGGAGACTTCGTGTGTCTTGAAATGATCTGTTTCAAAATGAGCCTTCGAAGTAACTTTGCCCCTATCTGATTGATCTTTGAAAAGATTTGCTGACTCTCGACTTGATTGCCCCAGACTAACCAATCTTTAGAGAAACTTCTCGACATAACCGCCCCATACTAACTGAATTTTGGGGGAACTCCCTAACATAGCTGCCCCAGATCAGCTGAACTTTCGGGGAACTTCTTTACGTAGCTTCCCCAAATCAATTGTACTTTGGGGGACTTCTCTACGTAGCTTCCCTAGATTGGCATTTTCTGACTGAGCTCATTAGCCTCACGCTTCTCAACATATTTTTCCAGGAATTTCCTCTTGACATGATAAGACTTCTTGACTAACATTCATTATGTGAACCTCATTGATGCCAAATACCTATATGCGAGCAGAAAATGTTTATTCTAAGAATGAAAATTCTAATGCAACGCACATGCTACTCTTGAAGTTTTTGTTGAAAAGGTATCGCCAAACTTGGTGAACAAGTCACTAGTTACAATGCAACACTGATTTTTTTAATTTGAAATGACAATATGCATATGCAATACCAACGAAGTCTTTTAGCACAAATCATGGGAGTCAGGAACGCTATCTAGTTGAAGTACGCCTTCAAAATAAACTCTGCTTCAATTAGGACTTTTGAGGGTTGTAATGTGGTCAGGTTCACGGTGTTAGAAAAAAGGATTTTTAGCTCAAAAATGATTTTAACCCACACATTCTACTTGATGTTCTCCGATCCTATGTTCAGCTAACTCGACACAAGTGCTCACTCCTCAAAGGTTGAGTGACAGGAGTGATGGCTCAAGAAACCACAAGCTTTCAGAGTGATAGTCACTCGCTTTTCGTCTCTGGTGTACCTGGAGGCACACGATTTATTTATCGTCATTCTTTTTTGATTTCCCTATTTTTTCCTGGACTGACTCTTTTGAGTACATCTTCTAATTTTGAAGTCTAGCGGGATACCCTCATTTTTTTCTTAATTCGCTTGTTTTCAAGATTCGACTTAGCGTGCTTTTTATTTTTTCTTTTTCTTTTGATTCTCCTTTTTATTTTTATTTTAAAACAAGTCGTGTAACACTCTTGATTTCTCCGAAAGGGTTATGACTCTCTCACTCCTGGTTGGTGAGGTTTAACCACTGTGGTTCTTTAGGCACGACCTCCAGAGGTGTGATTGATCCTCGAACGGGAACACTCCTTTTGCATTTTAGACGCTCGGTCAAATTAACTGACACCTACCCTACCCCAGGTTAAGATTGAGGGTTTTTCCGTTTTCCAGAAAGAAACTCCTACTACTAGGCTCGAAGGGGGTTGACAAGGGATTATCATCCTTATATCTTCGGTGTTTAGGAATTTGAAACAATGCTTGTACATCATCAGCAAGATTTTATCCGAAGGCATACAACCAGAAAGTTTGCGTTTTCGCTTCATCATCCTCCCTCAAAGAGTTTAAGCAAGAAAGTTGGTATTGCAATGCACAAATATATATATATATATATATATATATATATATATATATATATATATATATATATATATATATATATATATATATATATATATATATATATATATATATATATATATATATATATATATATATATATATATATATATATATATATATATATATATATATATATATATATATATATATATATATATATATATATATATATATATATATATATATATATATATATATATATATATATATATATATATATATATATATATATATATATATATATATATATATATATATATATATATATATATATATATATATATGAGTGAACACGAATGGATTACTTCAAGAGAACATAATCATTGGTATTGCAATGCACAAATATATATATATATATATATATATATATATATATATATATATATATATATATATATATATATATATATATATATATATATATATATATATATATATATATATATATATATATATATATATATATATATATATATATATATATATATATATATATATATATATATATATATATATATATATATATATATATATATATATATATATATATATATATATATATATATATATATATATATATATATATATATATATATATATATATATATATATATATATATATATATATATATATGAGTGAACACGAATGGATTACTTCAAGAGAACATAATCATTGCATTAAGGTTATCATTCAAACAAACAAGTTTTTACATACAAACAAAGCATTAACAGACAATGAAAAATACAAATTAATAATGCAACAAAGAAATGATAATTGCCATGACAGAAAGGACGACCCTTGCAGTCTTCAACTTAAACATCTGAGAAGTTGATGTGCATCCTCAATCTTCCTCCCATAAAGGATATGTACCTCTTGTCGATTAACTGTTGCACTTTGGCTTGAAAGGCTTCGCAATCTTCAGTTGAGTTCCCCATGGATCCTCCATGATATCCACATTGTGCACTAGGATTATACCCAGGAGGGTATGGCTCCAGCACTGGCTTGAGAGTCTTAGGCTCCACCAATGAGTTTTGAATCAAATGTGGCAGCAGCTGACTGTATGACATGGGAACTAGATGAAGAAGAGCATTCCTTCTTTCCAAGTTGTTGCGAGGTTTCCTCTGATTTCGGCGCTAATAGTATTCTTGCTGAGGACAGTAAGGTGGTTGGTACTAATTAGGGAATTCCTCACGTTCAGGCACTTTTGTTCTCAGACTTGGCCTAGGAACAAGCAACAGCTGTGGGCATGTAGATTCTGAAACCATAGATTGCAAGATATACTCCTGACCTGATGCAGCTTCAGGGGAGAGAATAAGAACATCCACCTCTTTTACAATGAATGGGATAGGACCACTTGGTATGCTTACGCCTCCCGACGTGAATTCAACTGCCTTTAAAATAATTAAGTCCTGAACTTGGTGCTTAAAAGCTTTGCAGTTCTCGACATTATGCCCCAGTGCCCCAAAATGGAAATCACAATGTGCCCTTACATCATAGCCTGGTGGTGGCTCACCAGTCAATGGAGACAGAGTCTGAAGTTCAACCAATCGAAGTTGAAGCAAGAGTTGCAACAATTGAGCATAAGTCAGGGATCTGATCAAAGATTCTGTCGGACTGCTTTGGCCTCTTGTTGCACCCCAAAATTTGCTCAACCTTTTCTTAACTTGGTTTATGTTTCATTTCATTTTCTTTCTAGCATTTGCATTGCATAGCATGTTTCATTGAACAGGGGATCAAAAGTTTGTGCACCTCAAGAGGAGTCTTCTCAGAGCATGGAGCCTAAGCAAGAGTTGTTACTCAAGTTTAAGTGGTCCTCAGGACATTTGGAAGTGGTCAAAGTAGGGTGAAAGGACAGATGGATATGTGTGGGTTAGCTCCTAACTGGGAGGCCAACTGAAGAGCATCGGAGGTTCGTGAATGCATGATTTTGGGTACGAGATGTAAATAAAGCTTATTGAGGGCCTTGAGGGTCATTGTGGAGCTTATGCAAGTGGTTGTGTGAAGTGGAATAAGCCACAGTTGAAAGTATCACAGTTAGGTTTTCATCTGGTAAATCCTCAGTCAACTACGCAATTGAAGAAGATAGAAACTTAATTCAAAGTCTCTATGGTCATTGGATGTTGTGTTAAGACATATGAGACATCATTGCAAGTTCAATTCATCAAGGGATAAGTATGTGAGAAGTTACTAAGTTAGGGTTCTCAGGGTAAAATCCCCTATTTAGTGCCTGACTTCAAGACCATCTACCTCAAGATAAAAGTCTCATCTCAATTTTTGGCAAACATAGAACTTGTAGAGCATGTTATTAGCTTTAATTTGAGTACTATAAGTCCTCGGTTGGATTTATAGAACTCAAGTTATGATCCGGACAAGTTACAGGTCATTTGAGGGATGTGATTTTGGTCAACAAAAGTCAACCGACTTCCAAGCCGGTTTTGACCTAGAAGGGTGTTTCTCCTCATTTTTTGTTCAACATGAAAGTCGTAGGTCTTGATCTTAGCTTTCCAAATTGTATTATAAGTCTTTCATATGATTTGTAGAACTCAAGTTATGAGGTTTACAAGTCATGGGTATTTTGGGAAAGTAAGATTACAGGTCATAAAATTATAGGTCCATTTCACCAACTTGCACACTTCAAATGGAAATATTTTCAACATGAAACTTGCTTCAAATGGGTCCATTTGCACTACCAAGCCATCTCTTGTCATGGTGGGGGCTTGGATTGAGAAATTGGGGTTTGAATTTTTCATAAAGGAGGCTTAAAAGTGAGAATTTCAGAATGAATGGATTTTAAACTTTTTCAAGGCAAGTTTGTGCATTTTTTGATTGCAAATAACAATTCAAAGACATTGTCATTTTCACATTGGATTTTTGAAGTCTCAAAATGGGTCATTTTCATGGTTTCTTCCTCTTGAAGTAACAAAATGGAAATCAACCATAGGATCAAAATTAAACCTCCAATCTCATTCCTTTAATTTACACAACTGGTTTGTAGTGGATTTGGATCAAAAAATCAAGTGGTGTAGTGGTAGAAACGTGCATGGGATTTTCAAAGTGGTGAAATGTGAAAATTCAAAATGGGTTGTTTTGCATGGATTAAGGCCCCATTTGATTGCAAATCCATCATATAAGTATTCCAGATGAATTTTGAGGCAAGGCTAGGTCATTCTTGATGCTTGAACAACCATTTTCGTTTTCAAAAAAGTGGTGAAAACTCAAAATTGGATTTCTCAGATTTACTCCATTTCAAGGCAAATTGAAGGTTGCAAAAGCTTTATTATGGATCATTGAACGTGTTTGGATCGTTTTCTTCAAGCTTTAGCACCTGTTGAAGGCTCAGTGGAAGTTCTCCACTAGGTAACTTGAATTTAACCTTACACTCTCAATATACCATGGTTCTTCACCATTTTTGTTGCATTTGGATCCTTGAAGTGTGTAGGTTATTTCTGGATATTAATTGTTGATGTTCATGACGTTTGAAAAATGGAGCTCCAAACTTGGTTGATTTTGTATGGACTGTTTTTGCATGTTTTTGCTTCAATTTTCATGGATTCTTACTCCTTGTAGCATGTAGATGATGTTTGGACATTTTATTTTAAGTTTTGGTGAATTTCATTTTTTGACATGTTTGCTTGTAGTTTGATTTTCGCTTTAATGGTGAGAGATAAGTGAGTTTTAATGGGAGATTTGGATTCCTTGTCGCGAGTAGATGTTTTTTCATATAAAAATCGCAAGAATCGGTTGGGTTTTGGTGGAGCCACGGTGGGGGGCGACGCCCGCGGCGGCCGGAGCCGTGACAGGGATGACCGGAGACACTTCCGGTGAGCTGGTCCGGCCGGAGGTCTTGTTGGAGAAGAAGGTGATGACGTGTCGCAACATGACTCGTCCGATCGTGTTTTTATGGATCATGCGGATTGCATTAAGACATACATGTTCCTCTTTTCACTCATGCACACATAATCTAAACCTCAATTCATTAATTGAGGTGGCACGTTCTGGTGCGTTTGATCTGTTGACTGGTATGCACATCTGATGGTTGTGATTTTTCTGCATTTTGTTTTCTCTTTTTATTTCTTTTATTTGTATGCACTTTAAAAATTCGTAAAAAATAGCAAAAAATGTTTTAAAATTCTGAAAAAAAATCATGAACATACTTTCACATGTCTTTTAATTTTGTGCATTTTTAATTTCGTTTTTTGATGCATTTTCCATTTATTTTCATATTTTCTTTTTAAATGGTCATTTAATGATATGAAAAATGTGTGCTGACTTGTTGATTTTATTTCTTGCTCATGGTATGGATTAAACTTCTAATTTTTTTTGAACATTGTGTTGACATGTTAATTGATCCTAGGATATTTTTTCCATGATTTTTAAGTGTTGTTTCCATGTGGTTTGAATTTTTTCTGTTCCCTCTCCATTTCTGCCCTGTTTTGGTACACTCTTGATGTTTGCCTTCTGTTGAGGCACTTCCCTTTTGTTTTTCAATCTCTCCTTTTGACCCCTGGTTCCAGATACCTTGGGGGTCCTCTGAGATTTTATTTGGCATTTTTTGATGCATTTTCTTATTTTTCATGTATTTTGCAAGTTGCTTCATGTTTGTGTATCTTTGTTGTTGCATTTGTTTTGTTTTGCTTCCAAAAGTTTGGTTATGCATTATTGATGAACCCAATTCTGATTGTTTCATGTTAGGGACTTGTTATAGGTCTTGTGTGCTAATTCTTGGGTCTTTATCATATGCATAAGTTGTTCATTTGATCTCATACTCTCATATTGCTTGCATTCTTTGATGTTATTGTTGGCATTTGCTTATGATGTTGTACTTTGGCATTTGAGATCTCTTCTTCCCATCCCCATTCTGTCCAATGACCTTGGAATACTACTTAAGGTTGCTTGGTCCCTCCTTAGGAGGAACTTGAAGCCTACCTAAAGTAATGAATCCATGAGGACTTTTTCTCATTGTTTTTGTTACTTGTTTTCTATGCATCTTCTTCTCCTTTTCTCTTGTGCATATTCATACCATGGCTTGAGGTTGAGATGAGCTTGTGGAGGTTCCAGCCCCACACATATTTCCTCCCTCACTTGCATTGCATCTTTGTCTTCCTTGTTGCATTTGTGTTTGCATTCTTCATTTGCATTCTTTCTTCTTATTGTTTCTTCTTATTTTGTCTTTCTTCCCTTAGGATTTCTAACCTCTCTTGTTCAAGAGAGGTTATGATAGACATTAGGGTTCTAACCATGCATGATAACATTAGGTAGTCCCCTTTCAAACTCAACTTTAGGTGCACATTTGCATGACAACTTTTAGGGTTTGGTCTAGTCCCCTTTAGTTTGTCCCCTTTCTCTTCTCATCTTCAAACAACTTCAATTCACTTAATAAATATAATGAGTGTTGTGCCATGAGCCTTGTACTTGGGAAATGGTGATTGAGTGGTTACCTCTCAATTGCCTAGAGTGTTTAGTATACGTCCTTAGGACGATATGCGACGCATTCGATCCTAGGTTTTAGACTTTGTTACAACATACATTATGAACACTCTAATTCAAAACACTTCTTCCTTAAAAAACACAAAAACAATTCAAACTCTTTTTCACCCCTTGGGGTCTTAATCAGGAAACTCTTTTCATAAACAAGAGTATTGTAAACTTTCAGTCCTATCGCAAACGGTAACGCCTAAGTCTCCAATGGTCGAGCTGCATACACCAACTGCTAGAACTGTCTGTTAACCCTACTCGGGTAAAACTTTTGAATAACCTGTGTTCTCGTAAGCCCGAACTACGTTTGCTCTGATCTTTCGTACCAGACGAAAGTATGTAGGCACAAGACGCGATGTCTTGGCGAGCAACCTTCCCCCCTTTTGGCCGTAGTTAGGGGAACTACGTTGACTCTAACTTTCCCATTGCACGAGGGAGTACGTAGGCACGGAGCGGCGATGCTCTGCCGAGTCAGTTCCTCTTTTCTTTTTCTTTTGTCCATAAGCCTTTAGTGTAGATAATTTACACACCCTTTTAGATAGACAACACATGCGTGGATCCCGTCGAGTACGACGGACGTGAGGGATGCTCATACCTTCCCCTTGCGTAACCAACTCCCGAACCTAGAACTTGGTTGCGATGACCTCGTCTTTTCCCGTTTTCGTCAGGTTTTTCCGATCGTTTCCTTTCCCTCTCTTTGGGATAAATAACGATAGGTGGCGACTCTGTTAGTCATTGCCGGCCTCTTTTTTTTTCGCAGTAGCGACACCTCTGAGCATACCTCATAGTCTTCAGATTGTCTCGGGGAACAGGAGGTAGCTGCTGACGGGCTAGTTCTGGAACCTCGGGTCGTGCAGAAGATCTTTGAGGCACATCACACTTTAGGAGAGATTCCACGGGCAAAGGTGGAATAACCATTTTTGGTGCGGCTTCAAGCACATGATCGCCTTCCTTCCTCAACACATTTCTTATGACTTCTATGATCAGTCCCATCTGAGTCTTCAGTTGCTGAAATTCCTCCCTAACCATTTTCTGATCCTGACACAAAGCTTGCATGTCCACCATGAATTTTCCCCTGGCTTCGGGCTTCCCTCAACTCTGCTTGCATCTGTTCCATAGCCATCTTTTGTCTTCTCTACAACTTAAAGTCTGAAATTCTGAAGAAAAACCGGATCAGGATCACGAAACCCAGCCTCGAGCACCTACTATGCAAATGAAATGCATATGTCATGTTCGAGTATTTCCAAGGAATCTGTCTTCTCTGATTCATGTTTTACACAGACGAATCACAAGAAAAAGATTTAATGCTCAACAGCGAGTCTCAAAGTTAAGATCCTTGGAATTACAAGAACATGTATGTCAAAATGCAAACATGTTATGATGATGCAGATGCAAAAAAATGGGATCAAGGCTCCCACAAAGCTCTCAATAACTGTTGTACTGTGGACTGGATAAGGTCAAAAGTCCGCTCTGAAGAGAAAACCAGAAACATCGGGTCGGTTGGAAGTCAGGTTTCCTGCATAACCCTCCCACTCACAGGTATGGACCTATCTCTGATAACGTTTGGCATCCTATGCAGTCATCAGCGTCACAGACTTTCGAGAAATGATGATACGTTCACCATTTCTGATTTGGCATCATAGTCTAACGAAGCAGCCTCACTTAGCTGACTCCCAAGTGATCGGTCCACAGAGTCGACAATCCTCAAATCTAAAATCCTCTCAGCGGTCCTACGGACTGGAAAGGAAATCATCAAAGAGAATCTCGTCTGAGCACGAATTTCATAGGAACTAGTGCATGCTAAGCATACAGTTCCACCACTACTTTCCACTTCTAATGCTAGGGTTGTACTCAAGTCTGGGTTTTGGCTTATCTCTCAAAGGAACATTCCCCCCCAACAGCACAGCAAACTGATATATACAATGCTGAAAGTAAAATGCAATAAAGTACTACACATATATACACACCCAGAGATAAACACACAAGCGCTAGGACTGACTCGCATAGGGAACCATCGCAGTCCCCAGCAGAGTCGCCAACTGTCACATCGCTACGAAGAGGTTCCAGCAAGGACAGAAGAGTCGCCACCGTTCGTTATTTATCCCAAAAGAGGGAAAGGAAACAATCAGAGAAAACCTAATGATAAATGGAAAAGACAAGGTCATCGCAACCAAATCTTGGGTTTGGGAGTCAGTTACGCAAGGGGAGGTATTAGTACCCCTCACATTCATCGTACTCAATGGGATCCACGGTTGTTTTCTAATCAAAGGGTGTGTTTATATATCTAAGCTACAGGCCACAGGACAAAGAAAAGAAAAGAGACTCGATAGAGCATTGCCGCTCTATGCCTACGTATTCCCTCGTGCAATGGGAAAGTCAGAGTCAACGTAGTTCAGAAAACTACGGGTGAAAGTGGGGGAAGGTTTCTCGCCAAGACATCGGCGTCTTGTGTCTACGTATTCTCGTCTGGTACGAGAAATGAGAGCAAACGTAGTTCAGGCTGACACGACCAAAAATTGGTTCAAGTGTTTTAGCTAAGGTTAAACCTTCGTTCCAGCAATTAGGGACGATGCCTGTTTGCGGTAGAACCAAAGCTTAACAACACTCTTTTCTGAGAGTGATTTTCAATTAATCCCGAAGGATAAAAAGTTTGAGGTTTTGTTTGTATTTTTTATGAAGGGAATTAATTTGATTTGTGATTCACGTTGCACTAAAGACTATGACATAGGAACGAATGCGTCGCATATCGTCCAAAGGACATACGCTAAACACTCTAGACAAGCGAAAGGAGACCCCTCATTCATCATTTCCCATGTGCTTAAGGCTTATAGCGTACAACTTTCATCTTATTTATTAGATGAGTTAGAATGTGTTTTAAGATGAGAAGAGAGACGCGACCTCTAAGGGGAAATTAATCGACCTTAATGTTAGCATGCAAAGTGACCCTAAAGTTGGGATTGAAATAGGGGGAAATCTACCCTAATGTTAGCATGCTTGGATTGAACACCTAATGTCTCCCCTACTCCCAAAGGGACTAGGGATCCTAAGGGATCATGGCAAAGGAAACCAAGTAAACACAAAGCAATTTAATCACAAGTAGAGATGCAAGAAGGAATGCAAACATGAAATGCACACAGAAAAGATGCAAAGAAGAGTGGGAGGAAAAAGTGTGGGGCAGCAGCCACCACAAGCACATCTCAACCAAGCAATGCAAGCAAAGGAAACAATGCAAATGATCATCACTTTGAACCACATAAATAAGCATGCATTCAAGTGGAAATCGAACACGCGTGTCGAAGAAATCATGATTAAACAATCAAGAATAGCGACATATATCCAAAATATCTCACTCCTAATGTATCACACTGATCCGTGAAGATTCGAAGTGAAACTTTACCAAACAAGCATGAAAAACAGCAAAACAGGCCTGATGGCACAGTGTTAATCGATTAACACCAGGGTTTAATCGATTAACCACTTAAAAATGTTGGAAAATTTGAATATTAACATTGGTTAATCGATTAACCATTTGGTTAACCGATTAACACTGTATCAGCAGCAGATAATAGCAGTCCAAAAGCACTTTTCAGCAACTTATCCAATGTGCAATCATTCCAATGATCATACAATCAATTAAGCACGAAATTAAACCAGAAAATAGTGATCCAATTGACATATAAACACATTTAAATAGCAAGATCACAATTCATATGAATCAAATCAACCAAAAGTCAATCAAAAATGAAGATCCACATTGAATATGCAAAATAAGCTCAAGATTAACAATGGATCAAGAATTCCAACCTACGAAGCGGAGAATTGCTTCGGTTAATGTTGATTCACTTCGATTAAGTAGATCCGAGCAAGAAATCCGGAATACCTTCAAGATCCAATTGAGTTCTTGTAGTAGAAATGAAGATCCACCAAAATTATGCAAGAATACACCAAATAAGCTCTTCTAGATCCACTTCAAAATTCAGATCCAAATTCACACGAAAATTGAATGGAGAATTTGAGATGATAAGGATGATGGATGAAGGTTTGAGCTCTAGAACTCAATGATTCTAATGGAGAATCAATGAATTCAAGCAAAGAGAGCTTTGGTGAAGTTTTGGGAATGGAGAAGTTGAGAGAGAATTGAGAGAATGAGAGTGAATTCTGAAATGAGAATGAAATTATGAGGATCCCCTTCGTGAGGTTTGGAGTAAATCAATTAACTACCCCTTAGGTTTGGATCCAAATGAAGCTTGGAGTGTGGTTTTTGAAAGTTAGTTTGGGATTAGGAATGTGAATTTGGAGGGAATTTGAAATTAACCACAATTCAAAGTGGTTCTAGATCCTTCCTAAGGTGTAAAATCAATTTCACATGTGATTAAAATGGACCCCAAAGTGGCGTCACTTGAAAATTCACGTACAAAGCTGAAATTTGCACTGGTTAATCGATTAAAACCTTCAAAAATTCATATTTGACCTGATTTTGACCTGGTTAATCGGTTAACCTTTTGGTTAATCGATTAACACCTTCAAAATTTTGAATTTGGCGCCTTTTGGAGGGAAAAGTGCACATTTGTCTGTTTTCAACCGTTCTGAACTCTGTCCAGCCTCTGAAACGTGGTTTTGGATATCAAACTTGTGAGAATGCTTGAGATGGCTTGGGTGCTGCCTCCTGAGCTGAAAATAACCCTACAAAATAAAATAAAATCGACCGCTCGATCGCCGGGCAAAATAAATGATGGATCCCCTGATGTTTGATGTTTAGTCTCTTGCACTAAAGGAGCCCTGAGCCACAAAAACGCCTTGATCTCATGCCTCAAGAACAAATGCTATGATATGCAGAAATGCAGAGAAACAAAAGCCAGTTAAGGTTAAAACGGAAGGGCAAATTTTGGGGTGCAACACACGTTCTCTTTAAGAACCAAGGGAAACAAAGAATTATCCCATCTCATGGACCGGAACCAAAAGAATGACTTGAATTGATCTTCGTCACTTGCACAATTAAAGAAAATTTTGACCGATGATGGACTTAGTACACAAACCACGAAAATGCAACTTGTAATATCACTTGCCGCGAAAACCACAACTACTCCTCAAATAAACATGCCCAACACCAATGGAATGGGTACTTTGGTCCTCCTTAAGTATACACTGAATCCTCTGGGAAAATTTGAGGACAAAATGACCTTGTATTGGTTAAAGGACCGTAAAAATGAGAGCATATCATTTCTTTTATATCCACATGAATTTAATATAACTTGCAAAGGGATATAATCCTGATGAGCATACACATAGAGCCTTTATGACCTTCAAATATTTGGTGGCAAACCTAACATCACAAGTGAAAACAAACAAACAAAACCTAGTAAATTGGTTAGCTATGCATGGATGATTGTCTTAAAATGATGTGTAAAGGATCAAAGAATCTAAGGGTAAAATTTGGGGTATAACACACCCCTTTTTCCAATTCTCATTTTATTTTATTCTATTTTATTCTCTTTTCATTTTTAATTTTATTTTTGATATTCCTTTTATTTTAAAATTACCAAAAAATATTTGAAGGTCATGATAGACATTAGGGTTCTAACCATGCATGATAACATTAGGTAGTCCCCTTTCAAACTTAACTTTAGGTGCACATTTGCATGACAACTTTTAGGGTTTGGTCTAGTCCCCCTTAGTTTGTCCCCTTTCTCTTCTCATCTTCAAACAACTTCAATTCACTTAATAAATATAATGAGTGTTGTGCCATGAACCTTGTACTTGGGAAATGGTGATTGAGTGGTTACCTCTCAATTGCCTAGAGTGTTTAGTATACATCCTTAGGACGATATGCGACGCATTCGATCCTAGGTTTTAGACTTTGTTACAACATACATTATGAACACTCTAATTCAAAACACTTCTTCCTTAAAAAACACAAAACAATTCAAACTCTTTTTCACCCCTTGGGGTCTTAATTAGGAAACTCTTTTCATAAACAAGAGTGTTGTTAACTTTCAGTCCTATCGCAAACGGTAACGCCTTATTCTCCAATGGTCAAGCTGCATACACCAACTGCTAGAACTGTCTGTTAACTCTACTCGGGTAAAACTTTTGAACAACCTGTATTCTCGTAAGCCTGAACTACGCTTTCTCTGATCTTTCGTACCAGACGAAAGTACGTAGGCACAAGACGCGATGTCTTGGCGAGTAACCTTCCCCCTTTTGGCCGTAGTTAGGCTAACTATGTTGACTCTGACTTTCCCATTGCACAAGGGAGTACGTAGGCACAGAGCGGCGATGCTCTGCCGAGTCAGTTCCTCTTTTCTTTTTCTTTTGTCCATAAGCCTTTAGCGTAGATAGTTTACACACCCTTTTAGCTAGACAACACATGCGTGGATCCCATCGAGTACGACAAACGTGAGGGATGCTCATACCTTCCCCTTGCGTAACCGACTCCCGAACCTAGAACTTGTTTGCGATGACCTCGTCTTTTCCCGTTTTCGTCAGGTTTTTCCGATCGTTTCCTTTCCCTCTCTTTGGGATAAATAACGATAGGTGGTGACTCTGTTAGTCATTGCCGGCCTCTTTTTTTCGCAGTAGCGACAACTGGCGACTCTGCTGGGGACAGGAATATTCCCTATGCGAGTCAATCCTAGCGCTTGCGTGTTTTCTTTTCGGGTGTTTGTATATGTGTTTTATGCTTATTTACTTCCGCATTTTATTTTCCGCATCATATATCATTACTGCTGTGCTGTGGGGAGGGAAGTTCCATTGAGTGAGAAGCCAGACTTAGGCTTGAGTACAAACCTAGTATTAGAAGTGGAGATTAGTGGGTGAACCTGTTTGCTTAGCAGACACAGTTCCCTACGAAATTCACACTCAGACGAGATTCTCTTTGATGAGTTCCTTTCCGATCCTTAGGATCCGACTGGAATTTGGATTTGAGGGTTGTTGACTCTGGGAACCGATCATTTGGAATTCAGCTAAGTGAGGCCGCTTCAAGAGATGATGATGCCACACCTTCCGGGTATCATATCATCGTTTCTTGAAAGTCTGTGACGCTGATGAACGCATAGGATGCCAAACCTTATTAGTGGATAGGTCCATACCTGTGAGTGGGTGGGTTATGCAGGAAACTCTGACCTCCAGATTACCCAGTTCTTGACAGTGCGAACCTGTGTTCATGGTACCGAGGGGTTTCTTATGTCAGTGATTTGTTAGTACTAGAGCGAAGCGCCGGTTCTTCTCGAGCTACAGCACAACAAGCTTGATCCTCTGTTGCATTGCATTCGCATTTGCATTTTCATTTGCATCTCTTCATTAACATGTATTTATGATTGGAGGTGTATATTTCCCTCCTGATTCTAGTGGTCCTGTTCTTCTTTCTTGACATGGAGCCTTTGAAAAGGACAGTTGCTTACAGGTTTCCGACCCCAGACGTCAGTTCTTTGAGGAGTCTGATTGCTATGGCTGAAGCGAGTGTGATGGAACAGTTTAGACAAGACTATGGGAGATTGGCCAGATGTGTTTGCAAACCCTCATCCTATGAGATAAGTGGCATTTACACTCTCTTGCAGTTCTATGACGCCCAGTTGAGGTGCTTTGTCTTCCCATATTTTGTTTTAGCGCCTACTTTGGAAGAGTACTCAGATATGTTGGGAGTGCCTATCCGTGATCAGATGCCTTTCGTCCACACAGATGCGGAGCCCGACCTGGCTGTGCTCGCTGCTATATTACAGTTGGACGCTGCAGAGTTAGAGGGGAAGCTAGTTGAGAGAAAAGGGACTTATGGTTTTCTGTTACCGTTTTTTGTTGAGAAAGCTCAGAAGTTCGCTAAGAATGGCTGCTGGATTGTGTTTAGTGCTATCCTGGCACTTTGCATTTATGGTATAGTTCTGTTTCCAAACTTGCCTGATTTCGTGGATGTGGATGTCTTCTATCTGCTAGCCTCAGGGAATCCGGTCCCTACGCTCTTAGGAGACGTTTATCATTCTGTGCATCACAAGAAAGAAAAACGAAGGGGGAAGAACGTCTCATGTTGTGTTCCTTTGCTTTATAGGTGGTTGATGAGTCACATGCCTAAGAGTGGTCAGTTTGTGGATATTATTGCTACCTCAGAGTTGTCTGAGAGGATGATGGGTTTGACTGCTAAGGATATTATTTGGTTTGATAGGGATTTGCTTGGCGTTGACATCATTTACAATTGTAGCGGATTTCCTAACGTACCCCTAGTCGGAAGGAAGGGGTGCGTCAACTACAATCCTTCTCTGTTGGTACGACACTTCGGATATGCTCTCAAAGACGCTCCAAAGGAGGAAGAGGTACATGAATCTTTGTACCTCACCGGTTTGTTAAAGGGTGATGATTTGACTAGACTCGAACGTGCTTGGAGGAGTATTCATAGGAGAGGCAAAGCATTACTAGGGAAGAGCAACCGTCAGGCTTATGATCCCTATGTGGCTTGGATTCGTGAGAGGGCCGTGAAGTTCTTGATGCCATATCCTCCAGTGGAGCCTGTTTGGCCACCTGTGGTTGAGGAGCCTACTACGGTAAATATCCAAAGCTATGAACAGGTATGTCATGAGAAAGAAGAGTTGCAGAATACGAACAAAGAGTTAGAGGAAGAGATGGCTCAGATCAGAAGTGAAAGAAATGAAGCAAGGTATTCTCTGAAAAAGCAAACAGAGTTGGTGAACAAGTTGGGAACAGACTTAACTCAGGAGACTAATGATAGGGAGCGCACAGGCAAAGACTTGAATGCCACCTACGGTGTTCTGGCCAAGAAGAAAGAAGAGCTGAATAAAGCCTACTCGCGAATTTCCAAGTTTGAGGCTCAGTGGAACGCTGCTATGTCTACTAGCAAGGAGTGTGAAGACAAGTTGAAGGAGCATATCATCAAACAGAAGGCTCAGCTCAAAGCTAAAGATGAAGAGATCTCGAAGGAAGCTGCACTTAGAAGACATAGTGACTGCAAACTGTATGAAGCGCTTGCAACCTTGGAGGAGCATAGAGAGGAAGCTAGTGCTAAGAGGCGGAGACTTGAGGAGGTTGTTGGGAAGGAGGACTCGGTCGAGGATCTTCAGTCTACTATCAGTCAGCAGGAGTTGCTCATATGTGGTTTTCTCACTAGGCCAGATCATCCGGATACACAAGCATTGTTGAAGGATTTCCAGTCTCGCCACCCAGTTTGATTTCATTTCTTTGTATTCAGTAGCGTAGACTTTCTGTTTGTACTCATTTGTTGTTTATACTTTGCCAGTGGGCTTATGTTTGTATATATGAGGAGTTTTTCATCCTATGCTTGTCTCTGAGGCTCTCCATTGTCTTGGTTGTCACTCCGAAGCTAGAATCATGGGAGAAATTTCCCTGTTTTTCATATATACATGTTTGCATTTTAGCATGTTTCTCGCATTTGCAGGTGCATTGGAACTGTTAACCTTATCTTGTTTCTTGTGCCACTAGTGTTTCAGGATTGCAGATCAGACAACTCACCGCTACGGTACTAGAGGTAATCAGAGAAGGATAATGGATCAAATGCAAGTGGAAATGCAAGAAATGAGGGACCGCATTGCATAGCTGATGGATTTGATGCAAGGAGTTGCTACTGGGCAAGCTCAACTTCAGACTATGGTGCAACCCCTGTTGACACGAGTTGATGAGGATGGGGTACTACATGGTGGGATTCCTAATAACCATACTCGGGTTAAAACCCCTCAGGGGGACAATTCAATACCAACTTTAGTCATCCCTACTGCTAGAGGGGATGGACACACTACTGGTGCTGGGAATACAACAGGTCTTAATCATGGTGGCTTTGCTGATAGAGGTAATGGAAATGGGAATGGCTTCGGTTTTGATACTACGGGTGGCATTCATGGTAGTTTGGACCATACGTGGAACGAGGATCGGCAAGAGGATATATTCACTCCAAGGTTTGTAAATGTTGCGGGACCTTCTGAGGTTGACAGAAGGATTCAAATGATTGAAGAAAAGATGCGATCTCTGGAGTGCCAAAATTCCATGGGGCAAGATATGTCCAACCTGGGGCAGATCCCAAGCTTAAGAGTGCCTCATTAGTTCAAAGTGCCCGACTTTGATAAGTAGAAAGGCACTACTTGCCCAAGGGTCCACCTGCGCTCGTACTACAGAAAGATGTTCGCGTACTCGGACGATGAAAAACTCCTGATGCACTTTTTCCAGGATAGTTTGTCTGGCCCCTCTTTGGAGTGGTACATGGGGCTGGAGCCCGCCAACATCCGCAGCTAGAAGGAATTAGCCGAGGCTTTCGTAAGGCACTATCAATACAATAGTGACCTTGCATCGAACAGAGTCCAATTGCAGAACCTCTCTCAAAAGAGTAACGAGTGTTTTAAAGAATATGCCCAGAGGTGGCGAGAGCTTGCTGCTAGAGTGCAACCACCAATGGTAGAGAGGGAGTTGGTAGACATGTTCGTTGCTACTTTACCAGGGGTGTATTATGAAAAACTGATAAGCAGTATGTCCGGAAGTTTCTCAGATTTGATAATCACTGGTGAAAGAGTGGAGAACGGTATCAAGCTTGGGAAGATTCAGGTGGGAGAGGTACCCTCAGCTGGAGGAGGAGGAAAAAAGATGTTTGGAAACAAGAAGCGTGAAGGTGGTCTCAGTTCAGTGGCAAGTTCTAGGGGAAGAGGAAGGGGTCACCCCCAAAATCAATATCGCCAACAACAGGTGGCTAGTGTCACTATTCCTATGCCACAGCAATAGAGACCACAACAACAACAACAACAGCAAAGACAGTATCAGCCACAACAGCAAAACCAGCAGGGTTATAGGAGGTATCCTGATAGGGCCAGGCCAAATAGAGTATTTGACACTCCACCAATGCCCTACTCTCAGGTGCTTCAGACTTTATTGCAGCTACAATTAATTCAGAAAAGGACTCTCGCTCCTTTGACAGGTGACCCCCCACCCGGCAATGACGCAAATGCACGTTGCGAATTTCACTCAGGGGCGCCTGGTCACTCTATTGACGATTGTAAGGCTTTTAAACACAAGTTGCAAGATCTCATTGATAGTAAAGCGATAAATTTTTCTCATGATGCACCTAACATTGTGCAGAACCCTATGCCAAACCATGGGCAGGCTAGGGTTGGTGCTATTCTAGTGGAGGAAGATTTAGACTTGATAATGGATGTGAATGAATTGAAGACTCCATTGAAGTTTTTGAAGGGCAAGTTGCTGGGAGGAGGTGTATTCCCAGGCTGTAATGAGGATTGTGTTGATTGCTTGAGTCATCTCGAGGGATGCATTGATCTGAGAAGGTGTATCCAAGGAATGAAAGACGATGGGATGTTGCAGTTTGAGCGGACTGCGGAAAAGAAACCTGTTGAGGAGGTAAGCGAAGAGAGGTATGAGGTCGCTACGATCTCGATCCCATATAAGACCATAACTATTTTAGCGCCTCCTAGGCCACCAACAATCACTATTACCAAAGCAGGACATGTGCCTTATGAGAACACCAAAGACATCCCATGGAACTATGGGGCTGAGGTATATTGTAACGGTCAGAAGATAGATTTGAAAAGTTTTCTGTGGAGTCTGCAGAGAATGTTGTGGGAGCAGCGCCAATTACCCGAAGCGGCAGAGTCTTTGCATCGCCCGAAGTAGTGGCTGAGAAAGCAGATAAAGGGAAGGGAAAGATGGTAATTGAAGAAACCTCCCAGTCTGGTGAAAAAGGATCTTTGGAGAATGATATGGAGGAGGTCATGAGGCTGATACGCAAAAGCGACTACAAGATAGTCGAGCATTTGCAGCAGACACCTTCTAAAATTTCGATATTATCGCTGTTGTTGAGTTCTGAAGCTCACAGAAATGCACTGATGAAAGTATTGAGCACCGCTTTTGTGCCTCAGGAGATATCAGTAAATCAGCTCGAAGGGGTTGTTGGGCATGTAAGAGCGGGAAATGGCCTTGGATTCACAGATCTAGACTTAACGCCAAGGGGCAAAAACCACAATTGTGCGCTGCATATTTCTGTTGAATGTAGAGGAGTGGTTATGTCTCATGTCCTTGTCGACACAGGGTCATCTTTGAATGTGTTGCCGAAGAAGGCACTTATGAAGTTGGATACTAGGGGCATTACCTGTACACCGAGTGATTTGGTTGTACGTGCTTTTGATGGTACTCGGAGGTCTGTCTTCGGGGAGCTGACTTTGGCTATCCAAGTGGGCCCAGAAGTTTTTGATGTTGTATTCTATATCATGGACATTCAGCCTGCTTATAGTTGTTTGTTAGGCAGACCATGGATCCACTCAGCTGGGGCTGTCACATCGACTCTACATCAGAAGTTGAAATATATGGTCGGTGGCAGTGTCGTGACAGTATGTGGAGAAGAAGACATCATGGTTAGTCACCTGTCTTCTTTCAAGTATGTGGAAGTAGATGGGGAAATTCATGAGACCCCGTGTCAAGCGTTTGAAACTGTTCAGTTGAAGGGTAAGGCGCCAGTGGTGAGAAAAGAGCCTGAGGTGGCTATGTCCTCTTTCAAAGAAGCGCAGGTTGTGGTACAAGCTGGCTCAGCCCAGGGATGGGGGCAAGTGATTGATATCCCTCAAAAGCAAGACAAGTTCGGCCTGGGGTACCACCCATCTTCTTCACAGAATACACAAAAGTTCAAAGGGCCGATCAGGTTTACCAGCGGGAGTGTTTTCTTCGAGCAGCTCAACACCATTTCAGATAATGAAGCTGGAGACAGCGACTGCGACATGGATGCTTGGATCAAGGCATGCCTTCCAGGACAGCGCCTATGCAACTGGTCCATCGAAGAATTTGTCCAAGTGACCAATGAACAGTAATACTTTGTTTTTCAATTATTGTACGACCCTATGTTCTACCCGGAGCATAGTGGTTTGTCATTTCAGGGCTTGTCTTGTTTATGTTTGAAAACTGTTTCATCTATTAATCAAAGGGCGTTTTTCCATTCAAATTTTAAGATCTCTGTTTTTCTTGTTTTATCTTTAACAATAAAATGGCAATGTGTTTATTTGCATATCATTTGAAGCACTTAACCATTTTCATTGCAGGTCTCATATCATTGCAGATGACACCGACCAAGAATCTTCTATGACTCGCTTCGACTTTGACAACCCGGTATTCCAAGCTGAAGAAGAGATTGATGAGGATGAAGACTTGCCCGAGGAATTGGCTAGACTCTTAAGACAAGAAGAAAAGGTCATTCTGCCTCATGAAGAAGAGATTGAGATCGTCAACTTGGGTTCTGAAGAGGTTGTTAGAAATGTCAGGATAGGGGCTGCATTGCAAGAAGACGTCAAGCGAAGGTTGATAGAGATGCTTCGAGAGTACAGTGACATCTTTGCTTGGTCTTACGAAGATATGCCCGGTCTTGATACCGACATCGTGGTTCATCGATTGCCACTTCGGGAAGAATGCCCACCTGTCAAGCAGAAGCTTAGGAGGACGAGACCAGACATGGCGGTAAAAATCAAAGAAGAAGTTCAAAAGCAGTTAGACGCTGGATTTTTAGCCGTGACAACTTACCCTCCATGGGTCGCCAACATTGTACCCGTACCTAAGAATGATGGTAAGGTACGAATGTGCGTTGATTATAGATATTTGAATAGGGCGAGCCCAAAAGATGATTTCCCGCTCCCCCATATTGACGTATTGGTTGACAATACGGCTTAATTCTCGGTGTTTTCCTTTATGGATGGCTTCTCCGGTTATAATCAGATAAAAATGGCACCAGAGGACATGGAGAAGACAACATTCATTACACCATGGGGAACCTTTTGCTATAAGGTGATGCCGTTTGGGTTGAAAAACGCAGGGGCAACTTATCAGCGGGCAATGGTGACTTTGTTTCATGATATGATTCATCATGAGATCGAGGTTTATGTTGATGACATGATCGCGAAGTCCCAGACGGAGGAAGAACATCTGGTCAATCTATTAAAGCTGTTTGAGAGGTTAAGGAAGTTTAAATTGAGGTTGAATCCAAATAAGTGCACTTTCAGAGTTCGGTTCGGAAAGCTGTTGGGGTTTATTGTCAGCAGAAAAGGAATCGAGGTAGATCCTGCAAAAATAAGAGCTATTCACGAAATGCCAGCACCGAAGACTGAAAAAGAGGTCCGTGGCTTCTTAGGGAGGTTGAACTACATTGCTCGGTTCATATCTCATCTAACGGCCACGTGTGAACCAATGTTTAAGCTGTTAAAGAAAGATCAGGCGGTGGTCTGGAATGAAAATTGTCAAAAAGCATTCGATAAGATAAAACAGTATTTGCAGGAGCCTCCGATACTGATACCCCCAGTGGCTGGAAGACCATTAATCATGTATTTAACGGTTCTAGAGAATAGTATGGGTTGTGTTCTCGGTCAACATGACGAGACAGGAAGGAAAGAGCATGCGATTTACTACTTGAGTAAAAAGTTCACAGATTGTGAGTCCCGCTACTCAATGCTTGAAAAAACATGTTGTGCACCCACTTGGGCGGCCAAACGTTTAAGACAGTACATGCTCAATCATACAACCATGCTAATTTCGAAGATGGATCCAATTAAATATATCTTTGAAAAGCAGGCACTTTCTGGAAGGATTGCCAGATGGCAAATGGTATTGACAGAATACGACATCCAGTACGTTTCCCAGAAAGCCATTAAAGGGAGTGTTCTGTCAGAATACCTGGCTGAACAACCAATTGATGATTACCAACCGATGAAATTTGAATTTCCTGATGAGGACATTATGTACTTGAAAGCAAAAGATTATGATGAGCCATTACCCACTGAAGGACCAGAGAGGGGATCTCCATGGCAGATGATATTCGATGGTGCAGTTAATTTGTATGGTAGCGGAATTGGGGCAATTATTACAACTCCCCATGGAACGCATATCCCTTTCACTGCCAGATTAACTTTCCCTTGTACCAACAATAAGGTCGAGTACGAAGCATGTATCATGGGTTTGAATGAAGCTATTGATCTGAGGATCAAGAATCTTGATGTATATGGCGATTCAGCGCTAGTTGTTAATCAGATCGAAGGAGAATGGGAAACTCGACAACCCAATTTGATCCCTTACAAGGATTATGCAAGAAGACTGTTACCATTTTTCGACCGTGTAGACTTCCACCATGTGCCAAGAGCGAAGAATCAAATGGCAGATGCTTTGGCTACACTGGCTTCAATGTACAAGGTCAATTTTTGGAATGAAGCGCCAAGGATTGTTATCTCACGCCTCGACAGGCCCGCTTTCATATTTGCTATTGAAGGAGTTTCCGATGGTAAACCGTGGTTTCATGACATCCAGAATTTCCTTAAGAACCAAGAGTATCCACTGGGGGCATCGACCCAGGATAAGAAAACTCTTAGGAGATTGTTTAGAAACTTCTACCTCAACCCAGATGGTGTGCTGTATAGGAGGAATCAGGATCTGGTACTACTCAGGTATGTGGACGAAAAAGAAGCAAGCTTGTTTATGGAAGAAGTTCATGAGGGTACTTTTGGCACGCATGCCGGTGGACATGCCATGTCTCGAAAGATTCTACGAGCTGGTTATTTTTGGCTAACAATGGAGTCAGATTGTTTCAAATTCGCGAAGAGATGCCATAAATGCCAGATTTATGCTGATAAGATTCATGTGCCGCCGTGCCCGTTGAATGTAATGTCATCCCCTTGGCCGTTTTCCATGTGGGGCATCAATATGATTGGAAAAATCGAGCCCACTGCTTCCAACAGACACCGTTTTATTCTGGTATCCATTGATTACTTTACCAAGTGGGTAGAGGCAGCATCGTATGCTAATGTGACCAAGCAAGTGGTAGCAAGATTCATAAAGAAGGACATCATCTGCAGATATGGAATCCCCGAGCGAATCATTACTAACAATGGTTCAAATCTAAACAATAAGATGATGAAGGAGCTATGCCAGAGCTTTAAGATTGAACATCACAACTCATCGCCGTATCGGCCGAAGATGAATGGCGCTGTTGAAGCGGCCAATAAAAACATTAAGAAGATAGTGCAAAAGATGGTTGTTACATACAAAGATTGGCATGAAATGTTACCTTTTGCCTTGCACGGTTATCATACGACGGTACGCACATCAACCGGGGCAACTCCTTTCTCACTAGTGTACGGTATGGAAGTTGTCCTACCACTAGAGGTTGAGATTCCTTCTTTAAGGGTTTTGGTTGACGTAAAACTTGATGAGGCAGAATGGATCAAGAATAGATTGAATCAACTTAGTTTGATGGACGAAAAGAGGCTAGTATCGATTGCATATGATCGTTTGTACCAGAGCCGGATGAAGAAAGCTTATAATAAGAAGGTGTGCCCTCGAAGCTTCCAGATGGGCGATCTTGTGCTGAAAAAGATTCTCCCACCACAGTCAGATCACAAGGGCAAGTGGACTTCTAATTATGAAGGTCCATTTGTTGTACGAAAGGTTTTCTCTGGAGGAGCCTTAGTATTATCCACCATGGATGGTGAGGACTTTGCATCCCCAGTGAATGCAGACGCAGTTAAAAAATACTTTGCTTAAAAGAGACCCGCTGGACACAAAAAGAAAAGTCCAGGAAAAAATGGGGCATCCCGGCGAACCATAAAAAAGGAAAAAAGGTTCGAGCAAAAATTAGGGATAAAATTGAAAAAAGATGTAAACCCGCAGAGTCGAAAACCTGAAAATGCGACTTTGGCAAAAATGGGTATCCCGGTGAATCGATAACCCGAAAGGGCGGTTCAGGCAAAAGTTAGGGATTGAAAAGCAAATGATTGCGATTTGCGTATAAACTTCATTGCTTAGTGGATTGGGAAAACCTGAGGGCCGTTTAATCCGAATCAATCTCTTCTGAAGACGAAGCGTCGGGAAAGCGTCAGGGTCAGGCGAGTCATAGAGGAATCAGCTCATGGTGTTTGTCTGCGCCACATTGCCGACATTGCAGTACTTTTTGTTTAAAATGTACACTTTTGTATTTGCTTTTATGCAAACTTGTAGTTTTTGTGCAGCTTCCTCTTTTCAGGAGTTGCATCTGTTGTAAAAACTTTGCCTATTTACAGGCCGTTATCAATAAACATATATTATTCTGTACTCTGTCTGTGTGCTTTGTTTTTATGCTTTTACTATTTTGTTTGTGAAAAACGCCCGATGTTTTTGATGAACTTGCATACATAAACTTGCAGGCCTTGGCCAATAATTGCTAAAACTTTGATATTAATTGAACAATGTCACGGACGATGACCAAGATAGGCTTGTTGTATAGGTTGTTTTATCTGTTCGTCTTTTGCAGGGTTGTTACCCTTGGGGCAAGGTTTTATGAATATGATTGGATTCATCTTTCCCCCCAGACAATGTTGTTCTTCAGCAGTCGAGGTTGCATCTCTATCCCAGTAGAGTTACATGTAGTGGTTAGCATTTCCCTGGCAGTGTGCCGGTGCGCATTTAATCCCCGCAGAGTACGAGATTATGCTTACTCCCCAGCGAGTCGATATTCGGACATATCCCCACAGAGTAGGTGCCAGATTTCCCCCAGCAGTGGCCTGGTATTTCTCCCTCTCACTTAGTCTGAAGGAACTCAGCTTTCAGCAGTACAGACTGGGGCATCCGATAGAAGTTTTGTTCTCTATCAGGTAAGTGAGGCTATTTAGCCTGTTCGCTTTAAGTACTCGGTGAGTTATCTGTTCTTCAGAAGGTTTTGTATTCCAGAGAGTCAGCTCAGACATTTACCTCAGCAAATGGTGATCCGCATCCTCGGTTGAGTTTTGGATTGCCTGTTCTTGTATGAACTTTATCCCCGGTAGATGAGCCTTTCGAGGTCTTTATGGTGTAAGTCCAATCGTTACTGGCATGGGTAGGCCGTTTCCCTGCAGGGTTGTTTGTTGTTCCTAACAGGATGGTTTCTATTTCTCTGGCATTTATTTTGTTGTTTCAGTTCCGATGCATCTGCATGCGTGCATAACATCTACCCAAATGCGTAGCATTTCCATTTCGTATGGAGCATTACGCTATTTTCAAACATTTGCATGTGAAACATAGACCAGGTTGTTATCTCTTTGTTTCAGGTGTTTCTTCGGAGGTTTGATTTTTTCCTTGGTATCCAGACCATGTGATCTCTTAGCCCGCATGGTATCCAGACCCCGACTCATGTTATTCCCCAGTAGTATCTTCAGATTTGAGTGGGTCATGATAAGTATGGTGATGATCACCTCTTCCCATTGAGTATCTAGACTCCGGCCCGTACCCAATTGTTATTGTTTTGTTTTTCCGTTGAGTATCCAGACTCCGGTAAAGATGTGGTATCCAGACCACGGTGACTGATATTGTTTTTTTTTTCCAGTTGAGTATCCAGACTCTGGTATTTTCTCCAACAGGTATTTTCTTGATCCGTTGAGTATCCAGACTCTGGTCAAATTCCTTTGTGATATCCAGATCACAGCAAGTGTAATTGTGCCTTATGGTATCCAGACCATGGCTTATGCTCGTTTTATTACGCTTTCTCCGTCGAGTATCCAGACTCCGGTAAAGTCAGTTGGGTGTCCAGACCCTGGTGAATCTTGTTTGTACTTTTTTCGTTGAGTATCCAGACTCCGGTGATGGTAGTTATGGTATCCAGACCATAGTAGTTTATCTGCTACTCTGTGATATCCAGATCGCAGTAATTGTGTTATCTCCTATCGTCGTGCGGTATCCAGACCTTGGCACGTAATGTTTTCTTAGCCTACGTGGTATTTAGACCACGGCTAATTTTGTTTTCCAGCAACATCGTTTGACTTGAACTCGTAGGATATCCAGATCCTGATAGGTATATTTCTATTCACATAGAGCATCTAGGCTCAGATTGCATCAAGCATCCAGGCTCCAGTTTTTGAGTATTCAGACTCAAGTTTATTCATTGAGCATCCAAGCTCAGGTTTTTGAGTATCCAGACTCAAATTATCACCGAGTATCCAGACTTCGGTATATTACATTGAGCATCCAGGCTCAGGCTTTTGAGTATCCACACTCAGATGTGTTCTTTGAGCGTCCAGGCTCCAATTTGTGTTTTTGAGCATCCAGGCTCCGTTTCATTGAGTATCCAGGCTCAAATTGATTACTGAGCATCCAGGCTCCAGTTCTCCGTTTACCGAGCATCCAGGCTCTAGTTTTGTGTTTATCGAGCATCCAGGCTCTAATCTTTGAGTATCCAGACTCAGTTTTGTTCCTTTGAGCAATCAGGCTCCGTTTATCGAGTATCCAGACTCAGAGTTATGTTTTGAGCATTCAGGCTTTGATTTCTGCGGAGTATCCAGACTCCAGTAACTTGGATCATTACCTTTTTCCAGTATGGTATCCAGACCATGGCGTCGTTTTTGACGTTTGTATTCTCTTTCCCCAACAGGGTGGCTTTAAGATCAATTCTGCTATATTCGGATTCTCTACGATTGGCAAATTTCTGGTTTCTTTGGTATTCAACCGTCTTCTACCTTGATTGCGTGAAAGCCGTTCGCTTTTCACTCATTCAGGTCCAAGTCGTTTGAATAGGGGCAGCTGTTGCACCCCAAAATTTGCTCAACCTTTTCTTAACTTGGTTTATGTTTCATTTCATTTTCTTTCTAGCATTTGCATTGCATATCATGTTGCATTGAACAGGGGATCAAGAGTTTGTGCACCTCAAGAGGAGTCTTCTCAGAGCATGGAGCCTAAGAAAGAGTTGTTACTCAAGTTTGAGTGGTCCTCAGGACATCTGGAAGTGGTCAAAGTAGGGTGAAAGGACAGATGGATGTGTGTGGGTTAGCTCCTAACTGGGAGGCCAACTGAAGAGCATCGGAGGTTCGTGAATGCATGATTTTGGGTACGAGGTGTAAAGAAAGCTTATTGAGGGCCTTGAGGGTCATTGTGGAGCTTATGCAAGTGGTTGTGTGAAGTGGAATAAGCCACATTTGAAAGTATCACAGTTAGGGTTTTCATCTGGTAAATCCTCAGTCAACTGCGCAATTGAAGAAGATAGAAACTCAATTCAAAGTCTCTATGGTCAAGGGATGTTCTGTTAAGACATATGAGACATCATTTCAAGTTCAATTCATCAAGGGGTAAGTGTGTGAGAAGTTACTAAGTTAGGGTTCTCAGGGTAAAATCCCATATTTAGTGCCTGACTTCAAGACCATCTACCTCAAGATAAAAGTCTCATCTCAATTATTGGACAACATGGAACTTGTAGATCATGTTATTAGATTTAATTTGAGTACTAGAAGTCCTCGGTTGGATTTATAGAACTCAAGTTATGATCCGGACAAGTTACAGGTCATTTGAGGGATGTGATTTTGGTCAACAAAAGTCAACCGACTTCCAAGCCAGTTTTCACCTAGAAGAGTGTTTCTCCTCAACTTTTGGTCAACATGAAATTTGTAGGTCTTGATCTTAGATTTCCAAATTGTATTAGAAGTTTTTCATCTGATTTGTAGAACTCAAGTTATGAGGTTTACAAGTCAGGGGTATTTTGGGAAAGTAGGATTACAGGTCATAAAATTATAGGTCCATTTCACCAACTTGCACACTTCAAATGGAAATCTTTTCAACATGAAACTTGGTTCAAATGGGGCCATTTGCACTACCAAACCATCTCTTGTCATGGTGGGGGCTTGGATTGAGAATTTGGGGTTTGAATTTTTCATAAAGGAGGCTTAAAAGTGAGAATTTGAGAATTAATGGATTTTAAACTTTTTCAAGGCAAGTTTGTGCATTTTTTGATTGCAAATAACAATTCAAAGACATTTTCATATTCACATTGGATTTTTGAAGTCTCAAAATGGGCCATTTTCATGGTTTCTTCCTCTTGAAGTAACAAAATGGAAATCAACCATAGGATCAAAATTAAACCTCCAATCTCATTCCTTTAATTTACACAACTGATTTGTAATGGATTTGGATCAAAAAATCAAGTGGTGTAGTGGTAAAAACGTGCATGGGATTTTCAAAAAGTGGTGAAATGTGAAAATTCAAAATGGGCTGTTTTGCATGGATTAAGGCCCCATTTGATTGCAAATCCATCATATAAGTATTCCAGATGAATTTTGAGGCAGGGCTAGGTCATTCTTGCTGCTTGAACAACCATTTTCGTTTTCAAAAAAGTGGTGAAAACTCAAAATTGGATTTCTCATATTTACTCCATTTCAAGGCAAATTGAAGGTTGCAAAAGCTTTATTATGGATCATTGAACATGTTTGGATCGTTTTCTTCAAGCTTTAGCACCTTTTGAAGGCTCAGTGGAAGTTCTCCACTAGGTAACTTGAATTTAACCTTACACTCTCAATATACCATGGTTCTTCGCCATTTTGTTGCATTTGGATCCTTGAAGTGTGTAGATCATTTCTGGATATTAATTGTTGATGTTCATGACGTTTGAAAAATGGAGCTCCAAACTTGGTTGATTTTGTATGGACTGTTTTTGCATGTTTTTGCTTCAATTTTCATGGATTCTTACTCCTTGTAGCATGTAGATGATGTTTGGACATTTTATTTTAAATTTTGGTGAATTTCATTTTTTGACATGTTTGTTTGTAGTTTGATTTTCTCTTTAATGGTGAGAGATAAGTGAGTTTTAATGGGAGATTTGGATTCCTTATCGCGAGTAGATGTTTTTTCATATAAAAATCGCAAGAATCGGTTGAGTTTTGGTGGAGCCACGGTGGGTGGGCGACGCCCGCGGCGGCCGGAGCCGTGACAGGGATGACCGGAGACACTTCCGGTGAGCTGGTCCAACCGGAGGTCTTGTTGGAGAAGAAGGTGATGACGTGTCGCAGCATGACTCGTCTGATCGTGTTTTTATGGATCATGCGGATTGCATTAAGACATACATGTTCCTCTTCTCACTCATGCACACATAATATAAACCTTAATTCATTAATTGAGGTGACACGTTCTTGTACGTTTGATCTATTGACTGGTATGCACATCTGATGGTTGTGAATTTTTCTGCATTTTGTTTTCTCTTTTTATTTCTTTTATTTGTATGCACTTTAAAAATTCGTAAAAAATAGCAAAAAATGTTTAAAAATTCTGAAAAAAATCATGAACATACTTTCACATGTCTTTTTAATTTTGTGCATTTTTAATTTCGTTTTTTGATGCACTTTCCATTTATTTTCATATGTTCTTTTTAACTGGTCATTTAATGATATGAAAAATGTATGTTGACTTGTTGATTTTATTTCTTGCTCATGGTATAGATTAAACTTCTAATACTTTTTGAGCATTGTGCTGACATGTTAATTGATCCTTGGATATTTTTTCCATTATTTTTAAGTGTTGTTTCCATGTGGTTTGTATTTGTTTTTGTTCCCTCACCATTTCTGCCCTGTTTTGGCACACTCTTGATGTTTGCCTTCTGTTGAGGCACTTCCCTTTTGTTTTTCAATCTCTCCTTTTGACCCTTGGTTCCTGATACCTTGGGGGTCCTCTGAGATTTTATTTGGCATTTTTTGATGCATTTTCTTATTTTTCATGTATTTTGCAAGTTGCTTCATGTTAGTGCATCTTTGCTGTTGCATTTGTTTTGTTTTGCTTCCAAAAGGTTGGTTATGCATTATTGATGAACCCAATTCTAATTTTTTCATGTTAGGGACTTGTTATAGGTCTTGTGTGCTAATTCTTGGGTCTTTATCATATGCATAAGTTGTTCATTTGATCTCATACTTTCATGTTTGCATATTGTGTTTCCATAAGTGATGTTTGCTTGCATTCTTTGATGTTATTGTTGGAATTTGCTTATGATGTTGTACTTTGGCATTTGAGATCTCTTATTCCCATCCCCATTCTGTACAATGACCTTGGAATACTACTTAAGGTTGCTTGGTCCCTCCTTAGGAGGAACTTGAAGCCTACCTAAAGTAATGAATCCATGAGAACTTTTTCTCATTGTTTTTGTTACTTGTTTTCTATGCATCTTCTTCTCCTTTTCTCTTGTGCATATTCATACCATGGCTTGAGGTTGAGATGAGCTTGTGGAGGTTCCAGCCCCACACATATTTCCTCCCTCACTTGCATTGCATCTTTGTCTTCCTTGTTGCATTTGTGTTTGCATTCTTCATTTGCATTCTTTCTTCTTATTGTTTCTTCTTCTTTTGTCTTTCTTCCCTTAGGATTTCTAACCTCTCTTAAGAGAGGTTATGATAGACATTAGGGTTCTAACTATGCATGATAACATTAGGTAGTCCCCTTTCAAACTCAACTTTAGGTGCACATTTGCATGACAACTTTTAGGGTTTGGTCTAGTCCCCCTTAGTTTGTCCCCTTTCTCTTCTCATCTTCAAACAACTTCAATTCACTTAATAAATATAATGAGTATTGTGCCATGAGCCTTGTACTTGGGAAATGGTGATTAAGTGGTTACCTCTCAATTTCCTAGAGTGTTTAGTATACGTCCTTAGGACGATATGCAACGCATTCGATCCTAGGTTTTAGACTTTGTTACAACATACATTATGAACACTCTAATTCAAAACACTTCTTCCTTAAAAAACACAAAAACAATTCAAACTCTTTTTCACCCCTTGGGGTCTTAATCAGGAAACTCTTTTCATAAACAAGAGTGTTGTTAACTTTCAGTCCTATCGCAAACGGTAACGCCTAAGTCTCCAATGGTCGAGCTGCATACACCAACTGCTAGAACTGTCTGTTAACCCTACTCGGGTAAAACTTTTGAACAACCTGTGTTCTCGTAAGCCCAAACTATGTTTGCTCTGATATTTCGTACCAGACGAAAGTACGTAGGCACAAGACGCGATGTCTTGGAGAGCAACCTTCCCCCCTTTTGGCCGTAGTTAGGCGAGCTACGTTGACTCTGACTTTCCCATTGCACGAGGGAGTACGTAGGCACGGAGCGGCGATGCTCTGCCGAGTCAGTTCCTTTTTTCTTTTTCTTTTGTCCATAAGCCTTTAGCGTAGATAGTTTACACACCCTTTTAGCTAGACAACACATGCGTGGATCCCGTCGAGTACGACAGACGTGAGGGATGCTCATACCTTCCCCTTGCGTAACCGACTCCCGAACCTAGAACTTGGTTGCGATGACCTCGTCTTTTCCCGTTTTCGTCAGGTTTTTCTGATCGTTTCCTTTCCCTCTCTTTGGGATAAATAACGATAGGTGGCGACTCTGTTAGTCATTGTCGACTTCTTTTTTTCGCAGTAGCGACACCTCTGAGCATACCTCATAGTCTTAAGATTGTCTCGGGGAACAGGAGGTAGCTGTTGACGGGCTAGTTCTGGAACCTCGGGTCGTGCAGAAGATCTTTGAGGCACATCACACTTTAGGAGAGATTCCACGGGCAAAGGTGGAATAACCATTTTTGGTGCGGCTTCAAGCACATGATCGCCTTCCTTCCTCAGCACATTTCTTATGACTTCTATGATCAGTCCCATCTGAGTCTTCAGTTGCTAAAATTCCTCCCTAACCATTTTCTGATCCTGACACAAAGCTTGTATGTCCACCATGAATTTTCCCCTGGCTTCGGGCTTCCCTCAACTCCGCTTGCATCTGTTCCATAGCCATCTTTTGTCTTCTCTACAACTTAAAGTCTGAAATTCTGAAGAAAAACCGGATCAGGATCACGAAACCCAGCCTCGAGCACCTACTATGCAAATGAAATGCATATGTCATGTTCGAGTATTTCCAAGGAATCTGTCTGCTCTGATTCATGTTTTACACAGATGAATCACAAGAAAAAGATTTAATGCTCAACAGCGAGTCTCAAAGTTAAGATCCTTGGAAGTACAAGAGCATGTATGTCAAAATGCAAACATGTTATGATGATGCAGATGCAAAAAAATGGGATCAAGGCTCCCACAAAGCTCTCAATAACTGTTGTACTGTGGACTGGATAAGTTCAAAAGTCCGCTCTGAAGAGAAAACCAGAAACATCGGGTCGGTTGGAAGTCAAGTTTCCTGCATAACCCTCCCACTCACAGGTATGGACCTATCTCTGATAAGGTTTGGCATCCTATGCAGTCATCAGCGTCACAGACTTTCGAGAAATGATGATACGTTCACCATTTCTGATTTGGCATCATAGTCTAACAAAGCGGCCTCACTTAGCTGACTCCCAAGTGATCGGTCCATAGAGTCGACAATCCTCAAATCTAAAATCCTCTTAGCGGTCCTACGGACTGGAAAGAAAATCATCAAAGAGAATCTCGTCTGAGCACGAATTTCATAGGAACTAGTGCATGCTAAGCATACAGTTCCACCACTACTTTTCACTTCTAATGCTAGGGTTGTACTCAAGTCTGAGTTTTGGCTTATGTCTCAAAGGAACATTCCCCCCCCCCCTAACAGCACAGCAAACTGATATATACAATGCTGAAAGTAAAATGCAATAAAGTACTAAACATATATACACACCCAGAGATAAACACACAAGCGCTAGGACTGACTCGCATAGGGAACCATCGCAATCCCCAGCAGAGTCGCCAGCTGTCGCATCGCTACGAAGAGGTTCCGGCAAGGACAGATGAGTCGCCACCGTTCGTTATTTATCCCAAAAGAGGGAAAGGCAACGATCAGAGAAAACCTAACGATAAACGGAAAAGACAAGGTCATCGCAACCAAATCTTGGATTTGGGAGTCGGTTACGCAAGGGGAGGTATTAGCACCCCTCACATTCTTCGTACTCAAGGGGATCCACGGTTTTTTTCTAATCAAAGGGTGTGTTTATATATCTAAGCTACAGGCCACATGACAAAGAAAAGAAAAGAGACTCGATAGAGCATCGCCGCTCTATGCCTACGTATTCCCTCGTGCAATGGGAAAGTCAGAGTCAACGTAGTTCAGAAAACTACGGGTGAAAGTTAGGGAAGGTTGCTCGCCAAGACATCGTCGTCTTGTGTCTACGTAGTCTCGTTTGTTACGAGAAATCAGAGCAAACGTAGTTCGGGCTGACACGACCAAAAATTGGTTCAAGTGTTTTAGCTAAGGTTAAACCTTCATTCCAGCAGTTAGGGACGATGCCTGTTTGCGGTAGAACCAAAGCTTAACAACACTCTTTTCTGAGAGTGATTTTCAATTAATCCCGAAGGATAAAAAGTTTGAGGTTTTGTTTGTATTTTTTATGAAGGGAATTAATTTGATTTGTGATTCACGTTGCACTAAAGACTATGACATAGGAACGAATGCGTCGCATATCGTCCAAAGGACATACGCTAAACACTCTAGACAAGCGAGAGGAGACCCCTCATTCATCATTTCCCATGTGCTTAAGGCTCATAGCGTACAACTTTCATCTTATTTATTAGATGAGTTAGAATGTGTTTTAAGATGAGAAGAGAGACGCGACCTCTAAGGGGAAACTAATCGACCTTAATGTTAGCATGCAAAGTGACCCTAAAGTTGGGATTGAAATAGGGGAAAAATCTACCCTAATGTTAGCATGCTTGGATTGAACACCTAATGTCTCCCCTACTCCCAAAGGGACTAGGGATCCTAAGGGATCATGGCAAAGGAAACCAAGTAAACACAAAGCAATTCAATCACAAGTAGAGATGCAAGAAGGAGTGCAAACATGAAATGCACACAGAAAAGATGCAAAGAAGAGTGGGAGGAAAAAATGTGGGGCAGCAGCCACCACAAGCACATCTCAACCAAGCAATGCAAGCAAAGGAAACAATGCAAATGATCATCACTTTGAACCACATAAATAAGCATGCATCCAAGTGGAAATCGAACACGAGTGTCGAAGAAATCATGATTAAACAATCAAGAATAGTGACATATATTCAAAACATCTCACTCCTAATGTATCACACTGATCCGTGAAGATTCGAAGTGAAACTTTACCAAACAAGCATGAAAAACAGCAAAACAGGCCTGTTGGCACAGTGTTAATCGATTAACACCAGGGGTTAATCGATTAACCACTTAAAAATGTTGGAAAATTTGAATATTAACATTGGTTAATCGATTAACCATTTGGTTAACCGATTAACACTGTATCAGCAACAGAAAATAGCAGTCCAAAAGCACTTTTCAGCAACTTATCCAATGTGCAATCATTCCAATGATCATACAATCAATTAAGCACGAAATTAAACCAGAAAATAATGATCCAATTGACATATAAACACATTTAAACAGCAAGATCACAATTCATATGAATCAAATCAACCAAAAGTCAATCAAAAATGAAGATCCACATCGAATATACAAAATAAGCTTAAGATTAACAATGGATCAAGAATTCCAACCTACGAAGCGGAGAATTGCTTCGGTTAATGTTGATTCACTCCGATTAAGTAGATCCGAGCAAGAAATCCGGAATACCTTCAAGATCCAATTGAGTTCTTGTAGTAGAAATGAAGATCCACCAAAATTAAGCAAGAATACGCCAAATAAGCTCTTCTAGATCCACTTCAAAATTCAGATCCAAATTCACACGAAAATTGAATGGAGAATTTGAGATGATAAGGATGATGGATGAAGGTTTGAGCTCTAGAACTCAATGATTCTAATGGAGAATTAATGAATTCAAGCAAAGAGAGCTTTGGTGAAGTTTTGGGAATGGAGAAGTTGAGAGAGAATTGAGAGAATGAGAGTGAATTCTGAAATGAGAATGAAATTATGAGGATCCCCTTAGTGAGGTTTGGAGTAAATCAATTAACTATCCCTTAGGTTTGGATCCAAATGAGGCTTGGAGTGTGGTTTGTGAAAGTTGGTTTGGGATTAGGAATGTGAATTTAGAGGGAATTTGAAATTAACCACAATTCAAAGTGGTTCTAGATCCTTCCTAAGGTGTAAAATCAATTTCACATGTGATTAAAATGGACCCCAAAGTGGCCTCACTTGAAAATTCACGTACAAAGCTGAAATTTGCACTGGATAATCGGTTAACCATCGGGGTTAATCGATTAACACCTTCAAAAATTCATATTTGACCTGGTTAATCGGTTAACCATTTGGTTAATCGATTAACACCTTCAAAATTTTGAATTTGGCGCCTTTTGGAGGGAAAAGTGCACATTTGTCTGTTTTCAACCATTCTGAACTCTGTCCAGCCTCTGAAACGTGGTTTTGGATATCAAACTTGTGAGAATGCTTGAGATGGCTTGGGTGCTGCCTCCCGAGCTGAAAATAACCCTACAAAACAAAATAAAATTGACCGCTCGATCGCCGGGCAAAATAAATGTTAGATCCCCTAATGTTATATGTTTAGTCTCTTGCACTAAAGGAGCCCTGAGCCACAAAAACGCCTTGATCTCATGCCTCAAGAACAAATGCTATGATATGCAGAAATGCAGAGAAACAAAAGCCAGTTAAGGTTAAAACGGAAGGGCAAATTTTGGGGTGCAACACACGTTCTCTTTAAGAACCAAGGGAAACAAAGAATTATCCCATTTCATGGACCAGAACCAAAAGAATGACTTGAATTTATCTTCGTCACTTGCACAATTAAAGAAAATTTTGACCGATGATGGACTTAGTACACAAACCACGAAAATGCAACTTGTAATATCACTTGTCGCGAAAACCACAACTAGTCCTCAAATAAACATGCCCAACACCAATGGAATGGGTACTTTGGTCCTCCTTAAGTATACACTGAATCCTCTGGGAAAATTTGAGGACAAAATGACCTTGTATTGATTAAAGGACCATAAAAATGAGAGTATATCATTTCTTTTATATCCACATGAATTTAATATAACTTGCAAAGGGATATAATCCTGATGAGCATACACATAGAGCCTTTATGACCTTCAAATATTTGGTGACAAACCTAACATCACAAGTGAAAACAAACATATAAAACCTAGTAAATTGGTTAGCTATGCATGGATGATTGTCTTAAGATGATGTGTAAAGGATCAAAGAATCTAAGGGTAAAATTTGGGGTATAACACACCCCTTTTTCCAATTCTCATTTTATTTTATTATATTTTCTTCTCTTTTCATTTTTAATTTTATTTTTGATATTCCTTTTATTTTAAAATTACCAAAAAATAATTTTCAGTTGCTTTACATTTACTATTTTATTTGAATTTATTTGTGGTGGTGGTTTCCATATTTGCCCTTAGATTAGGGTTTTGAACTTTGATGCCTTAAACACTTTTGTTAGAGCTAATTTTTTGCTATGTTTTGACATACAATGAGAACATGTTTGGATGCTTTTGTTGATATTTGATAATGTGTTTTGGTATGCTTTTCACTTGATAATTTATGACCCTCGATTTATGTTCAACTTGTAGAATACCGTAGCTTGTGGGTTGCTTTTGTGTAAGTTCTTGAGCCTAGATTTTAGCTACCTTTTGCACACACTCATTTGAGTATTTTTACATGAGTTTGAGTCTTTTATTGGAATTTATTTGATCATTTTCCTATTTTTGGATGCTATATCAAGTTGATGATGTTTTGACTATGCTTCCTCGTTATTCTTGACTTAGTTCTTTGCTCATGTTTTGAGGGTGATTTCCATTGATTTCCTTTGATGTCTTGATGATTGAGTACACTTTTAAATGTTTGGGTTTACTTCTGACCTCATTTTTCTTCCAACTTAATTGACTCACATTGCTTTGGTTTGTTCACTCTTGTATGAGGGGTGATTCCCTAAAGTATAGGTGTTAGTACCTTGACTATTTTGACTTTGCCTAGTTGTTTGAGTTGTGTTGTGTGACTTCTTTGAACTTGTTTATATAATTTGAATGTGTATACCTCTTCATTGGTATGTCTCTTATTGTCTATGATTCAAATTTGAAGCATATCATATTGCATGTTTGCTTGCTTCATTCCTAATTGGTTTGACTATGTCTTTTTTTTTTGGGTAGTCTGAATTGATTTCTTGATGATTTGCTCCTTTCATTCCTACTCATTCCTCTTTCATATTTCATATATCGTCTCCCCCCTTGGTGGGTACTATGTTCCCTCTCCCCATTGAAATTTAATAACTTGTGTTTGCTTTATTTTTTAGAAAGATAAAATGAACTTAGGAATAGAACACATTTTCAATAAAAAGACAAATAAGGCTTGATCCAATGTCAAGTCATTTTCAAACTTACTTAACTTGGTTTGTATCTTAGGGTTCCACCCCTTCTCATATCACATTTCTTGGTTTTGACCTATCCTAACCTTGTATGAATTCCACCTTTGTAAGTCGATTGCCTCGTGCATCGCCATCAACCTACCTTGATCTATTCACCACCCTTTCTTTTCAACACTTTTCAACATATTCCTGGTCTTTCCCAAGGCCAGCAAATCATTTTTATGGGCCACTTTGCGATTAAAAAGATTAATGAATGAAGAAGTGTTTTTGTTAAAACTCTTGTCCTTTTTGTTCATTTGCTTTTTCATCATTTTCACTTTTTGTTAAAAGGAAAAATAGGAATCTTTTTTGAAAATACTTAAAATTGAGCCCATCATCTGCATGTTGTTATGTGTGTATCTGATCATGCTAAACCAACTAAAACCATGCAGAAAGCCTCCATCACTTGCAAAATCCAATGATCATTTGGTCCCTTTTGGTAGTGGTTCATTTATTTTCCAAGCTGAAGAAGAGTTTGACAAAGAATTCGAGGTTCCCGGAGAGTTAACTAGAATGGCTGAACATGAAGAAGCCTAACTTCATCCATATAAAGAGCAGATTGAAGTTGTCAACTTGGGTTCTGAAGAGAGGAAGAAAGAAGTAAATATTGGGGTATCACTCAAAACAGAGGCCAAAGATAGGTTGGTATTACTTCTCAAAGAGTATGCTGATGTTTTCGCTTGGTCATACCAGGATATGCCAGGGCTAGATACTGATATCATGGTCCATAAGTTCCCTCTGAAACTAGAATGTCCTCCTGTTAAGAAAAAACTCCGACGATCAAGACTAGACATGGCTCTAAAGATCAGAGATGAAGTAAATAAGCAAATCGACACAGGATTTTTAGTAGTTTCAAAGTAGCCTGAGTGGGTAGCCAACATCATGCCAGTACCAAAGAAAGATGAAAAGGTCAGGATGTGTGTGGATTATCGGGATCTCAATAAAGCCAGTCCAAAAGATGATTTTCCATTACCTCAAATCAACACATTGGTTGATAACACAACTAGCTTTGTAGTATTTTCCTTTATGGACGGATTCTCGGGTTATAATCAAATCAGGATGGACCTAGATGATATGGAGAAAACAACTTTCATAACACCATGAGGCACTTATTGTTATAAGGTCATGCCTTTCGGGTTGAAGAATGCAGGAGCCACTTATTAGCGAGCCATGGTTCCACTCTTCCATGATATGATGCATCAAGAGATCGAGGTGTATGTAAATGACCTGATTGCTAAATCTCAAAGTGAAAAAGATCACCTTGGGCACCTGTTAAAGTTGTTTGAAAGACTCTTGAAATATCAGTTGAGGCTGAATCCAGCTAAATGCACATTTGAAGTTCGATTTGGAAAATTACTTGGGTTCATTGTTAGTCAACAAGGAATAGGTGGATCCCGACAAAGTCAGGGCTATTCAAGAGATGCCAGCTCTTCAAACAGAGAAACAAATCAGAGGTTTCCTCGGACGTTTGAACTACATCTCTAGATTCATCTCAAATTTGACTCCTATATGCGCACCAATCTTCAATTTATTACAGAAGAATCAAGCAATAACATGGAATGATGACTGCCAGTTGGCATTTGAAAGATTACGAGCTATCTTCAAGAACCTCCGGTGTTGATCCCTCCAGTACCTGGAAAACCGCTCTTCATGTATATGATGGTATTGGAAGATTCAATGAGCTGTGTACTGGGAGAAACAGATGAGTCAGGAAAGAAGGAATATGCAATCTACTATCTAAGCAAAAAGTTCACCGATTGTGAGAGTCGTTACTCTCCCTTGGAAAAAGCTTGATGTGCTTTGGTTTGGGCGGCCAAACGTCTCTGACAATACATGATCTGCCACACTATGTTGTTTATATCAAAGATGGACCCGATAAAGTATATCTTTGAAAAGCCTGCTCAACCTAAAAGACTCGCCAGATGGCATATGCTCTTGTCAGAGTATGATATTCAGTACGTCGCCCAAAAATCCATTAAAGGAAGCGTCTTGTCAGACCACTTTGCTGAGCATCCTGTAGATGATTACCAACCGCTCAAATTTGATTTCCTTGATGAGGATGTGATGTATGTTCAAAGAATGAAACCGGAACCTAGTCCTGAACCCAGATCCCGTTGGAAGATGATGTTTGACGAGGTGCCCAACAAAAAGGGACATGATGTTGGGGATGTTTTAGAAAATCCAACTAGAAGATATACCGCTGTTACTGCCAGACTGTGCTTCTCATGTAAAAAATATAGCTGAATATGAAGCCTGTATCCTGGGACTCGAAGCTTCCATCGATCTTCGCATCAAGATTTTAGAGGTGACCAGCGACTCCGCTTTAGTAATTTACCAACTCAAAGGCGAATGGGAAACTCGAGATGAGAAGCTGATTCCCTACAAAGACTACTTTTTGGAAATGATCGATTACTTTGACAAGATCACTTTCAAGCATGTCCCGAGGGCTGAGAATCATATTACAGATGCTTTAGCCATGCTAGCATCAATGTGGAAGGTCCAGTTTGTCAACGAGGCTCCTTTCACCTGCATTGAAAGAAAGACCGCGCCAGCATACGTCATGATGGCAGAGGAGGAATATGACGGAAAACCTTGGTTCCATGACATCAAGAACTTTCTTCAGAATCAAGAGTATTCGGCTGATGCCTCTAAAGTTGACAAGAGGGCTATACAAAGATTTTCATCTAAGTTCTTCATCAACAACGACGTTTTGTACCAAAGAAATCATGATATGGTCCTGCTCCGATGTGTTGACGAGAAAGAGGCAGACCTGTTGATGACAGATGTGCGTGAAGGTACCTTTGGCACTCATGTGAGCGGCCATGCCATGGTAAAGAAAATCTTTAGGGCTAGTTATTACTGGTTAACCCTGGAAAATAGATTGCATCCTTTTCGCTCAGAGATGCCACAAATGCCAGATCTACATTGACAAGGTGCATGTTCCTCCATATCCTCTTAATGTATTGACATCGCCTTGGCCATTCGCAATGTGAGGCATAGATATGATTAGGGAAATTGAGCCTAAAGCATCCAACGGTTACCATTTCATCCTCGTCGCTATCGACTACTTCACCAAATGGGTAGAAGTTGCATCCTACGCAAATGTAACCAAATAAGTGGTCTCCTGTTTTATCAAGAAAGAGATCATCTTCCGATACTGTGTCCCTGATCAAATTATCACTGACAATGGGTAAAATTTGAATAACAAAATGATGAAAGAGCTTTGTGATAGTTTTAAGATCAAACATCACAACTCTTCATCGTATAGACCAAAGATGAACGGTGTTGTTAAAGTTGCAAACAAAAATATCAAGAAGATAGTGCAAAAGATGGTTGTAACCTACAAAGACTGGCATGAAATGTTACCATTTGCCTTGCACGAATACAGAACATTCATGCGCACTTTAACTGGGGCAAACCCTTTTCCCCTTGTCTATAGGATGGACGCGGTATTACCCATCGAAGTTAAGATACCTTCGTTAAGGGTCTTAATAGAAGCAGAGCTTGAAGAAGCTGAATGGATAAAGGAAAGATTCAACTTGCAAAACCTCATCAATGAAAATAGGATGATTTTGATGTGTCACAGTCAGATATACCAACAAAGGATGAAGGGAATTTTTGATAAAAGGGTCCACCTCAAAGAATACAAGGAAGGAGAACTCGTGCTCAAAAAATCCTGCCAATTCAGAAGGATATGCGTGGAAAATGGATGCCCAACCACGATGGCCCCTTTTTCGTGAAAAATGTTTTCTCTAGAGACTCTCTAATTCTTAAGACGATGGACGGCAAACAACTTAAGTACCCCTTCAACTCAGATGATTTAAGGAAATAATATGCCCAAAAGGGAAATTCAGGAAAAAGTTAGGGGTAAGCCCGTAAAAGATAATCAAGAAGATCATTATCCGCCATTCTAGTTAGAAGCATCGAATCATATGGACTACTAGTTAGTAGGCCTGGATCATTGTTGGATTTTGTAACCCATCTTTTTTTGTTTTGCCATTTTTCCAATCGTAATCATTCCCGAGACTTTGCCATTTGTAAGGTTCTCGCCTATTAATGAAATCAGTATTCAGACCAATCATTGTTATGATCTATATTTTTCTTGTTATGCATATTTCACTTATTCGTTAATAATGAGTTTTGAAAGCAAAGTGTTTTTTGAAAAAACAAAACTGTTTTGAAAAACTAATCTCACAAAAAAGTCGTAACTTTAAAGGTGTGACACGACGATATTAGACTTTTCTCGTGATAGTAGAGCAATAGAAAGCATAACACAATCTTCAGATAAGGTTGCACTCAAGGACCGCCATGCTACAGAAGTCGTGACTTCTCCTCTGCAATATCGCCAAAGCAATGATCAAATCTCTTCTATAAAGATACTCCGCTCTCCCAATGAAAGATCCTATTCTGAGTAATAACATTGGGACTCGGTATGATTAGTCTTCGCTCCAGTGAAGTTAGATTTTCATGTTTCCTTTATTTTCCTTCTCCCCCGTGATTCGGTCTGCATTTACATTCGCATCATACCATTAGCATACGCATCTATTTGCATGCTTTTGTTCTGGTTGTAGCCTTTGAGATCCTTTGGTCATTACCAATACTTCTGCTCTAAACCTGTTGTCACGGGCTTGCTTTGTGGTTTGTTACCCCAACTTGGTCAAGTTATCTGGATTAAGTATTATTGTGATAAATGCTTATATCCCCAAGAAGCTAGTTGTAACTAGCAATATCTGATACTGCTTAATGGTGTCTACCAAGATGTTAGTTGTTACTAATACTTATCTTTGAGATTCGGTGTTTATCTAAATCTTTGCCCAGCCGACGTTCCGTTAGTTAACTGACTCTGCTGAGACATAATGGTTACTATGTTTTCAAAATCCAATTGTTATTTTTGAAGTCCAATAGTTACTGGCATCGCTTGAAATCCAATTGTTATTGGTACTTTGATTTGTTTTTCACCAATCTTTCCCAGAAAGTCCAGTAGTTACTGGCATCATTTGAAATCTAATTGTTATTAGTATGTGGTTCGGTTGTTACCGACTTCCCAGTATAAGTTCAGTAGTCACTGGCATCGCTTGAAATCCAATTGTTATTGGTACTTTAATTTAGTGGTCACCAATCTTTCCCAGCAAATCCAGTTGTTATTGGGACTTCTTAATAAATCCAATTGTTATTGGTATGGAGCATGGTTGTTACTCGTTTTCTTGTATAAGTCCAGTAGTCATTGGCATTACTTTAAATCCAATTTTTATTGGTATAGAACATGGTCATTACCCGTTTCCCCAGTGTAAGTCTAGTAGTTACTGGTGTTTCTTGAAATCCATTTGTTATTGTTATGAAATGTGGTCGTTACCCGTTCTCCCCAGTTAAGCCCAATAGTTTCTGGCATCATTCGAAATCCAATTGTTATTGGTACCTTGACATTGGTCGTTACCTGTCTCCCTATTGAATTCCAGTAGCTACTGGTATTGTTTGAAAATCCAATTGTTATTGGTATGGAGCGTGGTCGTTACCCGTTTTTCCAGTGTAAGTCCAGTAGTTACTAGCATTGTTTGAAAATCCAATTGTTATTGGTATGATACCGATTTACTTTTCTAAATTTTAGTCGTTACTAGCATCAACTCAGGATGTTTGGTTGTTACCAGTATCCCTAGTAAAGCCTAGGATGGTTGGTTGTTACCAACATCCCCAACATGTCTGTGTTCTTCAGCAAAATCCCGAAGACCTGGTAATTACTAGCGTCCCCGGCAAGTCTGGTCTTTGTTTCTAGTCCTTTCCTGAAGATCTCGTTCGAACTCTTCGTCACAAGGAAATTTCCCTTTGGGTTTGTTCCCTAATAAGGACCGTGTCTCTGATCTTTCGATCCCTAGTTAGAGTCCGAGTCTGTTGACTTTTGTTCCTCTGCGTGGCTTCTTATCCATATCACCCTCGATGCATTTCCCTAGTGGAGATTTGCATTTCCCCAATGGAGATTGGCGTTTTCCCCAGTGAAGATTTATCTTCCCTGACGGATTTTGTGTCCCTTGTGTGAAGGATTCCCGTAAAGTATCACCTTTAAGTCATCTCTGAACTACTGGTTGTTTTGCTTGGGGTCCCTTCCCAATATGTCGGGTCCCTAGTGAGTTGTTACTCGTTGCTTTGCTTTTCTTTTCATTTGCTCATGTGTCAACATTATCTTATCATTCAAGCATCATGAAGCATCATTTTAGAATTCATTGCATGTTAGCATTTGTCCTTTTGCATACCATCGAATCTAAGGGACAAAATTGTTTGTTTACTATATTTAAATACCTTTCACCATGATTCTATGGAGATTGTCATCTCATTGCCATCTGGTGAATATATTTAAATAGGGGAAACTGTTATACCTCAAATTTTGACCCCTAGATTACATCATCATTCTAGGAGCATCAGCATTGATCATCTAACCATAACCTACTTTAAGTTTGATATTTATCAAGATACAGATGAATTAGGGTTTCACACAGTCAAAAATCAGGGTTTCAAGGGATTGATCAGTCAAAGTATTGGATTGATCCTCCATATATCAAGTCTTCATGTCATCAAGGATATCACATTGGATCAAGAATGAATCCAATTTGAGGTTATCACCCAAGAAAGAAGAATAGTGCAGTACAATAACCCTAATTAGGGTTTTTGATTGGGAAATTCAACTCTAGTTTGACTTTTGATCTAAAGGGTGTTCCAAATCTTGAATCATGGTCCATGAGGCTCATATGACCCAAGGAAGTCTACCCAAGAAGTTTCAAGGCCTCGGAGAACCCAGGACACCAATAGTCGATTCAGAGGTTTCCGATCGCTCGGTTCGTTTGACTAAAAAGTCAACCCATTGACCAACAGGGTTTTAACCCAAAATTGAAGCCAAATATGTTCCCAACATCATTTAATATATAATCATGAAGTTTGGTGAACAATTGATCAAGAATTGAGAAGTAATCGAAAAGTCGGGAAATTAGGGTTTTGAAAAGGGTCAGGCCATAACTCCTTAACCACACAACCAAATGGAGTGGTTCAAAGATTGTTGGAAAGGTCCCAATGATTTATTAAAAAGTGATATAGGCACTCTAAGCATAAAATGATGGATTTTGAGTTATGACCAAAAACAAGGCAAGAGGGGCAAAATACACTTAGAAATTTCAAGATTTCTTGACTTGTAAATCAAGTTTTCAGCATTTTGACAAGGGTTTTTGACCTAGTTTCAAGTGGAATGGGTGCAAACCTCAAACATAAATGTTATAGTACCTAATGGGGTCTTTCTAAAAAGTACAATTGGGTTACATAACTCTTCATGGTTAGAGAGAACCAAGGTCCACAAGTTGGCAAAAACTCAATATTGCAAAACCAAATCAGCATGGATGACTTGATTCCAAAGCTTCCCAAATCAATTCTAATCAAGGATTAAGCCTCATTTCTGATGTTTAAATTGTTAATGAACATGTTTATCTTTATATCCCACGAGCTTGGCACAAGAAATGAAGAAATTCATTATTTAATGCAAGTTGCAAAAGTGAATAGTGAAGAAAGAGAAAAATGGTGGCTACCATCATCAAACCACCAACTTGGCTGCAACCAGTCACCTCTTATCCCCTAAAGCATGATGAAAATGACCTATAGGGTATAGAGAAGCTCTTGTTACGGTGGCTCAAGAAACTTGTCTATAAATTGAACCTCATTCTCACATCAAGAACACATCAGTTGCATGCTAAGAACCAGCTGAAACTCCTTCTCCCACTCAATCTCAAGTTCTTACAAAGTTTCACCAAGTTTCCAAACACCTTCAAAATATGCCTTGCATTTTCCTTTCCAAAACATTTTCCAAACATCCTCAAACTCAAACCATGATTCAAACACTTCACAAATGATGTGTTAGAGTTGTCCAAACCCTCACCTTGGCCAGAAACTCATCCAATCAAAAAGTCAATGGTTGAAACCCCTTTTTTTTTACTTTTCTGCATTTTAAAGGGCAGTCACTGATCTATTGCATTTCCTTGAGCTCTAAGACCTCTAACACTCCATAAACCACATATATAAGTTGTCTATAATCAATCCACACTTCTGTAACAAGAATTAAGGGAGTTGGCTTTGGAAATCTTTGGATTTTGAAGGTTTTTCTTCACATACAAGGCATTCTGCCCACCAACTTGCTTGGAGTTTATTTGGAGTATCTTCTCATCATCCTTTGAGCATATTTAGACCTTGGAGGAGCTCCCAAAGTCTCTAGTTTTCTTATCGCTCAAGCTTGCTTCAAGAGGTAAGCCTAAAACTCAAAATGTGAACTTTTCACTTGCATTTCACATGCTACCAGGACTTCTAGATATGATTTTGTGTTGTAAATTATTTGAACATGTTTTATGTATGTTATGTGTCATTTATGAGCCATTTCTTATAGTAAAACATGTATTTTTTGAACTGTCAAACTCAGGTCACAAACTAGGCCCAACCTAGTCATTTTTGCATGATGTATCCAATCTGCCAAACCATATGTGCATTTTTTGATTTCTTTTGTGAAAACCACTATATAGGATGTATATGTGATTTTTGTATACTTTTTTTACAAAACACACCACTGCACAATGATGTTCACATGTTCTTGCTTTTGGTTGTCACCAAACTTGCCCAAACCTTGATACTATCGGGTTTTCTTGTGGGTTCATGGTATGGAAAAAAAATTGTACCGTTGAATTACTTGTTCAAAAATACACAATTTTCACTTTTGTTTCACCTAATTTGGTTAAGATTTGACCGAGTTCCAACCCTTCATGCAAATGGCCTTAGGTTGTTACCTTGCCTTGCCCTAGTTTTGCCCCCCATTGGTGCACCAACTTTCAATGATCATAACTTGATAGTTTTTTGTGATATTGATGCCATTATTTTTTCAAACTACTCCTTAACATGTCTATTTTCATTGAGTGAAGAAATAATTCAAGGATTGTTATCCTAGAAATACTTTGGTCCACTTGAAAAACTTGTGTTTTTAGGGTTTTTTACCTTGGTGTTCTTGAACTTTTTCAACTTGTAACTTGATTTTTTTTTGGGAGATTGATCTTGTATGATTCATATATGTTTATTAACATGTTTAAATTTCATTGCCTTGCTATGTTCATACTTGCTTTTGTGAATGCATATATGTGACAATAGCCTATTGAACTTCATCTGTGAACTTTGACATGATTCTTGATGTTGTAACCTCTTGAATATGCCCATTACACCTCATTTTACTTACTTATGTGTCTTGTTAGAACCATAACATGTTTAGGGTTTGTTCTTGCCTTTGTGAATGCTTGAATATGTATGGTATACTTTGAATTTTATCTGTGAACTTTGACATGATTCTTGAGGTTGTGACCTCTTAAATATGTTTTTCATGCCTTATTCTACTTGTCTATGTGTCTTGTTAGAACCATAACATGTTAAGGTTTGATTCTTGACTTGGTTGTTACCGTGAAACTTGTTTTCTTCTCCCCATGAAATCATGAATTCATACTTGAACTGTTGTAACATTTCTTGTATTCTTTGCTGTTTGATTGTCATCAATACATGTTTAGTTGGTCTTATGTTGTTACATTTAACCTCATTTGATCCTTGTAACATGCTTGCTTCAATTTGTCACTTGTTTGCGTTAATCTTGTTTGAAAGTTATAGATGAACTTGTTGTTATTGCACATGTTCTTTGCTTACATTGATGGTTGTTACCTCTTTGCTTTTTTTTATCTTTGTTAAGATGTTAAATGTTGATCTTGATTATTATTACATGTTCTTGCTTTACTTCTTCAACTTTGTCAAATTTATTCCTCAGTGATGGAACTTTCTAGTTCACATCAATTTTTCTGTGTCCTTGTGTCCAAAGAAAAGTCTCTCTGTTGACCCTTAGGTCATAGATATCTCATTACCCTCCCTCTAACTTTGTTAAGTCATTTTGAACCCTAACTTAGTTAATTTAGAACCTACTAGCCATTATACTTTTCTTAAGTCTAATAGACCCACCATTACTAGGAGTGTTCTTCAACTAGAACCCTAGTATAGAGTTTGTCAACTCTATGTAAGAATCATGGTGATGATTACTTACTTCCCCACTTGGCTTTTGTTAAAGTCAATCTTGAGTGTATAACTTAGAATATAGAGTTTTGTTAAACTCTATACAAGAATTATTATGTTTGTTCCCCTTTGAACCTTGATCATAATCAAGTGTTTAGTTATCCCTAGTGAGGTGAACTACGATTGCTGTGATTCTATCCTAGTTAGGATACATAGGCAGAAGATGCGATATCTTTGCGAACAAACTTAGAAACATCAACCCTAGGTCCTTACCTCCAAACCCAAACTCTAATCTCAATCCACAGCATAACCATATCTAGTTTATCATACACACACACAAAAGGTTCCTGTAGAGTACTACAGATGTTTAGGATGTGAAATACCTACCCTAGGCATAACCAACCCCCGATCGCCGAATCTCTTAGCGTTGGTTTTACATTGCTCAAAAGATATTTATTTCTTTAACCTTTCCTTTGGATAAATCAAAGTTCGATTGTGAATTTAATGAATTAAGATTCAATTTAATCAATAGCTTGACATCACGATTCTCACCGCAACAATATGACATGTTCATGATCAATGTACAACAAAGTAATACATATTTCACAAAGTTCAAGTTCTTATGAACTTACCTCTTGAAGCTCTACTTGCTACCCTTTAAGATGCTTACGACAGAAGAAAATCAATGCCTTGGTCACTTCTGATAGATCCCTTGGAAGCTTTTAGGATGACCAAAATCTAAAGAAACCCTCTGAAACAAAATCTAGTTCTTTCTTGCAAAATTGGCAAAATTGACCAAAATGTCAACTCCAAAAAATGATGTTACATTTGAGAAACTATGCTTGGAACACCTTAAGGATTTATATTAGAGTGTGTTTGCGGTGTTTTTTTGTTTTGAAAGGGACTGAATTAAGACATGGCTTGAAAAATACATAAAATTCAAAATATGAGGTTTTGATGGTTGACTTTATGATTTTGGTGATTTGAGATGAAGATGAGGGTTTGGACACCTTTAATGGATGATTTGTGATGTGTTTAGACCACTAGTTTGAGTCAAGAAGCTCTAGTTTAGAACAATTTTTACTCACTTTTGAAAAACTTAGAAACTTGGAGCAAAAGCAATAGAGAAGGGAAAAAAAGTACTGTGTTGTTTTGGTGTGTCTTGAAACATCAGAAGTGAGCTCTATTTATAGGTAAATAAGTTTGTCTTGGATGAATAGTAATGGCTTGGTGGGTAAGAGCTCATTCAATGTTTTTGGCAAGATGTCATTACTTCCATGCCAAGGTACAATAGCTCTTCCAAGTAGCATAGACAACTTTTGACCAATTCCACATTCCTCAGATGTTTTAATTGTTATTTATGTATGAATCTTGAATGAAAAAAGTACCTTTGTTGAATATGCACTATTGTAAATAAATGCCTTTGAATTCAAGGCATATGTGACAAAGCTTCATCATTCCAATTTGAGATTTTCCTTGATTCTATGACTCAATTCTGCAGGTTTGTCATGATCCCTTCTGTTATGCATTGAATGTGAGTGGCATTGATCATTACACTTGAAAAGAAAATCGTGTATGGCAAGTAAATGACCAAACTGATTTTGCAAAACAGTTTACAGCAAGGGGCGCTCATTGATAATTGGATGGAGCTTGTGCAAGCTGATAACCAGGAGGAGGTTGATAGACCAGAGGTTGATAAATAGGAGCCGGTTGCACAGGCTGATATGCAGGCACTTGTTGATTGAAAGCAGGCATAATAGCAGCTACATATGATTGTTGAGCAAACTGAACCGGGTAACCTTGTTGTTGAACATAGTTTTGTTGATGTTGCCAAGGTTGATTTCTTCTTCTGCTTGCAGTTACCACATTAGTTTCACCCTCTTTCTTCTCGTGAGAGGTAAATGAAGGCTTCTTAGTATGGTCTTTATTGGAACTTGAACTACCAGCAGTCACACTACCAACCATTCTTTCATAAAATTCAGGACGAACACTATCAACAAATCAATCAGCTAATTCTTTTTCAGTCAAAGGAGGTTCTACTTGCAAAGCGATCTCTCTCCATCTCTGAGCATACTCTTAGAATGATTCAGAACTATTCTGGGACATACTCGGCAGTTGTATTCGATCAGGTGCCAAGTCCATATTGAAGGTGAGATAATACTTAGAAGGGGGGTTGAATAAGTATCAAAGATTAAAACTTAGAAATAAAAACACAATTATTTTTATCCTGGTTCGTTGAACTCAACTACTCCAGTCCACCCTTCCTAGAGTGATTTGCCTTTCTCAACAAGGACTTAATCCACTATTTAATCAAACAGATTACAATAGTAACACCTAAGAGCAACTGTTCTTAGTCTTCTCAAGAGCTACTGATTCCAACTGAATCCTCTTAAGGAAAACCTTTACTATCAATGTAAATCAAATACAAGAGTATTGATGCTTCTAAAAAGCTTTTATCACAATAGTGATATTTCTCTTAAGTTTAAGTACAAATAATTCTAAGAAGAATATGAAAGAATGGGAGCTTTGAATGTTATGATTTCTTTTCAGCAAAATGTCTAACTGAAGAATTTGGTGGAGTCTTCCTTTTATAGGCATCTGATCCAAGGAGAGCTGAGCGTTGAGAAGAGTGTCCCAAAAAGGTTTGAGCCTTTTTGTCTTTACATCAAGTGACCTTTCCTAGAAGTAGAAGGCACATAAAAATCCTTTTTGTCTGTGTTCTTGTGTCTAGCACAAATGAGGAAAGAGACGTTTGATTTACTCCAACGGATATAATCTTTGAATATTTCTTCTTCAGTTTTTCAGCAAGTTCATCAGAATCTGATTGAGTCAGAGTCTTCTAATGATGTTCAGAACTTTGCAGTATCAGAGTCTTCTGCAGCATGTGTGCTTTCAGCGTGTTAATCATCAGAGCATATTTGACACAGAACTTCAATACTGGCAGCTTTAGTACTTTCAGAATCTTCTGTAGAAACTATGCTTTGAAAAACTCTTCATACAATATTCTTTTTTGCTTCAGATGCTTCTGCTTGCTTCAGATTCTTCTGGAGCTTCTGCTTCAGAATCTTCTGGAGCTTCTTGCTTCAGATCCTTCTGGAGACTACGCTCAGGATCTTCTGTAAGCAGCAATCAGAATCTTCTAATGAATGCATCTGGCGCTTCAGAGTCTAGATAACTTCTTGTATACAATTCAGATTTGCTTCTGGAGTGTTAATTTCATTACAATCTGCAGTAAAACTCTCGAGCAAATTTTAGAGTATATAATTCTTAAATACAAAATTTCCTAATAGTTATCATCAAAACAAAGAGATATTATTAAGAACCAATCTGTGTTCTAACAATCTCCCCCTTTTTGATGATGACAAAAAGCATCAGAAATTTTGTTTAATTGAACATATTAGAATTATAACTCCCCCTGAGATGATGAATCTCCCCCTGAGTTAGATACAAGTAAGGAATAGAAACTTCCCTTTTGTCTTGAGTAATCTTCAGAGTTAGATCTTGTTTGTTCTTATAACATTTGAAGATCAGAATGTCTTGCAGATTTAAGATTCAGAGTTTGATAATAGACAAATGATCTGAGAGACTCAGAGTTTCTTTTATAGAGTGTACTTATCAAATGTTCTGAAATAGTCAGATTAAATGTTAGATAGAATAGATATGTATGAAGTTTCATTCTGGTGAAGTTATATTAAACAGTTCAGATCTATATTTTCTCCCCCTTTTTTGTCATAAGCAAAAAGTAAAAACTTTAAAAGGACAGATAAAAGGAAATAGTAATCCAGATAATATAAAGGAGAAAACTTTGATTCATTCATAAGATCAGATCAAGAGTACATAGGCAAACATCAGAAGATATAGCAAATAAAGTACAAATGCAAACAACAGATGCAAAAACATTAGAATGAAAAAAAATCTAAGAGTGTTTGGACAAAAGCATCTTCAATAGATCTGTAATCTCAGAGGACGATTGCTCTTGCTTGGACATCCACTTAGCCATAGTTTCATTCTTTTCATCTTGCTTTGACATCCATTCTGTCATATCCTCAGACTTCTTATCCTGTTTAGCCATCCAGGATTTGATCTCTGACTGTCCAGCTTCCAGAGCAGCAATCTTATCTTCAAAATCTAGATGTTCTTTCTTTATCTCAGATGAAGAAGTATGATTAGGTTCTGTAGCCTGAACAAAGTCAATTTCCATTGGTTCTGTAGAGTCTGGAGCATTGGAAGTAGAAGGAGGGTCTACCAGAGTCATAGCCAATTGATTCTCTTCAGATGCATTTTCAGTAGATTCTGTTGATGGTGGAGGAGCATCTAAAAGAAGCAGAGGTTCAGATTTGTTGACAGTCCAGAATAGAGTCCTTGCAGCCTCAGCAAATCTGAGCTTTGCATCATCAGAACAGACGTTCTTCAGATTTGAAGCTACAGAGTTGAATCTGTTGATGAATCCATTCCAGATGATGTCTGATTCTTTGGCATCCATTGTTGTTGAGCATTTCTTCTGAACAGTACCTAAATACATATGTATTTCTTGCAAAAATGTTTGAAATAAATGATCAACATTAAGTCTGGGATTTGGACGTAACAAAGTTTCCAGAGTTACAGGTTTAGGTTGGGGAGTTGGTGGAAAAAGTGATTTTGGGATGGAAATCAGAGGAGGAGGATAGTATGGAATGAAGGGTATCTCAGGTTTTTGAGGTTGGGATCTGTTTAAAGCATTTAACAGGTGAGGTTTTGTTGTGGTGTGATTGGTAACAACATCCAAAGGTGTATCTGAGTAGGCTGTGAAGGCAGATTTGGGTGGTTCATCAGATGTAGCAGTGTTATCAGATGCAATTGGCAAAGCTGAAGCAACAGCTTTAGCAGATTTTTCAGAACATGTAATGGTTGCTAAAGATCCTACATCTGACATAGATTTTATGTAATCAAGAATCACACATGGAAGGGTCATTGTGGGTTTTGGTTTCAGAGGGTTGATGGGATCAGAGGGTTCAACTCTGTCATAAAAGTCTTTCAGTTTGAAACCATAAGACAGATTATGAAATAGAGATGATACTTGGGCACAAGATATAGAAGATCTTGGGTTTGGATTGGGAATTAAAATCTCAGATGATGGTGTAGGTGTAGGTGTGGGAATAGGATCTGGAATGGAAGCTTTTGAGGGTATGGTAGGTTCAGGTTGGTTTACCTCAGAGTATTTTTCAGATGGAGAGATAAGAAAATCTGGATGGGTTTCTGATTCTGAGGAGTTAGAGGATGTGGTTGGTGTACAAGAGGTAGAAGATACTTGAAACACCATTTTTAAGGGTGTGACATCAAGAACTTCTGTCTCAGGGATGTGAGGTTCAGAAGTATTGGTTTGTTCTGAAGGAATTTCAGATGGTTTGGATGGTTGTTCTGAGATGGGTGAATCAGATGGAATGGTGATTGGTTCTGATGAGATGGGAGCAGAAGTTACTTTTGTAGTTTCAGAAGTAACATGTGCAATGGATTCAGATGATTTTGATGGTGGTTGATTTTCAGAAGGTTTTTTTGGTTGAGATTCTAGTTGTTTTGCTGGTTGTTCAGATGATTGTTGTTGTACAGATTGTTGTGGTTGTTGTTCTGAAGATTGTGTTTGTGGAACAAACTGTTTGATATGGATTTTTGGTTGAGATGGTTTTGGAACAGAAACTGTTGGTGTTGGAATAGGTGTTTGTTTTTGTGGTGATTTAGAACTGGGAGCAGTAACAGAAGTGTTTTGTGTTGAAGGTGGTTTTGGTACAGACTTAATATTTGAATCATTTATAACAATATTTGCAGAAGATACAGAAGATTTAGTACCTTTTATTTTGATCCTCTTGGCAGGTATAGAAGCAGCGTCTTCAGATTCTTTTCTCTTCAAGAGCTTCTTTGGCTTCTCAGCAATCTTGACCTTCTTCTGAGCAGGTTCAGATTCTGCTACTGGCTGAGTCCTTTTCCTCTGGAGTTGTGCTTCTTCTTCTTCTGCATCTGGCAGGGGTTGTCTTGCTAGCTGAATTACATTTGCAGGAACAGGTTTTCCTTCCTTCTTACATTCATCAATGTACATAACAACTATGTGTCTGGGCTCTTCAGCAAAGAATAAAGGAAAGTCATCTACAGGAACCCTCTTATTTAATTCAGACACATTCAGCTTCTTGGGAGCTGTTGTGAGTTCATCAACAATTTTGAGTCTCTGAAGACTTTTAGCATTCAGAGGCTTTCCCATTATAAATTCTAATTTCTCTATAACTCTAGCAGCGTACAGAGCAGTGACCAAACCATTCTCAGTAAGAAGATCTGATATCAACCTTCCAAAGGGGATCCAAGTTCTGATCTTCTGTTCTTTCTCTTTCACATACTCTCTAGATGCATTGATATGGTTCCACAGATGCATAAAAAGAATGTATGGAAGATCTACCTTGGTGCTCTGACTAAGGCAATACATGAAATAGAGTTGTTCATTATTGACATAGTCTGGAGAATTAGTTGACTTCCTATGGTGGATGCATCCCATGAAGATCTTGGCCCAGATTTTGTAGTCAGGCTTCAGATCCTTGAATTTGTTAGAAGCTTGACCAGCAGTCATTACTTCTTCATATACCTCATCCATGTCCACACGCCCAGTTGGCAAGTGGGAAACACCATATGTTTCTTCATATCCTATTAATTTTCTAATCAAATCTTCTGTGATAATGATCCCTTTTCCCAGTACAGAAGATAAGATGAACTTGGGGGTAAACTGATGCATGGATCCAGAATTCTTTCACAAGTAGGGGGTAAACTGGTCCAAAGAGCCTATCAAAATACTTGACCCATCCTTGAGCTCCAATGATGGAACGAAACTCAAACCCATTTTCTGCAAGAGAGTCAAACTCTACCATGGATTCACATAGAACTTCCAACTTATCAACAGGCGTTAGAAGAGTTCTTTTGGGAGGAGAATAGGGAGCAACACCCATGTTTTCTGATGTTACAGCAACCATAGAAGATTGGAATTGAGCAGCTGTTGATGATGAAGTTGCCATTGAAGAATGCTTTGTCAAACGCTTAGGTATAGGGTTTTTATGCAGAGATGAAAACGCATGTAATTTTCTGAGAGTGTGAAAAGTGTGAAAGTGAATACAAGTTATGTATTTATACTAAAACACTTAGGCATACCATCAGTCAGAATTTTGCACGTTTTAACAAGCATTAAATGAAAAGAATAATAATCATTTCAAAACATTAATTGCTTCTGACAATTTGGGGGGGAAATCAAGATTTTCACTATTCAAACTTCACCTCAAACGTCTCTTCAGTTATGTACACGCCACCTCTTCAGATTTGGTGTGACACGTGTTTGCTTGCATGTGTTCTGAATTCTCTTAAGAAATGAAACGTTAGCCAACGTTCAGATCTTCTAAAGATTGTTAGTTCAGAGTTTCACAAAAGAAATATTGATCAGAATAAAATAAGCAAACAGAAGAAATACTTCAGAGCATTAGGCATTTTTGCATCTGGAAAAATTTGCTTCTGATAAATATCATTCTGGACAAAAATCCATACCAATATTTTTCAGAATAAATTTGAATCTATCTTCAACAAGGGGTTTTGTAAAAATATATGCCCATTGATGATCTGTATCAACAAAGGATAAATTTATGATTCCCTTCTGAACATAGTCTCTGATGAAATGATGCTTAATTTCTATATGTTTTGCCTTAGAATGTAAAATGGGATTCTTGGACAAACATATAGCAGAAGTACTATCACAAAAGATAGAAATGTTACTTTCAAAAATTTGATAATCTTCTAGTTGACTCTTCATCCAGAGCATCTGCGTGCTACATCCAGCAGCAGCAATGTATTTAGCTTCTGTTGTTGAAAGTGCAATTGTGGGTTGCTTCTTGCTGTACCAGGAGATTAGATTTCTTCCTAGAAATTGACAACTTCCAGAAGTACTTTTTCTTTCCACTCTGTCTCCAGCGTAGTCAACATCACAGAATCCAACTAATTTGAAATCATCAGATTTTCTGTAACACAAACCCACATTAGAAGTACCTTTCAGATACCTTAGAATCCTCTTGACAGCTGTCAAGTGTGATTCTCTAGGATCTGATTGGAATCTAGCACACAAACAAACACTGAACAATATGTCAGGTCTAGAAGCAGTAAGATAAAGAAGAGAGTCAATCATACCTCTGTAGAGCTTCTGGTCTACTTTCTTACTTACCTCTTCCTTGCCAAGTGAGCTAGTATGATGCATTGGAGTCTTTGCCAGCTTGCTATCAGACATGTTAAATTTCTTTAGAAGTTCTTTAACATATTTTGTCTGATGTATGTAGGTGCACTCTGGAGTTTGATTAACTTGGATTCCTAGAAAGAATCTGAGTTCTCCCATCATGCTCATTTCAAATTCTGCCTGCATACATGTAGCAAACTCCTCTCCAAGCATAATATTTGTTGATCCAAAAATAATATCATCTACATAAATTTGGCAAATTAGAAGATCTTTCTTAATTGATTTACAAAAGAGTGTTGTATCCACTTTGCCTCTGATGAAATTCTTCTCCAGAAGAAAATTGCTCAATCTCTCATACCAATCTCTGGGAGCTTGTTTTAAACCATATAGAGATTTCTTTAGTTTGAAAACATGATCTGGAAATTTTTCATTTTCAAAACCAGGAGGTTGGTGGACATAAACTTCTTCTTCTATAATACCATTAAGAAAGGCACTTTTAACATCCATCTGATACAGAGTGATGTTATTTTGTGCAGCAAATGAAATAAGAAGGCGTATAGATTCTAACCTTGCCACTGGAGCATATGTCTCAGTGTAATCAATACCTTCTTGCTGACTGTACCCTTGAGCAACCAGCCTTGCCTTATTCCTTTCAACTTCTCCTTTCTCATTTAGCTTATTTCTGAAGACCCATTTTGTACCAATTATATTGAATCCTTGAGGTCTTTGAACTAGATCCCATACATCATTTCTGCTGAATTGATTTAGCTCTTCTTGCATGGCAATAATCCAATCATTGTCTTGCAGAGCTTCATCTACAGAAGATGGTTCAATTTCTGACACTAGTCCAAATAGAGATGCTTCAGATGATCTTAGAAAGGATCTTGTTCTGATGGGATCATCTTTCTTTCCAATAATAACATCCTCTAGATGAGAAGCTTTAATTCTGGATGATGATCCTCTAATAGTTGACTCTTCAGAAATGTTTAGATTATTCATCTGAGAAGTTAAAGGAGTAGCATCTGGAGTTGCTTCTGGTTCCTTCACTTGAATTTTGTCTGCTTCTGGAACTTCAGAGTCAATGAAGACTACTTCCCTATCTGCAGAGTTATCAGACTGCTTTGGCTTTTCAGAGCCAAGCTTATTATCAAATCTGACATGAATGGATTCTTCCACAATTTGTGTCTCAGTGTTGTATACTCTGTAGCCTTTAGAGCGTTCAGAATATCCAAGCATGAAACACTTCTGTGCTTTGGAATCAAACTTATTCAGATTATCCTTAGTATTCAACATATAGCAGATACATCCAAAAGGATGAAAATATGAAATGTTGGGCTTTTTGTTCTTCCACAGTTCATAAGGAGTCTTCTTCAGAAGAGGTCTTACAGACACTCTGTTCTGAATGTAACAGGCTGTGTTGATTGCTTCTGCCCAAAAGTGTTTTGCCAGATTTGTCTCATTGATCATGGTTCTGGCCATTTCTGGCAAGGTTCTGTTTTTCCTCTCTACAACCCCATTCTGTTGTGGAGTTCTAGGACAGGAAAAATCATAAGCAATGCTATTTTCAGAAAAATATTTTTCAAAATATTTATTTTCAAATTCACCACCATGATCACTTCTGACTTTTATAATTTTGAAATTCTTTTCATTCTGGACTTGCTTGCAGAATTCAAAGAACACAGAATGTGACTCATCCTTGTGTTTTAAGAACTTTACCCATGTCCATCTACTAAAGTCATTAACAATGACTAATCCATACTTCTTGCCTATGATGGATGCAGTTTTCACTGGTCCAAACAAATCAATATGAAGTAATTCTAGTGGTTTAGAAGTAGAAACAACAATTTTTGATTTGAAAGATATTTTTGAAATTCCCTTTCTGGCATGCTTCACAAAGAGCATCTGAAGTGGACTTCAGATTAGGGAGTCCTCTGACAAGATTAAGTTTATTAATCTGAGATATACGTCTCATATTAATATGGCCCAATCTTCTGTGCCAGACCCATTGCTCTTCATTAATAGACAAGAGGCATTTAACATTTTGAACTTTAAGTTCTGAAAGATTTATTTTATAAATGTTATTTTTCCTCTTACCACTAAATAGGATAGAGCCATCCTTTTGACTAATAGCTTTACAACATTTTTGATTAAAGGTAATATCATAACCATTGTCACTTAATTGACTTATGGACAATAAGTTATGCTTTAACCCTTCAACAAGTAAAACATTAGTAATAGAGGGAAGTTTACCATTTCCAATAGTGCCAGATCCAATGATCTTGCCCTTCTGGTTCCCTCCAAACTTCACGTCACCTCTAGATATAAGTTCCAGGCTTTGGAACATAGACTTTTCTCCTGTCATGTGTCGTGAGCATCCAGAGTCCAGGTACCATGATTGGCGTCCTGACCTTGCTGCTAAGAACATCTGCAACAGGAATTATTTTGTTTTTAGGTACCCAGATCTTCTTGGGTCCTTTGGGGTTAGTTGGTTTGTAGGTTTGTCTAAACTTCTGTTTTTCAACATAATGTTTATTCTGACTTGCCTTGGGTTTAAACACATAAGTATTCTTCTCAGAGCTTGTGTGTTTAATGTCATTTAAGTGACCAAATTTAAATTGAGAATACAGAGGTGTCTTCTTGATGAAAAGTTTGTCAACAGATTTTGGATTACTTCCAGATGAAGATTCATATCCAATACCTCTTCTGTTGTTCCCACTAACACCATAGATCATAGAAGCCATCTTGCTTCTGTCTATGCTCTTAGTAAGAAATCTCTGAAAGCTAGAGTCATATTTTTCTAAAATATTTTCACATGACTTAGTCTCAGATTCAGATTCTTGTTGAGTTATTTCAAAGTCATTTTTGATTTTCAAATTAATTTCTTTTTGCTCAACAAGTTCTGTCTTCAGAAGATTAATCTCAGATTCAAGATTGCTTTTCAGCTTCTTGTATTTGAGTTTGATATTGTTATAACTTTTAAGAACTTCTGTTAAAACTTTTATAAGTTCTTCTTTGGTAAGTTTAGCCATTACCTCTTCTGCGTCATCATCAGATTCAGAATCTGATTCATATCCTGAGGTTCCTTCCTCTTGATCTTCTGTGCTGGCCATCAGTGCAACATTAGCACATTCTTCTTCTGATTCAGAAGATGATTCAGATTCATCTGAGTCATCCCATGTTGCCATCAGAACCTTCTTCTTTTTATTAAACTTCTTCTTGGGTTTTTCTTTTTGAAGTTTGGGGAAATCATTCTTGTAATGCCCAGGTTCTTTGCACTCATAGCACACAACTTCTTTCTTGCCAGATCTTCTATGCCCAGAAGATTCCTTTCTATTATCAGATCTTCTGAAGTTGTTGAACTTCTTTCCCTTGTGTTTCCAGAGTCTGTTGATCCTTCTGGACATCATGGATAATTCATCTTCTTCTTCAGAAGAAGATTCTTCAGAGCTTTCTTCAATAACCTGCAAAGCTTTAGCAGATTTGTTAGATTTTAAGGCAACAGATTTACCTTTTTCTTTCTTCTGAGGTTCATCTTCCTCAAGCTCAATTTCATGGCTCCTCAGTGAGCTGATGAGTTCTTCTAAAGAGATCTTGTTCAGATCTTTAGCCATCTTCAAGGCAGTCACCATTGGTCTCCATCTGGTAGGTAGACTTCTGATGATTTTCTTTACATGATCTGATGTAGAATATCCCTTGTCCAGAACCTTCAGCCCAGCTGTGAGGATTTGAAATCTGGAGAACATGGCTTCAACAGATTCAGAGTCTTCCATCTTGAAGGCCTCATACTTCTGGATCAGAGCCAGAGCTTTTGTCTCCTTGACTTGAGAGTTTCCCTCATGAGTCATTTTTAGAGATTCAAACATATCAAAAGCAGTTTCCCTGTTTGTAATTTTTTCATACTCAGTATGGGAAATTGCATTCAATAATATAGTTCTGGCTTTGTGATGATTTCTAAAATCTTTCTTCTGAGCATTTGTCATAGATTTTCTGTCTATCTTCTTGCCATTCCCATCTATGGGATGGACATATCCATCTATGACTAGATCCCATAGATCAGCATCATATCCTAGGAAAAAACTCTCAATTCTGTCTTTCCAGTAATCAAATTTCTCCCCATCAAACATAGGGGGTTTGGTGTTGATCTGTTGGTGTAAGCCCTAGAGGCCAATACTTTTTGGTACTTGTATCGGATTATTCGTTTAATAATAAAAGGCATTTCTTTATTATGTTTGTCTTTCAGAATAATAAAGTCCCTAGAATAGTTAGTCTGTTTAATGAAATGTTAAGTGTGACTTAATCATGAGATCCCATTAAACATAAAGACATTATTCTTAAAATATCCGTAGTCAAGCTTTATTGAAAAGTGGGATAACATTAAAAGCATTGAGACTATTATGAAGATAGACTGATGATCACATCTCATGGATCATGGATAAAGAGTTATCAAGTCTTGACATAGGTATAAATATTAGGAGTAATATTTATACCGGATTGACCCGCTATGAGAATACTACATAGTATGTTATGCAAAGTGTCATAAGTTATTCTCATGGTGATAATGGTGTATTACCACCCTTCGACCTGAAACCACTATGGACCCTAGATGTAGAGTCGGGTGCTTTATTGCTGATCAAACATTATCCGTAACTGGATGATCATAAAGACAGTTGATGGGCACTCCACGAAGCATGCTGAGGGACATGAGTGTCCTAGATGGAATTTGCCAATCCTGCATAACAGGAGAAATGTCTAAGGGCCCAATATTGAACTGGACAAGGATGACACAGTGTATGCCTTGTGTTCAATATAGACATAGGGGCAAAAGGGTAATTGTACAAACATATATTATCACGAAAAAGGTTTTGTCAGATCACATGACATTTTCGTGACTTGGGTAGCAGTGATGTGTTGCTAGATACCGCTTACTGTTTATTATGTTAAATATATAATTTAATATAATTACCAACGTTACGAAATCCTACAGGGTCACACACATAAGGACAGTTTGATGAGACATAGAGAAATCAAAGGAACACCGTAAGGTACGGTGCACTTAAGTGAAAAATAGATATTCGGATAATATAATAATAATTATTGTTATTTTATAATGGTTATAAAATAATAATAAAATAAATATATTTATTATAATAATAGTTATTATAATAATATATAATATTATTATGGATCATGTGAATTGGGTTTTTAGCCCGCAGCCCACAAGAGAGTCTATAAAAGGAACCCTTGTGATGAAGCTTTCACTTGATGCAATTTCGTTTTTGATTCTCTTTTCTCACTCAAATAATTCTGTTCGTAAGCAGCTAGCACTGTGACCGGAAGCTGTTCGTGTGGACTGAGTAGAGGCGTTGCACTTCATCAACGCTTGTGATCGCTGCATCAAAGATTTGAATCGCCACAAAGAGGTAACGATTCTATCACTGACCATGCTCATTCGTAAGGATCACTAAAGGAAATTTTTGTTTTCCGTTGCGTTTAGATCGCAATTTTCCATCATGATCCTGTCCCTTTCTTCATATTTAATGTTAATGTTGGATATTGTATTATCAGCCATTGTAACAAATAAATATATATCAAAGTATTTCTCTCTAGATCTTTATTGTCACTGTTAAGTGGTAGCACACACAGAACCGGAGCTCTGATGCCAACTGAAGGTGAGATAATACTTAGAAGGGGGGTTGAATAAGTATGAAAGATTAAAACTTAGAAATAAAAACACAATTATTTTTATCCAGGTTCATTGAACTCAACTACTCCAGTCCACCCTTCCTAGAGTGATTTGCCTTTCTTAACAAGGACTTAATCCACTATTTAATTAAACAGATTACAATAGTAACACCTAAGAACAACTGTTCTTAGTCTTCTCAAGAGCTACTGATTCCAACTGAATCCTCTTAAGGAAAACCTTTACAATCAATGTAAATCAAATACAAGAGTATTGATGCTTCTAAAAAGCTTTTATCACAACAGTGATATTTCTCTTAAGTTTAAGTACAAATAATTCTAAGAAGAATATGAAAGAATGGGAGCTTTGAATGTTATGATTTCTTTTCAGCAAAATGTCTAACTGAAGAATTTGGTGGAGTCTTCCTTTTATAGGCAGCTGATCTAAGGAGAGCTGAGCGTTGAGAAGAGTGTCCCAAAAAGGTTTGAGCCTTTTTGTCTTTACATCAAGTGACCTTTCCTAGAAGTAGAAGGCACAGAAAAATCCTTTTTGTCTGTGTTCTTGTGTCTAGCACAAATGACGAAAGAGGCGTTTGATTTACTCCAACGGATATAATCTTTGAATATTTCTTCTTCAGTTTTTCAGCAAGTTCATCAGAATCTGATTGAGTCAGAGTCTTCTAATGATGTTCAGAACTTTGCAGTATCAGAGTCTTCTGCAGCATGTGTGCTTTCAGCGTGTTAATCATCAGAGCATATTTGACATAGAACTTCAGTACTGGCAGCTTTAGTACTTTCAGAATCTTCTGTAGAAACTATGCTTTGAAAAACTCTTCATACAATATTCTTCTTTGCTTCAGATGCTTCTGCTTGCTTCAGATTCTTCTGGAGCTTCTGCTTCAGAATCTTCTGAAGCTTCTTGCTTCAGATCCTTCTGGAGACTACGCTCAGGATCTTCTGTAAGCAGCAATCAGAATCTTCTAATGAATGCATCTGGCGCTTCAGAGTCTAGATAACTTCTTGTATACAATTCAGATTTGCTTCTGGAGTGTTAATTTCATTACAATCTGCAGTAAAACTCTCAAGCAAATTTTAGAGTATATAATTCTTAAATACAAAATTTCCTAATAGTTATCATCAAAACAAAGAGATATTATTAAGAACCAATCTGTGTTCTAACACATATTGTATTTATAATGTTTGATAAAGGCATCAGACAGATCTTGGAAACTCTATATGCGAGATTGATCCAGAGTTAAATACCACTTTGACGAAGCACCTTTCAAACTGTCTTGGAAACAATGAATCATCAATTTATCATTATCAACATGAGCAGCCATTTTATGGTAATACATGATCAAGTGACTCTTCAGACATGTAGCTCATTCAGAACGATCAAAGCTAGGAGTTTTGAACTTCAGAGGGATAACCAAACCAGATACAAGACACACTTCTCTGGCAGCAACACCAAGGATTTGATCTCCTTCCATCATTCGCAACCTTTTATCAATAATTTCCACATTCTCTCGGAGTTTCTCATGATGCTCATCTTCATCTTCCTTCATGTCAGGGATATCATATACCGGTTTGTTGAAGTAGGGTTGCACATGAGTGTGAACAGCAGCTGGCGCAAAAGTCGGAATCACTTGAGGAGCTTCATAAACCATAGGAATAACTTGTTGAACTGGTTGAGAAATAGGAACTGCAGTAGGTGCCGACACAAAACCCGGTGAAAGACCATATGGAGGTACACTTGCAGTAGTAACAGATAGTTGAGGATCCACAACAGTATTGGTAATCTCGGAAACAACAATTTGCTGAGTATCCATCCTTGCACGTATGACTTGTAGCATTTCCATAATCTGCCCCACACTTCCCCGAAGATCTTCTAATTCATTACTGACACGGTCAAGCTCTTGATTTTGTTCCGCCATCTTATTGCGAGCTTGAGCTCTAGTGTTGTACTAGTGCAGAGGACTCGGGGTGAACAAACTGGAAGGCGAGAGAACCGAAAATGAGAAACACGGAAGGAAAATGCACATGCAAAGACATGAATGCAATGCAATGCAGTGGTTTCAAGGATTTCAACGGCCAATTGCAAAGGTTTTTGGGAAAAGCTGGAAAAAGTTTTATATTTTGAAAATTTTAGTGAATTCGCAAAGGATTGACAATTGAATTCCGTGAAACCAGGAATGTTGAATGGATACACAAATACACATATACACAGATAAGCACACAACATCCTAGGTTAGAGGGCCATGAGCATGGAGTTGTGGTCTACCCACCCCGAAAGGTATGTACTAGGGGTTAGTTGTACCTGCAGAACAAGGGTTCTAAGAGGTGCCCAAAGTCATCAATCCATCTGTCGCATCGCTGTGAATAGGGGCCGGAAAAGACAGAAGAGTCACATCCGTTCATTATTTATCCCAAAGAGAGGGAAAGGAAACGATTAGAGAAAACCTACGAAAAGGGAATAAGACAGGTCATCGCAACCAAATCTCGGGTTCGAGAGTCGGTTACGCAAGGGGAAGGTATTAGCACCCCTCACGTCCGTCGTACTCGAAGGGATCCACGCTTGTTGTCTATCTAAAAGGGTGTAAAAATATCTAAGCTACTGGCTCACGGGGACAAAAGAAAATAAAAAGTGACTCGATAGAGCATCGCCGCTCTATGCCTACGTATTCCCTCGTGCAATGGGAAAGTCAAAGTCAACGTAGTTCGGGAAACTATGGGTGAAGGGGGAAGGTTGCTCGCCAAGACATCATCGTCTTGTGCCTATGTATCCTCATCTGGTATGAGAAATTAGAGCAAACGTAGTTTGGGCTAAGAAAGAACACCGGTTGGTTCAAAATGTTTTAGACCCGAGTAGGGTTAAACAGTGGTTCCAGCAGTTAGGGACGATGCCTGTTTGCGGTAGAACCAAAGCTTAACATACTCTTTCTGAATATGATTTTCATTAATCCCGAAGGATAAAAAAGATTTGATGTTTTTGTTTTGTGTTTTTTAAGACAAGAAGTGGATTGAGTTATGGTTTGAAACTCATGTCGCACTAAAGACTATGACTCGAGAGCGAATGCGTCGCATATCGCCCAAAAGGCATACGCTAAACACTCTAGACAATTGAGACGAAGCCCCACAACCATCATTCCTCAAGTACTTAAGGCTCATAGCGTATGACACAAATTATCCTTTATTAAGTGTTTTGAATCGTTTAGGAGATGTGAAGAGAAAGACTCAAACTAAGGGGAAACTGGACCTTAAAGTTGTCATACACAATGCTCCTAAAGTTGGGATGAAAGGGAAGAACTACCCTAATGTTGTCATGCATAGGATCGAACACCTAATGTCTCTCCTAATCCCATCCTAAACGGAGGGACTAGGAGTCCTAGGGGGATCATGGCCAAATGCCAAGTAAACACTAAAATAATTCACTCACAAATGAAATGAGAAAGAAAAGAAATTGATTGGAATAAATAATAAGCCACAAAGCACATGAAAAATAAAATGAAAATAAAATAAAAATGATGACAAAATGATTCCACACATTAAAATATGAGAATATGATTTTTTTGGATTTTTTTTTATATTTAAAACTATTTTTAAAAAGAAAAAAGTTAAATAATAAATAAATAAAAATAAAAAAAATAAAATAAACAAAACACTAAAAATAAGAAAGTGCCCCCCCAAGGCTTGAACCCAAGACCTTGGGGCTGCAGGCACAAAACTATGCCAATCCAGCCAACCACACGCGCATGAACACAATTGGAAAGGGAAAGAAAAATGTTTAAAACAAGGAAAATAACAAGAATAAGGCAAAAACGCCCCCGCTGGGGGTCGAACTCAGGTTTAGGCGTATGATAAGGTACTTAAGGCAAGGCAATTAACCACTGGGGTGGCGATACATCCGTTGTATCAAGCCACCCCACTAAAACAAATACCAAAACAAGGCGCATTTCTGGCAAGCCTCAAGGAAGTTCAAGGCAAGTTGTGTCAAAAACGATTTGATTCAAACTCCATCAAAACTCCACCAATTTTCATGAAATAAAAGTCAAAACCACTTGAAATTTGATGAGGATTAAGATGGTACCAACCATATTTTCAAATAAAGCACACACAATAAAACTTGAATGAACATGCAAGTATGATTTTTGAAATGCATTTTGGAGTCTATGGATCAAAACTGATGCAATTACACACAAGTGGGGGTCTGCTCACGTTTTAAATACAATATAGAATGAGTTTCAACATAAACATTTGTTCAAAAGGAAATAGGACACAAAATCAGCAGGTGAGTTGCAGTTGGTGAAAAGGTTTAAGAACAAAGCTTGGCAAAGTTTAAATGGCTCAATAACAATGCAATGCTTATCAGTCTAAAACTGCAACAGATCATGAGTTCCATTCACATATTGCAATGATAAAAAAAAAAGGAACTTGATGGTGCTTTGAGTTTAACTATCCTGACAACAACTTCTTTTTCCAATTAAAGTGCAAAACAATAATGCAAATTAAAATGTGAAGAACAGTAATGCAATAAGGATCTAACAACAAGATGCTCACACACACATGAAGTTGCAATTCACCAATCAAGTAAGATAATTTAAGATTAAAATAAATGCAGCAACACATTAAAATACCAAGTCAAACAAATGCACATTTAAGATTCTTTTGAAGGGATTTCAAACATGAAAACTGAAGGCAGATAACAAGTTGATGAATCTAACAGCAAACAGCATGAACCAGTTTGATGTACCACTCAAACATCAGAAGCCAAACAGACCAAAACAAACTCATGAATCCCAACTGCATAACAAGTTATCAAACATACCAACACAGTTCCAACAGGAGGATCATGATTTCAAAACATTGCCAAGTCCTCCACAACTAGCTTATTATCCATTTAAAAAAGGGGCAGAGGATATATCCAAACAAAATTCATGTTATGCAAATAGTCTTGACAGTAATAAAACCAACTTGACATCACAATGTCCAATCCTAAATCTCACCATCTGCTCCAACAGTGATATTCAAACATGATGCATTTGCTTGCAACAGAAACCAACAACAAATTCACACAACATGATTAAAAGCTTTCTTTTTGTAAAAACATGATCTAAATGCAAATTGGATTAAAATACTCATGAATCCTCAAAAATCAAACTGACAGCCCTAGGATTCACCACAGTTTCTAGCTTTCAGAAAAAAAAAGGTAATAAACAAGGAATCCTAAGATTTTCAACTAAACAGATTGGTAAAGACCAAATTCAAAATAGACCTTTTAAAAGTGGAAAATGAATACAACAGCCATTCCATAAATTCCATGACAGTGGTAAATGGTCTTGCAACAGAACAAACAACATAAACTTAAACAGAAGCAGTAGCAACTCTTTGGTCATTGGCCTCAATTCCAAACGTTAACTTCAAATGGAAGTCACAGGACAACCAAATGCTATTAATGAGAAATAAAAAAAACTGACAGCATCAAGGTATGAGTTGACAAACTCAGACCTCAAAACAAAATTTGATAACATAATCACAACTGTCATAATCCAAGACTGCTCAAGGCCTATATGAAGCCATAGCTCATAATCAGACAAAGAACCTAACTTGGAACCAATGTAGTACCAACTTTGACATGTATTCAAGATAAATACCACTTAAAAACAGAAATGGACCATGAGTTGACAAACTCATAACTTCAAAATAGACCAACAGCAAAGTAAATTAGCAAGACAATGTTGATCATCAAAATCCAAGTATGCTCCAATAACATTGGGTGAATCATCTCAACAAAAGCATCATATTAAACAGCAAGCAATCCTCAAAACAGTTTTCTTCTTAACAGAAAAAGAAACAACGTGTTTTGAGCCTCTTGTAGTCCAAATGGAGACAACAATGGACATGAGTTGACAAACTCCAATCTCAAAATAGTTTTGGACAGCAGCAAAGCATAAAGTTGGTCCACAACCTTAAATATCAAGGCTTCAAATAGTCAATGCCAACTGAATCTCATGAGTCCAACTGTCTCAAAATGGATAGCAACCACTGTAACAGCCTAATTTTCAATAATTAATTATTGTGTTAATTAATTGATTTATTTGGATTATTCTAATTATTTGAATAATTAGATGATTGTTTAAATGGATTGATAGATGTTTTGAGAAAGGAAATATAGTGGAAAGAAATAAAGGGAAATATATATATATATATATATATATATATATATATATATATATATATATATATATATATATATATATATATATATATATATATATATATATATATATATATATATATATATATATATATATATATATATATATATATATATATATATATATATATATATATATATATATATATATATATATATATATATATATATATATATATATATATATATATATATATATATATATATATATATATATATATATATATATATATATATATATATATATATATATATATATATATATATATATATATATATATATATATATATATATATATATATATATATATATATATATATATATATATATATATATATATATATATATATATATATATATATATATATATATATATATATATATATATATATATATATATATATATATATATATATATATATATATATATATATATATATATATATATATATATATATGAGGAAGTGGAAAGAAAAAGGAAAGAAAGAAGGAAGAGAAAGAAAGGGAAAGAAAGAGGAAGAAGAGAAAAGAGGAGAAAAAGAGGAAACTTGGAGAATCATCAAGAACATCCTCTGGCTTCGATTAATCTAAGGTAAGGGTGTGAAATCTTACTATCTTAATCATTGTGTATGATTGTGTATGTGTGTGGATGAGTTTGGTTGTTTTCCAACCTTGTTTCCATTTAGGTCGAAATGATAGAAATCGATAGAAGCCGATGTTCGGACGGTTAGAATCGAGAATAACTTTCGTAGCTTAGTCAGGATATGTTAGACTAAGATTATTGGAACTAGTTTGGCGAAAATCGGGTGATATTGTGAGTTTCACCATTTTCGGTTAAATTGAGGTTAAGATTTTGACTGGAAATCGAATTTCGTGAAAGTTGAGTTTTATGACCCTAAAATATCCATATATGATTAGTAAGGATAGATAGGTATTTAATCAGGTGAAAACTATTTAATCGGGCGACTTTTTGGGGCTTTTAAGCCCGAACCCGTAGCTGTTTTTCTGAGTTTTTCAGGAGTTAATCGGTTAACCATATACGTTAACCGATTAACACAGTGTTGGAGGCCTAAAAACTGAGTTTTTGGCGTAAAAACTGAGTTTTTGGAGTGGTTAATCGGTTAACCATATACGTTAACCGATTAACACTGTAAGTGTGAGAAAATATTATTTTTCAAAACTTCGAAAATTCATAACTTTTTCACCGTTTATCGGATTTTGACGTTCTTTATATCAAACTGAAGCTAATAATATGTTCTACAACTTGGTGAAAAGAAATATTATTTTTAGCCAACTTTTAGCCGATTTTACCGATTAGTCGGGATTAATGATTTTGAGTGAGAAGAGCTTATAGTAGCTAGAGCGTCCGGTTGCGATCGGTCTCGTCTCGTAAGGATAATTTATGTGTTATTAATTGTTGTGTTATAGGTAGCCGTAAGGCGTGAACCCTAGTGTATGAATATGATTTTGAATCGTGGCCTTTGGGCAAATTATGCATTGTTTATAATTGAATAAAAATGCATGACAATTATGATGAATGATGAATATAATACACATTGTGAGTGCATGATGATTGTACGTGTTGATGTGTGAAGAATGCATGATAATATATTTGTAAATATGTATGCAGTTTGTGTTGATTGATCCCGTGTAGGATCTGCAGAGACATCGTGTGCCCATGTGGGGTGTGAGCGATGGTCTATAACTGATTGAGTCATTTTGTATGAGAACCATGTATGAAATGGTGTGAAATAAATGATGAATATATATATTTGCATTATGATATATATGTTGTGAATTCATAATAAATGCATGCAGTGAAATGTGATAGATACATGAGTATGTTTGTAGACATGTATGCATTTTGTGTTGATTGATCCCGCGTAGGATCTGCAGAAACCTCGTGTGCCCATGTGGGGTGTGAGCGATGGTTTATAGTTGATTGAGTCATGTTTGCATGTGAAGCATCATGATATGCGTTTGTGTTATTTGATCCTGTGTAGGATTTGCAGAACCTCGTGTGCCCATGTGGGGTGTGAGCGATGGTTATATTTGATCCCGTGTAGGATCTGCAGAGACATCGTGTGCCCATGTGGGGTGTGAGCGATGGTCTATATTTGATTCCGCGTAGAATCTGCAGAACGATTGTGTGCCCTTGTGGGGTGTGAGCAATCGGATTGTGTGCCCATGTGGGGTGTGAGCAATCCATAAACATTGTGTGCCCATGTGGGGTGTGAGCAATGGGTGAACATCGTAGGCCCGACGGGGAGTTACTTCGGTAACGAGCGATGGTTCCATTTGGTTCTTCAATTGAACCTGCTGAATTGAGTCGTTACCGCATTTGCATCTGCGTAGAGTAGTGAGTCGGTCTCTTTGAGTTGCATAATTCATCTTTATATGATGCATTGTTGAACAAAACATGTATGTGAATGTTTATGTGAAATGGTGATGATATAAACATATTGTGTATGTTTATGTGAACTAACGCGAATTGCGATAATGGCATGAGTGAGTATGCTTGAAGATATGTATATATATGTGGGTTTACATGGATTGATGTAAACATTGGTGAATGCATATTGTATATGCTTGATGTTTTATTTATATATAGATACTTATATGGATACATTGTGATGTATGGAATGATTGAGATGTATGAATAAATATAATTATAAATGTTTGTGTGAAAATGATGTGAATTGTAGAAGCATGATTGATGAGTATGCTTAGTTGTGTGTGTGTGTTGTATATATATATATATATATATATATATATATATATATATATATATATATATATATATATATATATATATATATATATATATATATATATATATATATATATATATATATAAATATATATATATATATATATATATATATATATATATATATATATATATATATATATATATATATATATATATATATATATATATATATATATATATAATATATATATATATATATATATATATATATATATATATATATATATATATATATATATATATATAAATATATATATATATATATATATATATATATATATATATACATGCAGTGTAATGTATGTGATAAATTGTGAATAATGCCTGAGAATATAATAGTACACGTATATAGGTAATGATTGGTAAATATGAGAGTAATATAGATAATAATGTTTATGTGAAAGATTTGTACTCACTGGGGTATAATGGCAATATGCCGTTCCTAGTGGAGTAATTACCGGGGTAGAATAACTGAGGTGTTATTCCTGGTAGGGTATAAGTGACGTACCCATAATCCTAAAAAGGGGATTGGTGATATTGGGTGAGTTTTAAGTGAGTCACATGGCATGGTTATGAGTGTTATATGAAGTATGCATGTGAGTATAAATTGTTGAATTGTGGGTTGCGATTGAGTAATTGAGAAAGATATTGAATAATGAATTGATGATTGAACATGATGGCGTATGTTATATGATTCGTGATGAATGAAACATAACATGTATGTTTGTGAGGATTAATTGTAATTGCGAATGTATGCATGATGAAATGCTTGGTTTTATACATATATGCTTTGCGATGTATGTTAGTGGGTATGTGAGGTATTGTGGTGAGGAGTATAATATGTGGATTTGATGCTATGGATATATATTATGTGCATGGTTATTGTGTTAATATGCATTGTGGTGAGAAAATGTGAAATGTATGTATTCTGTACTTGCGCATTTATATATGATTATGTGCTTTGATTATTATGGTAATATTTCTCACCCTTCTGCTGGAATGATGTCCTTTATGACATCGTGCAGGTATCTTGGAGTTGTACTGCTAGTAGTTGCGAGGTCTCTGCTGGTGCAGTCGTTTAGTATTTTAATCATGTTGGGTCGAGTCATGCTCTGGTTATGTAACACTGGGATCGTTTGGGTTTTTGCTTTAGAGATATTTTATGTATTTTAAGTTGTGTTTTAAATGTATCGAAATATTGTGATGTTGGCCTTAGTGCCCAAGTATTGTTGAATCATGAGATGAACATGAATTCTATGTGAAAAGAATTATGAATATAAATTGAATCCGCTGCTACATGCAAAGTGAACTTTGAAAAGCATGATTATTTTATTTGAGTGTTTAAAGCATGACAGGTGGTTTTGATGTTTTGAAATTATGTGTGACGCCCTTTTGTGAAAGCATGTTAATTTACTCTGATTATTTATGTATTTTCATGTGGGGTTAGAAGGGTGTTACATTAATGGTATCAGAGCAGGTCGGTCCATCCGGCCAAGTTGTCTAATGTTAGTTGTTCCCTTGTATGCGACATGTGTGTGAAACACTGTCGATACGTGTTGGTTGTCTAAACTTTGTCTGCAAGGAGTGAGAATGATTAAAGTGGGGGAGAAACTTGTGCTTCTCCAGGTTGCTGCAAGTGTAGAGTTGTAGCTCAGTGTGGTTGGATGCTCTTATAGTTTGGTAAAGATAGTTTATACCCCATCATGATTTCGGCTGTCTATTGACAAATTGAGGAACTAATCACCCTTAATCTCTTGTTGATAGTAGTTGGGATTGTGTTGGATGGGATAGATGTGTCTTGCAAGTTTAGATGGCGTGGTGCAGTGAATTGTTTTGAGTGAAGCCGAGTGCTTAAGAACTGTTTTGATGAGTCGGCGCAAGACAGTGATGAGATGTTTAATTTTGATGGAAATTTTGAGTATTAATGAAAGTGGAAAGTTGGCGGTTTACCGTTTGATTGTGGTTGCCTGAGAGTTATACTGACAAGATAAGTGTTATACAGCCAGGACGTGAAGTGGAGTTGTGATCGACTTAGTTGCGGAAACTAGTCAGATATTGAGAGCTCCATATGGTATGTCTGTTTAGATGATCAAAGAATTAAAATTGATTGAGTAGTTTTGAGACTTGTGTCTGGTGTGTATGCTACGACAACTGATTGTGGAGTAGAGTATAAAGGTGGATGATAACTTTCGGTGATTATTAAGGAAAGTAATATGTGGAATACCATGGGGGTATGATTGGGAGATATGTTAAGTGCAACATCAACAAGTTTAATTGTTTAGAGGCAATTTAAAGCATATAAGAGAGATTATTTGACAAGTAACTTAGAGAGGGTTGTTATTGTGTTTGTGCCTGAGTTGGAGGCTCAAATTGGTTAGTGTGAGATTTGTAACAGTTGGTGATCTCAAGAGCTTAAGGTATTGGTTTGAATTGGAAGAATTGAATATGAGGCAGAGGAAAACGATTGGAACTTCTGAGGGATTATAGTTTTGGATTGAATTACCATTCGGGTAGAGCAACGCAGTAGCTGATGCATCGATTTAAGATTTGGTATATACTGATGATGATGGTTGAATTTAATGAATTAAGTCGAAGGACTGATTTTCGTATTAATGGGAATGGTATCATGAGATGTCGTGATAGAGTTGTGTTCTAGAGATTATTAAGTGAAATAAGAGTATTGTGGTAGATGGAGTATCCATCCTAGTGATATAAAGATGTAACCGAATTTGAGAAAATTATTTTGATGGCCATAGATGAAGAGAGAAGTGGTTAGTTGTATGTGCTGGTTAGACTTGTCGGAAGTCGAAGAATGAACGTCTAAGACTGTTGGGTCTGATGTAACCGTTGTATATTCCAGAGTTGAAATTGGATAGTATTCCCATGGATTTTGCGTTGGGTTTTCCGGAGAATTTGAGGAGTATGATTTTAATCGAGTGATTTTGGATGGAATGGCTAGATTGGTTTTTTCCCCCCTACCAATGAGGATTAAACATTCTATGTTGGAGCTGATTGAGATGGATATCGCTGAGGTGTTGAAGTTGTATGAGGTGTCGTCGAATATTGTGTCAGATAGGGATCTGAAGCATTGTATGGTATGAGGTGTAGGACTCATTTGTATTGGTATGATTCAGGCGAGAGTGTTGTGCTCGGACCTGAGGATTGTGTAAGAGACAACTGAGAAGATCAAGAAGATCTAAGAAAGGACGTGTTCTGAGAGTTTCAATGGTGACGGGTGTTGATCGAGCTTTGAAGTCTCGGAAGCACACACCGTGGTTTGTTGCTTAGCATCAGAGGGCGCAGCGGAAGCGTGGGAGAAGTATCATGTTTGATTGTCTTACCGCTGTCGCTTGTGAATTTACATAATATGGTATATGCCTAATCGAGGAAGTGCGAGTGCATTCATCCGGGTGGATGGTGTACAAGTGAGGAAGGATTTGACTGTTGAGACATTGCTAGTAGGGATTGATGAGCAAGAGGTAACTTCGAGATAATGAAGATTTCTTCGGTAAAGACAGTTAGGGGAACCAACTAGAAAAGGTGGGATTTGAGAGATTGAGATGAGGGAGTCGTATCCAACTCTGTTCTTTGAGGTAACATTTTCGAGGACGAAAATTCCTAAAGTGGGGGAGAGTTGTAACAGCCCAATTTTCGATAATTAATTATTGTGTTAATTAATTGATTTATTTGGATTATTCTAATTATTTGAATAATTAGATGATTGTTTAAATGGATTGATAGATGTTTTGAGAAAGGAAATATAGTGGAAAGAAATAAAGGGAAAGATATATATATATATATATATATATATATATATATATATATATATATATATATATATATATATATATATATATATATATATATATATATATATATATATATATATATATATATATATATATATATAATATATATATATATATATATATATATATATATATATATATATATATATATATATATATATATATATATATATATGAGGAAGTGGAAAGAAAAAGGAAAGAAAGAAGGAAGAGAAAGAAAGGGAAAGAAAGAGGAAGAAGAGAAAAGAGGAGAAAAAGAGGAAACTTGGAGAATCATCAAGAACATCCTCTGGCTTCGATTAATCTAAGGTAAGGGTGTGAAATCTTACTATCTTAATCATTGTGTATGATTGTGTATGTGTGTGGATGAGTTTGGTTGTTTTCCAACCTTGTTTCCATTTAGGTCGAAATGATAAAAATCGATAGAAGCCGATGTTCGGACGGTTAGAATCGAGAATAACTTTCGTAACTTAGTCGGGATATGTTAGACTAAGATTATTGGAACTAGTTTGGCGAAAATCGGGTGATATTGTGAGTTTCACCATTTTCGAATAAATTGAGGTTAAGATTTTGAGTGGAAATCGAATGTCGTGAAAGTTGAGTTTTATGACCCTAAAATATCCATATATGATTAGTAGGGATAGATAGGTACTTAATCAGGTGAAAACTATTTAATCGGGCGACTTTTTGGGGCTTTTAAGCCCGAACCTGTAGCTGTTTTTCTGAGTTTTTCAGGTGTTAATCGGTTAACCATATACGTTAACCGATTAACACAGTGTTGGGGGCCTAAAAACTGAGTTTTTGGCGTAAAAACTGAGTTTTTGGAGTGGTTAATCGGTTAACCATATACGTTAACCGATTAACACTGTAAGTGTGAGAAAATATTATTTTTCAAAACTTCGAAAATTCATAACTTTTTCACCGTTTATCGGATTTTGACGTTCTTTATATCAAACTGAAGCTAATAATATGTTCTACAACTTGGTGAAAAGAAATATTATTTTTAGCCAACTTTTAGCCGATTTTACCGATTAGTCGGGATTAATGATTTTGAGTGAGAAGAGCTTATAGTAGCTAGAGCGTCCGGTTGCGATCGGTCTCGTCTCGTAAGGATAATTTGTGTGTTATTAATTGTTGTTTTATAGGTAGCCGTAAGGCGTGAACCCTAGTGTATGAATATGATTTTGAATCGTGGCCTTTGGGCAAATTATGCATTGTTTATAATTGAATAAAAATGCATGGCAATTATGATGAATGATGAATATAATACACATTGTGAGTGCATGATGATTGTACGTGTTGATGTGTGAAGAATGCATGATAATATATTTGCGAATATGTATGCAGTTTGTGTTGATTGATCCCGTGTAGGATCTGCAGAGACATCGTGTGCCCATGTGGGCTGTGAGCGATGGTCTATAACTGATTGGGTCATTTTGTATGAGAACCATGTATGAAATGGTGTGAAATAAATGATGAATATATATATATATATATATATATTTGCATTATGATATATATGTTGTGAATGCATAATAAATGTATGCAGTGAAATGTGATAAATGCATGAGTATGTTTGTAAACATGTATGCATTTTGTGTTGATTGATCCCGCGTAGGATCTGCAGAAACCTCGTGTGCCCATGTGGGGTGTGAGCGATGGTTTATAGTTGATTGAGTCATGTTTGCATGTGAAGCATCATGATATGCGTTTGTGTTATTTGATCCCGTGTAGGATCTGCAGAACCTCGTGTGCCCATGTGAGGTGTGAGCGATGGTTATATTTGATCCCGTGTAGGATCTGTAGAGACATCGTGTGCCCATGTGGGGTGTGAGCGATGGTCTATATTTGATTCCGCGTAGAATCTGCAGAACGATTGTGTGCCATTGTGGGGTGTGAGCAATCGGATTGTGTGCCCATGTGGGGTGTGAGCAATCCATAAACATTGTGTGCCCATGTGGGGTGTGAGCAATGGGTGAACATCGTAGGCCCGACTGGGAGTTACTTCGGTAACGAGCGATGGTTCCATTTGGTTCTTCAATTGAACCTGCTGAATTGAGTCGTTACCGCATTTGCATCTGCATAGAGTCGTGAGTCGGTCTCTATGAGTTGCATAATTCATCTTTATATGATGCATTGGTGAAATAAACATGTACGTGAATGTTTATGTGAAATGGTGATGATATAAACATATTGTGTATGTTTATGTGAACTAACGCGAATTGCGATAATGGCATGAGTGAGTATGCTTGAAGATATGTATATATATGTGGGTTTACATGGATTGATGTAAACATTGGTGAATGCATATTGTATATGCTTGATGTTTTATTTATATATAGATACTTATATGGATACATTGTGATGTATGGAATGATTGAGATGTATGAATAAATATAATTATAAATGTTTGTGTGAAAATGATGTGAATTGTAGAAGCATGATTGATGAGTATGCTTAGTTATAACACGCGATCTAGTGTATCTCTCTCTTTTCCCTCCCTCCGTTGTTGTTGTTGAGAGAGATACACTAGATCGTGTAACACGCGATCTAGTGTATCTCTCTCTTTTCCTCCTCCCGTTGTTGTTGTTGAGAGAGAT